>CM068306.1:67612055-68058895 GCA_034768735.1 Schistosoma mekongi | reverse complement strand
AGCATATTTCTAATTGACTGGACTGAATGCTTGGAATGTTCAGAATTCACTGAATAATCTCGTAACATGACATCAGATGACTTCTTCTCATGTGATAGGTAAGATATATTATGATATGGTATGATATGATATAACATAATGTTTGATTCTTTGGAATTACACACTAGGGTTGGATAAAGTGGAAAAAACTGTACGATTAGGGTATGAGAAGAGCCTAGATATATTACAGATATGCTTGCCTGTGTTAATTCCTTGATTCCTGCCCACCTGCCTGTTTATCTGTCTGTTTGTATTTGTCAGGTTGTTATTCTATTGGTAATGAACTGAATGGAATATGCGTGCTGCCCATGAAACAGATTGTGTTTGTTTAATTGTGTAAATTATTGATAGTGATTTAATGAAAACTCTATGTGAGCCGCCCATTACACGGTCAACATACATATGAGCGTGCATTGCTTACTTACTTACGCCCGTTACTCCTCACTGAGAAGTATAGGCTGTTCTTGAAAATTCACCATTCAACTCTATCCTCACCAATCCTTTTTCCAGCTGTTTCCAGTTTCTGTTCATCGTTTTAATATCTGCTTCCCATTCTCGACGCAGCGTGTTTTTTGGCCTCCTTCTTTTCCGTTTCCCACCAGGATTCCATGTAAATGCTTGTCTCATGATGCAGTCTGATGGTTTCCACAATGTATGTCCTATCCATTTCCAATGTCTTTTCTTAATTTCCTCTTCGGCTGGAATTTGGTTTGTCCTCCCCCATAGTAGACTGTTGCTGACGGTTTTCGGCCAACGAACATTCAGTGTCTTGTGTAGGCAGTTGTTTATAAATACTTGTACCCTACTGATGATGATTGTAGTAGTTCTCCACGTCATAGCTCCATACAGCAGAACTGTTTTGACGTTCGAATTGAAGAGTCTGACTTTGAGGTTGGTTGATATTTGTTTTGAATCCTATATATTCTTCAACTGTATGAATGTATGCCCTTGCTTGCCAATTCTTGCCTTTACATCTTCATCGGGCCCTCCTTGTTCATCGATGATGCTCTCCCGTTACGTAAAATTATACACTCCTTGTACAGTTTCTCCATCAAGTTCAATTGGGTTAGTGCTCCCTGTGTTGTATTTTAGAATCTTGCTCTTTCCCTTATGTGTTTTCAGGCCTACTGATGCTGAAGTTGCTGCTACACTGGTTGTCTTTACTTGCAATCGTTGATGTGTATGTGCTGAAAGGGCTAGATCATCCACGAAGTGCAAATCATCGAGTTGCATCCTACTTGTCCATTCAATTCCGTGCATCCCCTTAGATGTGGAGGTGTTCACGAAATCCACACCAAGATCTTTAGGCTTGGTAGAAAACATTACATTTAGACCATTTAGCCAGCTTCTAATTGTTTATATTTCTAATTCATTTTGCGATATGTTTGCGTGACCGTGTTTATTGACATCTGTGGGCAGCTATATCACACCCAATATGGTTGAACTGTATAACACCAAATTATAATCAATATCAACTCAGTAGTGACTATCTTCTAGAGGTTATTCCCAGAGGTCAAGTAGGTAAACGCTACCTGTAAAGCTCAACAATACTGATTATGAGGTAGTTACCTAGCAATTTGAATAGATAAGAACGCGCAAATATTCCACGAATTAATTGAATTAGAAATATCAACTGTTGAAAGCCAGCTGAATGGTCAAATGATGTAGTGTTTGCAGTAATGTCTAAAGATTTTGAACTCAATTCCATGATGATTAGTTGATGCGTATTATTGAAAAGTCGCATATTAGAATGAAATAACTATTCACTACCATTACTTAAATTTTATTGATTGTTTATTCAAATTTTAATAATCTTGACAGCATTCAATAAAAGTTGTTAAGTTCACAGGAAACATTGTGTATTCAATGTATTCAATATTATATTGACATTATCTGACTCATACGTATGAGATACTATTTGACAGTATATATGACTAATTTATTGATTATTTAGTTGATTTATTCATAATAGAATGCATATAACATTATGTATTGTGTAACGACTGATGTGAAAGTTGGGGAGGGCCCCTCCTCAAACTATAACTTATGACTCATAAATTACATCAATTGTAATTAAACAAATACTGTTCAATTGGGATAGTTAATTTTATGAAGATTGGCAATAAGTTTAGTTGATTGAATATGTCACAAATTAATGTTGGCAGGGTATCATTGTAAATCAGGGAGCACTGGATAACTGTTTTATTCTAGGGTGGAACTCCTTACAGTTATCACCAATAATAATAATGGATAGGTGTAGCCATTTACTCAATAATAACTAACCTGCAGTTTTGGCAAATCAGTGTATATGAAGTTCTTAAGGCTTATTAAGTGTATATAGGCCGGTAGTTTTACAGTGTTTATATATTCAAGTAGTCTGCACATATGTAAAGATCCAAAACATGTGGGGAAGTACATATATATATTCAAGAAATCTAAACCTTATAAGTGTTTAGTTACTGCCACCATGTTTTACTTTTCTTGTCTGTAAACGTGCAGTAAGATTTAGAGCCTATTTATTTATATAAACATTCTACAATACCAACATTTTTTTCAGGAGCCGGTTTAAACTATATGAATAAATTATATTTGCAAGTAATCTCAGAGAATAAAATCTAAGAAAATTTCAACGTTTTGCATAGCAAGCTGGTCCGAGCTTTTTCAAGGAAATAACCTAAAGCAGAAATTATCGAATATACATGTAAATAAAAGGTGGAATTTCATTACGAACATCCAATGGTAACCAGAGTATGAAGATGTTTTATTTCATCAGTCATCATAAGTGAATTCATGTTAAATTGTTGTAGATGAGGAAATGTGTGTGTCATTTGCAATCATATATACACATATATTGTTCTGATTTAGGTTTGCTGAAGAGGTTAGACAATCTGAAGATCGCTTTACATAATCATATAAATTCGATTGCGAGTAAATGCATATGATAATAATTATGAGTCAAAGGATAGGTGTATATTTGCAAATGGTAACACACTGACCTGTGTAATTAGACTGAATGATTCTAAACTGGAAGATAAATAACGTCAGAATGTATTGGAAATTGGAGTAACAGATAATGTTTGAGTTCATTTTTTACACATTAATTGCCATGGTGCAGTTAACAGTACTCCACCTCGTCGATTTATGTTGTTAAGATTTACCCATGTGTAATGCTTCAGACGTTAACCTTTCTTTGTAAGAATGAAAACCATTTTAAAGGATTCTAATTACGTCAAAATTGATAGTGTGCCATGTTTTTATCGAATATAATCATATTACCGACTTATTTGCTAGTTTTCTTAGCTTATTAGAAAATTTAAGAATATGCTTCAAACAAAGTATATGTCCCTTCTTCCTTACATTCAACTGATGTAATGTTTCTCTTTGTAAAACCTTTCGTTCGTCTTTGGACAAACAGTTTAAACCAGTTAATTTCTTTACAGTGGCATGCTGATTTTGAGTAGAGTGGAAAACGAAAGGTTGGAAACAGGGATACAAGTGGTTATAAAAAGACGGGTAGATGGATTGAATGAATTGACGAATGTGTTATATGTGACTGGAAGCTGGGAAAGAGTTATCTGACAGTCGGTGAGTTAGATAATAATCAGATGTTATTTACCCGTCTTCGAACTCACTCAGCAAACACTGGAAAGTCTCGGGATTGCAAACTATGCCTGTCGGTCTAACTCAGACCTTGAAACCGATATAACAATAATTATTTATTTCCTAATATCAGAAGCAGGTCATTTTTACAGGCAAGATCAACAAAAACATATCAGGCGGTAAAGGCGTTCAATTGTTGCGCAGACTTATTATACTAGGATATACAGTGTTAGGGTTCTCGCGAATTAAATAAACACCTCGATACCTGTTAGGAAGCGTATGACCAACGACACAACAACAAGTAAGCTAAGCTATTCACAGCACCCCAGCCCAGCTAACTAGATGGAGAAGTCTAAAGTCAGCAGATGCGTTTAATTCCACAGGCAGCCTGGCAAACGGAACGACAATCACACATCTTTTGCAAATATATACAAAAATGGGAGCGTCCTCGGAACGTTATAAATAGCCTACTAAAACAAACAACGGACCAATAAAATAAGTGGGGGACACAAACTGAAGGTGAGAAGGGAGTAATTTACTTTGTGCCATATTTGCTGAATAGAGAGAATATGTCTACATAACATATAAATAGAAAAAAGGAGCAGGAAGAGGAAGAAATTTTTTAACGTGTGATGTACAAACATAGGGATGGTGGGTTGTTTTGGCTAGTTAGGCAAAGAAAGCAGCATAAGTTGTTAATGACATACAGGCTTATGATGTGAGCGTGAACTCGTACTCTAGATGTCAGGTGGCTCGTGACTCATCATGTCAGAAAAAAACTGCTGGGTCCCATTGGTGTCAAAAAATAAGCTTATCATGTGTTTAAATTTTGGTAAATTATCACACGGGCAGATAGAAAGTGGTAACCTATTCCACAGGAAATTTTTGAGTATTATAAAAAGGCTACTTCGTGATTGGTATATGCATTTTTCAGTATAGGTTTCAAGCCAGATTCCTCGGGCTATATTGGAGTGCGGTTTTCCAGAAGAGAGAAGAGGTTGAGAAAGTGGGACCGTGAATTATTTTATGGAAAAAATTAATTTGGTTTCTAGACGGCGCCTCTATATGGGTTCTAAAGAAAGCAACTTAAATCTTTCTATATAAATCATGTTACTGTTACACTCCTATAATCGTCGGGTGAAAGTTCTCTGGAAATTTTCAATTCGTATGGTATCTGTGTAACTCATACTAGAGAAGACAGCCGAGTAGTATTCTAGGGTAGGACGTACGCACATCCTGTATATTGCAAGCTTGGCTTCCCTGGTGTAAAATTTTCGAAGAATAAAGCCAATTTGTCGTCTTCATTTGGATATGATTGGCGATAAAAGCCCAATAAAGTTAAGGCTCTTGTTGTAGTATATACTGAAGTCACATGTAGAGCCCAGTGTTTGGATTTTAAATTCGTTCAAGTAGAGTTCATGTTAAACATTATATTTTCCGAATTGTATAATCCCACACTTGCCGTGGTTGAATGGTAGTTGCCATTTCTGGCTCTAGATCATAGGTTGTCTGGGTCTTTCTGAATGTTGGATGTATGTTTATTAGAAATATTAGGCTTAAAGCTGTACATTATTTTCAGGTCATCCTTATACAGGGATGGTCTGCCAAAATGTATGACTTCACAAATATCATTTATATACATGAGAAAGAGAAAAGGACCTAGAACACTGCTCTGAACAACCCCACTGGCAATAAGTTTGAGTGACGAGAGGTGGTCATTACATTTAACTATCCGGCCCCTTCACGTGCTAAATGAGCTGAGCCAAGAGTATAATGGGTCTTTAATTCCGAATGTCTTTAATTTATGGTGTGGAACTTTATCAAAAGCTTTATTGGTCGAGATAAACGGTCGATACAACCACCCCCTTGCCGCGTTGAGTGGTTATGTCTGCTGATCGAATTCCGGAGATCACCAGAACTCGCCACAATGAGGTTTATCCTGTTACAGAAAAACCTCACGCTATCGAAAACTAGGTGACAAAATTGTGTAATGCTCTCTCTTGTTTTCTAGACCTACAGAAACGACACAGACCAAACGATTTTCATTGACGAAGCTCACTCCGCGGAAGATCATCACTTCGACCTCGACGAAGGGAAAACTCACATCGGTGTTGGTACCACAACACCTATGGCAAAGATTCCAAGAAGTGTAGAGACGCTTGTTGTCTCCCTAACCAGAAATCCACTGTCGACGCATCGGGAAACTATCCCACCGGCACACGTTAGCAGCAACCGTAGCCGGTGTAGACAGCCACCTGTTATTTATCACTAACGTGATAACGAAGGCTTGTTACCTCGACGATACTGGCAAAGAAGTTAGCGTCCTTCCTGCAGCTTCATCTGATCGCCAAAATGAAGCTGCATTCGATCTACAGGCAGCCGATGGGAAACACATAGCTACGTATGGTAGATGATATGTCTACCTGAACGTGGGTTAACGAAAACCCATACATTAGATTTTCACCGCCGTCGATGTGAGAATACCTATCATAGGCATAGATTTACTTAGCCACCACAACTTTTTGTGGACCTTAGGAAAAGGAGGCTAGTGGATATTAACACAAATCTATACGTTCGTGGGACCGCTGCTACAGGTTGTAGTTTATGTCCTCTTCGTTTTAAACATTTAATCAGCCGTTATTTTCAGCCGATACTCGACAAGTAGTAATGATTGGCGTCCCGCCGGCGATAATCGTCGTCTCAACGCTCAAACTACATCCGATCGTTACCCGTTACCACACATCCACGATTCAACGGCCAAACTGAAGGGAATGACAATATTTTGGAAAACCGACTTGGTAAAGGCATACAACCAAATACCAATGTCTGAAAATGACATGCTCAAAACCACT
This sequence comes from Schistosoma mekongi, assembly GCA_034768735.1. NCBI lineage: Eukaryota > Metazoa > Platyhelminthes > Trematoda > Strigeidida > Schistosomatidae > Schistosoma > Schistosoma mekongi. Next base: position 68,052,404 of record CM068306.1, on the reverse strand, counting down.
ATCGTAACTCCATTCGGCCTTTACGAATTCCTCTGAATGCCTTTCGGACTGAGAAATGCAGCACAAACATTTCAGCGTTTCATCAACGACGTGTTCCGCGGGCTCGACTATGTAAATCCGTACGTCGACGATTGCTTGGTAGCAACCCCAGACGAGGTAACACATATGAAACATTTGGACAAAGTCCTCAGAAGACTACAACAATATGGTGTTACCACCAATATGCGGAAATGCCCAATCGGAACAACCTCGTTGGACTTCGTGGGGCATACTATTGATGCTAATGGTATACAACCTCAAAAATACATGGTGGCGGCTATTCTGAAGTACCCGGAACCAACCACCACTAAGCAGTTGCGAGCTTTCAATGGATTGGCAAGTTTTTACAGACGATTTATACCGAATTGTGCATCTATCATGAAACCATTAACGGATCAGCTTCGCGGGAATAAAAAGGTGGTCACGATGGATGCAGAGTGAAAGAAAGCATTCACTGCAACTAAAGAAGCAATAGCCAATACGACTATGCTGGCACATCACAATACTGAAGCTCCTGTCAGCATCGCGGTTGACACATCTGACTCAGCCATTGGCGCAGTTCTACAACAATGGGCTGGTCAAGTTTGGCAACCTTTAGCATTTTTCTCAAGACGATTAAACGATACCGAATCGAGATACAGCACTTTTGGACGTGAACTGTTAGCCATGTACTGTGCTGTACGGCATTTTCAACATTCCATCGAAGGTCGGGAATTTACAATATTCACCGACCATAAACCACTGACAAACATTTCAGGGATGTAAACGTAAGTGCATATTGCTGCCTTACACCTTGTAGTGCTCAAAACCTATGACAAAAAATTCATGTGATGCTAAAACTACATTGAAGTTGATGATGCACTATATCATAACAGCTGAACTGGGAGTGTTGTATACTACTCTCGGAACAACAAAGAAGAGTGCAATTGCCAACTTCAGGTTTTATAAACTAATAAAGTGTAAGTGTTCTGTTGATTAATTATCTGCTTTCAAGCGACCATAATATCACACTTTGTTGGCCCTCTTAAAAAAGAGAAGGAAGTTATCGATGAAATTTTTTATCCATGAAATCTTACTTTCACGTTCTTCGTGATAGAATACACAAAAGAAAGGGTAGGCATAAAGCAAGTGTAAGTTGTCGTCTGCCACAGTTTCAAATAATTTTACATTTTTATCCTCGTGATTTACTGCATAATAATTAAATATGCTTTTAATGTTCACTTCAGACAGCAGAACAACCGTTGTCACAAATCAACCAAACAACTGTCAGTTTCTTTAGATGTACTTCATGAATACTTTTACCTATTTAACTATACAAATATAACCGAGAATTCATCTTTTCCAAAATTCATAACAGCAAGAAGACCAACCTGAAGACAGTTAAGATGAAGTGAATTCATCACATCGTCGTGTGCTTGTACATTTCATTAGTTTCCGTGATAATAAACTTTCTCTTTATACATAGTTTTCTGAGTTTTGTATTATTGCAGTCAAATAATCACTGAAGTTAGTATATCCTTGCTGTTAAACTGTTAGCGAGATAATAGGTTCACAGAATTGTAATAAATTATTACGCAGATGCTTTACTAAATATAATCCAGCATTAGCCACGAATGAAAGTGGGTGGGGTAAGTCAGCTACAGGTTGGGAATTCGTCTGTAATAAAGGAGAAGTAGGGGGAAAATTGTCTGTATTAAGGAGGAAGAGGAGGAAATTTGTCTGCAATAAAGGGGAAAATCCGTTTAACTGTCGCGATAACCATTGACGTTTCCCCATTATTAATCACAAGGCCAACGACACCAGAGTTCACAGTACTAGGGTACCAGATTTACGCGTTGTAGTACAGTGTATTTTAGACAAACAAGCGCGCGCTTTTTATCTCTGGCGCTGCGATTCCAAGAGCCGGCTGGGACTGAACAGAATAGGGATTATCTAGATACGGTGTAAGGCGAATAATAGGTGAAACTAAACTACACCGACGATCTTGAGGTACCTTTTAGCCAATGAGAATGCACTGGTAGATAAAATCATTATTTATTATGAAAAACGAAATTTTAAGCAATTACACATGATACACTGTTTTCATATGATTTATGAACTTTTGGAGGAAATGTCCCTTTCCTAATGTTCGGTCGTAAATACCAAGAACCTACCAGTAAGTTTAAAGGAATTGTTACTTACCCATTCGGTTTTTACAGATCTTCCTCTATTATATTTTCTCTTCCTAATGGCTGTTTCATCAATTTCAACTATTCTTCCGGGTGACAGATTTAAGCTTGGTTCTCATTAGCCTTCTCAAGTTCGTCGGCGAAGTTTAGTTTTACCGATATATATTTGAACCGAGAGAATCCAGCGTCACAAATTGTACAACGCGCCAACAATAATAATTTGAACACTGCAATCAAACTTTATAGTATAAATATCAATAAAGAATTATACTGTACAAACATCAGTGTTAGGGGTAACAGTGGCCTCTACATTGGCCTCCCCCTAGAACATAGATATTTATTTTTAAAAAAATGTCTGTGTTCGAAAACCAAATGAATAATAATAATAATAAAATATGAATACAATTATAGTGAAACAAAAATGCAATAAGAAAATAAGAGTGCTACAGAACCTTATCATATATAAGATTTACGAATATCAAAAATGCCAGTTTAATTTTAAAAAACAAATAGCATGAATGGATTTGAAAAGTGAGAGTTTTGAATTTTTAATGTATGTTTTTTGAAATATAATAAATCATTACAAAAAGGTACACGATACCGCTTGCTAAATTTATAATTGCATAGGTTAAGCAACAGTTTGTAAAATAATTCGATTACATGTAAACAAAAGAACAACAAAAAAACGAATTACGAATACTAGTGTTCTAATGTTTCGTCGTATTAGACAACTAACTAATGCAACTCTTTAACTAAAATACATGGTACTAAGAAAATAATAAAGGATTTGAAATATGAAGTGTCAAAGACCATGTTCTATACGTAACAAATGTAAAATAGGATAACACTGTTCTTTAACTGACGACTTCCTCAAGTTAACTGATGAGAAAAATACTAAGATATAAAAATCGTTTCTGCATATCTTCGTGGCCAGTGTACTGTTCTCTCTGAACGTGTTGTACGGTTGGTTGATAATTTTGACGTTGTAGATGAGGTTGCTGGCTTCTCGCTGTCATTCAACTGTTGCTCCGACTTTGGCGGTAGCTTTTCGGTCAGTTGACAGGTACCACTTTCGATTAATGCAGGCTTAACTCTATCTATGCTCACAATGTCACTTTTTCCAGCACGTTCTATAGTGGCTGTTTTGTTGTTTCTATGTAAGACTTTAAATGGGCCCTCATACGGGTGCTGTAAGGGTTTACGTACATAATCAATCCTGACAAAAACGTGGGAGCAATCGTTGAGGTTTCGAGGTACGTAAGAAGGGCGCAGTCAATAACGAGTAGCGATCTTATCTCCTTAAGATGTATTTTCAATCGTTGGATATAATCAGACATATCATTACAAACTTCTGCTGCTGGACTGAAGTACTCCCCTGGTAAATTTAAATGGGTTCCATAAACTAATTCAGCAGAACAATAACCTAAATCTTGCTTAATCGTCGAGCGAATTCCCAGAAGGATTAATGGTAATTTCTCGCTCCATTTGTTATCGCTGTGTACAGCCACTAGAGCTGCCTTCAATTATCTATTCCAACATTGCTTAAAGCGGCCACCGTCAACCGTAATAAGGCATCTGCCAACTCATTGGTACTTCCTTTAACAAACGTATATCGGTTGAAAATTGTGAGATAAAGTCTAATTGTCAAACTTCTCTGGGACTGTAGTTGTCATGCTTCGTGATAAATGCTTTCATGAGTGGCTTATGGTCGGTAAAAATAGTAAAAGCAAAACCTTCAAGCATATGTCGAAAATGTTTGACCGCCAAATAAACTGCTAAGAGCTCTCTGCCAAACGTACTATATCTAGTCTGCGATGTGTTAAGACGTTTGGAGAAAAATGACAATGGTTCCCACTGACCATTGATGAAATGTGGAAGAACCGCACCGACCGCCGTATCTGATGCGTCAGTCATTAAGGCTAGAGGGGCGTTGGTGTCACTACGGGAAAGTAAGGTTGCTGAACTTAACATTTCCTTTAATTGTTTAAAAGCTTTAATTGCTGTCTCAGTCATGTTTAAAGACCGGAAGCGTCCTTTCGAAAGATCTGTCAGAGGCTGAGCTATATGCGCACAGTGTGGAAGAAATTTTCTATAGAAGTTAATCAAGCCGAAGAATCGGCGGAGTTTCTTAAACGAGTTGAGTAAAGGATAGTTTCTGATGACTTTTACCGCTTCTGGAATAGGTACAATTCCCTTGAAGTTCACAACATGGCCCAAAAATTGAAGTGATTGCTTGCCGAGCTCGCATTTGTCAGGGTTAATTGTTACACCATATTCCTTCAATCGCTGGAAAAGTTGCTGTAGGTATTCCACATGCTCTTCTGGTGTTGTACTCGCTATCATCAAGTCATCAATATATGCGTATACAAAATGCAGTCCGCGAAGCACTGTGTCAATGAATAGCCGAAAGGTTTGTGGTGCATTGGTGAGCCCGAAGGGCATGCGAAGAAACTCATAACCCGAAGGGTGTCGTAATCGCCGTCTTGCTGATATCGGCGTGTGCTACCGGGATCTGATAATAAGCTCGAACCAGATCAATCTTAGAGAAAATTGTAGTGCCTGACATATTATTAACAAAATCCTGAATATGGGGAATCGGGTATCTATCGGCAATGGTTTGCTGGTTCAGAGCGCGGTAATCGCCACATGGTCGCATCTCCCCATTCTTTTTTGGGACCATATACAATGGGGATGCCCACGAACTGTTCGAAGGACGGATGACCCCCAAATGAAGCAGTCTATCAAACTCTGACCTGGCAATTGATAAGCGCTTAGGGTCTAATCGTCTTAGTCGAAAATGGACGGGTATTCCGGTTGTGTCTATGTGATGCGCGATATCATGTTTCACTAGCGTATCCCCATATGTAACTTTTAGCAGCTCCGGAAATTTCTGAAGGCGTGAAAAATGCGGGCAAACCGGAGTTTTCTGAACCACTAGCAATGACATGGAAGGAGAATCGGTAACTATTCCGCTGATAAAGACGTGATGCTCAGCACTAATCAATCGACGATGCTTTGCGTCCACTAACAGATTATAGTGCCGGAGAAAATCAATCCCGATTACTGGAAACATTACCTCTGCTACAATAAATTTCCACTCGAAACTAGTGTCAAAGCCCAAACTGAGCATTAACGAACGTTTGCCATAGGTTCGTATCTCGGATGTGTTTGCTGCATGCAAGACAACTGCTGGATAAACGCCTTACTTTTCTGCAGTTGTAGGTGGGGCTACACTAACTTCTGCCCCTGCACCAACTAAGAACAGCGTACCAGTATTCAGATCCTTCACATAAAACAGACGGCTATGTTGAGTCCTTTTTCCGGAGGTCGCAGTCGTCACTAACCACCAGCCTCGCCGTTTCCCGACAGGCGTTTTTTAAAGTTACACGTTAAAGAACACTGTCTAGACCGGTCACCAAAAGTTTGATAATATCAACAAATATCAGCAGTGTGTGTTCTGGCAGGTGAATACCTTTTACTGCTAAGGGATCGCCGTCTAGATCGAATGCGTGGTGCGTTGTGCAGTCGCAGTGCTAAGATCTCTTCACGCAGCATTTTAATCCGTCCTTTTAAGGAGTCTATTTCCCCTGTCAATGATGGCTGGCTACGTTGCGCAACCACCTGACTTTTCGTTCTTTCATAAATCCGATCGGCAATATCGGCTAATTTATCAATATTAACATCACCATAAAGCACGATACAAAGTGTCAAAAAGTAGACGAATCAAATGAAAAAAATGATTCCGAAGGTAATGTTGCGATTATAGGCACAGGTAATCCAGAAAACCTTCAAACGAAATAGCGTGTTCGTTGAGTCAACTCACCACTTTGTTGGTACCTTCAGATTATGAGACTGACTTATTTTTTACTGCTGGATTTGTAACTTCGTTAGAACCAATGACTATATATCTCGTAATTTCGCCTTTACTAATAACAAGACTTATACATGCATAACAATCACCAATTACGCATATGATCAAGAAGTCAGGAACGAAGATGCGACAGATATATATTTGAACCAAAATGTACCTACGGGAGCGAGATATTCAACACACAGCAGTCACGTAGAAACACAAGCGTAGGAAGAAGTCGTGGAGGACCAGAAGAAAAGGTGTATTATTCAAACAACAAAAGTACATATATATATAGGGTAATGTGGCGGAGGTTCCAAATGTGGGAGAGGGTCAACTTTCTTCCTTCAATCTAAGACCCTCAAGCTTCTCGGAACATTCTTCCAGGTTTGCATTCGACTTGCCTGCAATCTAAGGAAGTAGAAATAACATTAGCGACCATTTAGAGCTCCTACTGCGCCCTCGTCTATGTTACAGAGAGAATCCAGCGTCACAAAATGTACAACGCGCCAACAATAATAATTTGAACACTGCAATCAAACTTTATAGTATAAATATCAATAAAGAATTATACTGTACAAACATCAGTGCTAGGGGTAACAGTGGCCTCTACAAACTAATAATATACAAGATATATATACATATGAGACCTAGTCATTGTCGTATGTCTGTCACATAATACTGGCCAATCACATGTCTTCTTCCAGACATGTCACCTTAGCCAGTACCTTCATCTATATACAGCGGTTTTTTGGTCAGTTAGGCTTATAATACACATACAATACCAAAATCAACACATTAAAAATAATGCAAATCACTTGGTATAACTACGAGTGTAAGCCATTATGTACAACAACCTTTTCAAAATAGGATCTAGAAACTGCAATAAAGAAGATTTGGTTGAATAGAGTAAGCTCACTTTCGAAAAGATTGACTGACATAAAATAATATGGCATGATGGGGATTCTCCACTTACTGCACTAAGTTGTTCGGGTGCACGATCAACTGTAAAAGTCGTTGTATGCAATGTTTCACCCATTATAGGCTTAATAAACTAAAGAATTTCAACCCCATCGGTTTTTCGTCCACTTCTTGTAAACGTAAATAGAGCCGTTCGCATTCTTCCAAAACCATCAGTTGCTACAAACCGATTAACCCAATAAACCAAAAGGCTGAGCTAGAGTTGCGAAAGGTTGGGCCAAACAGCATGTAAGACACTGGGCCACACTCAGGGCTTCCGACGGTTTTCCCTATGTTTGGTCTGACACACTGTTTTATTCAGAGTTTTCCCAATGTGGCCCTGTTTTTACGGTAGGATTTGGCTACTGATAATTTTTATGGAGTAGTATGATTTTTTAAACTTCAAAACTTAACTGCATAACGCGATTACCCACTCAACAATTGGTTCCTACTCTACACTAAGGAGTCAGTCTCACTATCCGACAGTTTTATATAAGACCATGATTCATTTAAAACAAAATTATATTTGTACACTAAAAAATGCTTTACAACTTCTATCACTCCGAATACACCAGTGAGTACTAAAGAAGGCTAGTTAAAAGCAGTTACTAACCATTTCATTGGTTGAATCGTCGTCTAAAAGCTGAATTTCAAAACTGCCGAAACTGTGCATCCGATCTTATCGACAGGTTGTTGATTAACATCGAGACATTCGATATGTTTCTGCTGTTGTTGATTAACAGCAAAATGAATATTTTGTAGCGAATACGGTGGTAGCATACTTTTCAGTTAGGTTAGCCGCAAAAGTGTGACATTGGTATTGTTCAGTCGTAGGGGGTGACTGCACATTTCGCATCTCCTGTATGTTTCACATTCATTTTACAATTATGAATTTATTTTCAGGTGATAATATGAGGCATTGATATCTAGACAATGTATAATTTTCAGTAAGGCATATTTATCTATGCATACATTCGGGGTTACTATTACGTTATACAGATAATAACCCTTGTGGGAATCGGTACATTGTCTAGACTGAAATACTTTGAATTACCACTTGAAAACGCATCCATCATTTGAATTGTAACTCTGTATGCTTTGTGACGACACTGATAGTTGACGAATAATAATTTGAGATAAGCTACTATATTTTGTCTTGAAAGCATTTTACATTTTTGGTAACCGTATTTTAATGAGAAACTACTAAAATCAAGTCGAGAGCCTATGTAACTATTTATTTTGGGGATTATTTACCGCAACAAGTTATTTAGGGGGTTATTTTCCACTGCAGTCCACTCCTCCCTAATCGGTTCGCGAAGATCCTACGACATGTTAGCTAAATGACAAAGTGCAATGCGTTAGACAATAGTTAATATCCCTTTGATAGATTGAAACGTTGTGCAGCTTCTGAAAGTTTCTGCCGACACTATGGTGTAATTGTATAAAAAAATGTCGAACAAAGTATAGTTTTTTCTGCAGGGTTCTTTTCGTTTTTCGATGGCTAGGAAAACCAAAGCAAATAAAAGTTCTAAATACGTGCATTTTTATGTAGAAAGAAGCGAAATTGGCAAACCAACTTTCACATTTTTCGGTGGTGGTTGTCTGAAAGCTCGTAGACATGACTGGGATTTGGGGTGTTGCTTATCACTCTGAGTGGGTGGAACCGCATTGATTTCTCCTTCTGTGTCTACTCGGAATTGTATACCTGCATGTTTGTCAGTGATGTAGAAATGACGACTGGTATTTGTGAATTGGCTGGCCGAAATTGCCGTCACTAACCGCCAGCATGCTTGTTTCCAGAGTTCTTCGCAAAATCCAATGGTTCGATACACTTATGTGCTTGTACATTCAATGCTTTATGGTAGAAACCTATTCTAATAGCAGCCGTCTGCTACTTACGCTTCTACATATACTACACGACCCGCTTCTGCGTCCGTGTAGAGGACTTTGTGTCATTTTCATTTCTTGCATTTCTTGACGAAGCATCCAAGTACTTTTTCTAGGAACATATACACCCAATAATTATTAATGGTTAATTAACCTTACTGTCACTATGTATCACTAACGTAATTTTTTTAACTGTGAAGGGGTTTTGTCATCTAACTTTACGTTGCTGACAGAGACATAGTTTTACTAATGGCCTGCTTATGGTAGCCATATTGGGCTTTGTTAGGTGGTGTCAATAATACGTCTCGAACTTTTTCTACTATATCCTATAGCAATAGTGAACTTGCGAATCCAAACATTCTCACCTGCGACATTATGTTCTTGTACTCCAGGTGTGCAAATCACAATGCTGGATCGGCAGTCTTAAATGGCAGAATATAAAGGCTGATATTGGTGACCGATTGGTCATTAGAATAATCGTAGACATCGTTATCATTGGATATAGTCACATAGAAAATATAAATCAACGAAAGAATATGAAAAATTCAACTGAAATAATATTAAATGGCAATATGTAAACAAAATATCAAACAAATGCAACCATAAAAACTAAACAAACTCACTTAAGTAAATAGGAATGGATACAAAATGAAACATATATACAATCAACGCTTGTAGCTTAATGTTAGTATATATGCATATATCCAGAGCAACTTTTAACGACTAAACCCTTATGAACATATCAGAAAGCAGCGAGGGATGGAGAAGTTATATTTGATCATGATTAGCGCAGCAAAGGGATAGCAACTGTTAAGACCTGAGGGTAGTGTGCCTGATTCTCAAGAGGGGTAGGAGGAAGGGTGTTTCTGAGGATTTCCATAATAGAACATGATAACTACCCAGTGTTCCTCGATTTTCTCCGTCTGTAGCTCTCCTAGTGTTACTTCCAGTCCCAAGCCCGGGTAAAGGAGGAGGGTTGGACATGGGGCTAGTATCCCCATTCCGTAAAACCCAAACTTACTAAAAAAAACGCTAACCAGATTAAACAAGCTAAACCATTTAAACTCTTGCCTGGAAGTGGAAGATTTGTTTATGGCGCCTCATGATGAAAGCCGAAATTCTTCGGAAGTCATGAGGCCGATGCCTCCCCTTCTAACAACCAGAGCAAACATTTTTATAGGTACATGGAATGTTCGAACAATGTGGGAGAGCGGGAAGACAAATCAAATAGCTGCAGAAATGAAGAGATACAACTTGACAATACTCGGAATCAGCGAAACTCATTGGACTCAAGCTGGACAGAAAACATTGGCTTCGGGAGAGATGCTACTATACTCCGGACATGAAGAGGAAAATGTTCCTCACACCCAAGGAGTTGCTCTGATGCTGTCCAAAAAAGCACGTAATGCACTTGTGGGATGAGAACCACATGGACCTAGGATCATCAAATCATCTTTTAAAACAATAAAGAAAGGAATTACGATGAATATTATCCAATGCTATGTACCAACCAACGACGGCAACGACGAAGACAAAGATCAGTTTTATAATAGACTGCAATCAATTATAGCAAAGTGTCGAGGAAAGGATCTGGCAATCCTGATGAGAGGGGGACCTAAAGGCTAAAGTCGGAATAGGCAACACCAGATATGAAGAAATCATGGGACGACAGGGACTGGGAAACAGAAATGACAATGGTGAAAGATTTACAAACCTATGTGCTTTCAACAAATTGGTTATAGGTGGTACAATATTCGCCCACAAATGCATACACAAGGCTGCATGGATCTCACCGGATCATACTACAGAGAATTAAATCAATCATATATGTATCAATAAAAAATTTAGGAGATCCATGGAAGATGTAAGAACCAGGAGAGGAGCTGACATAGCCTCAGACCACCACCTGGTGGTTGCTAAAATGACACTGAAGCTAAAGAAGCAGTAGACAACTGGAGTGGCAGCAGTACAACGGTTCAATACAGGCTTTCTCTGAGACACTGACAAACTCAATGAATTCAAAATATTTCTCAACAACAGGTTCCAAGACTTACATGATCTACCGAAAGAAGAAGAAACCACTATGGAGGACAACTGAAAAGGAATCAACGAAGCACTAACGTCAACGTGTCAGGAGGTTCTGGGCCGCTAGAAGCACCATTATAAGGAATGGATCTCCACTGAGACATTGAGCAAAATTCAATAAAGGAGGAACAAGAATTTAAAAATCAACAACAGCCAAACAAGAGCAGAAAAAATCAAGGCACAAACTGAATACACAGAAGCAAATAAACAGGTAAAGAAGATCATTAGAGCCGACAAAAGAAAATACATCGAAGGTATTACAACGATAGCGGAGAAGGCTGTAAGAGAAGGTAATATGAAACAGCTATACGACACAACGAAAAAAACTGGCAGATAAACATGGTAAACCAGAGCGACCGGTCAAGAACAAAGAAGGAAGGACACTCACTGAGATTCAAGAACAAAAAAATAGGTGGTTGGAACAGTTTGAGAAACTCCTAAGTAGGCCAGCTCCACTGAACCCACCGGACATTGAAGCAGCACCTACAGATCTCTCGAAAGATGTCACTCCACCAACGATGAAAGAAATAAAGATGGCCATCGAACAAATCAAAAGTAGGAAAGCAGAAGGACCGGACAATATACCAGCTGCAAAACTCAAGTCAGATATCGACCTAACAGCAAGGATACTCCACCTTCTATTCAAAAAAGATCTGGGAGGAAGAACAAATGCCGGCAGACTGAAAAGAAGGACATCTTATCAAGATACCAAAGAAAGGAGATTTGAGCAAATGTGACAACTACAGAGGGATCACGCTACTGTCGATACCAGGGGAAGTCTTCAACAGAGTATTGTTGAACAGAATGAAAGATTCAGTGGATGTTCAACTTCGAGATCAACAAGCTGGTTTCCGTAAGGATCGGTCGTGCACAGACCAAATCACAACACTACGGATCATCGTTGAACAATCAATTGAGTGGAACTCGTCATTCTACATCAACTCCATTGAATATGAGAAGGCGTTTGACAGTGTAGATAGGAGAACACTATACAGACTTCCTCGACACTACGGCGTACCAGAGAAATTCGTCAACATCATCCGGAACTCTTACAACGGAACACAGTACAAAATTGTGCATGGAAGACAACTGACAAATGCATTCCCAGTGAGGACCGGAGTCAGACAAGTTTGCCTACTCTCACCTTTTCTCCTTCTCCTAGTGGTTGATTGGATCATGAAGACCTCCACATCTGAGGGGATGCACGGAATTCAATGGACAAGTAGGATGCAACTCGGTGATTTAGACTTTGCGTATGATCTAGCTCTCTTAGCACATACACGCCAACAGTTGCAAGTGAAGCTAACCAGTGTAGCAGCAACTTCAGCATCAGTAGGCCTGAAAACACATAAGGGAAAGAGCAAGATTCTCAAATACAACACAGAGAGCACCAACCCAATTGAACTTGATGGAGAAACTGTACAAGGAGTGTATACTTTCACGTACCGGGAAAGCATCATCGATGAACAAGGAGGGCCCGATGCAGATGTAAAGGCAAGAATTGGCAAGCAAGGGTAGCATTCATACAGTTGAAGAATATATAGGATTCAAAACAAATATCAACCAACCTCAAAGTCAAACTCTTCAATTCGAACGTCAAAACAGTTCTGCTGTATGGAGCTATGACGTGGAGAACTACTACAATCATCATCAGTAGGGTACAAGTATTTATAAACAACTGTCTACACAAGACACTGAATGTTCGTTGGCCGGAAACCATCAGCAACAGTCCACTGTGAGAGAGGACAAACCAACTTCCAGCCGAAGAGGAAATTAAGAAAAGACATTGGAAATGGATAGGACATACATTGTGGAAATCATCAGACTGCATCATGAGACAAGCATTAACATGGAATCCTGTTGGGAAACGGAAAAGAGGAAGGCCAAAGAACACGCTGCGTCGAGAATTGGAAGCAGACATTAAAAGGATGAACAGCAACTGGAAAGAGCTGGAAAGGATTGGTCAGGACAGAGTTGAATGGTGAATCCTGGTGAGCGGCCTATGCTTCTCAGTGAGGAGTAACGGGCGTAAGTAAGTAAGTAAGTTCCTCGGTTTTCAGTTGCTACTATTCGGAATCAGTCTGTGACGAATACAATCAATTAAAATTAGTGGGAATAATCGACTTCCTACTTCATTGTTCATATTATATACATCATATAAAAATGATTAAGTGTGTATGAAATATTGCGCCATTGATTACAGTTGTCTTCTAAGACTGCTGCACATTTCTGTTAAGAGTTTACCAGATGGCTGAATTAATTGATTTATGAGTGCATACGCAACTTGATAGCTTATAACCGGAGCCAATATTGCCTTTATTCTACTTAGAGGCAGTAATCTGAGTGATCGATCAAGAAGCAAATCAATCAGGCACCAAACATATTATATAAATAATACCGTCGTATCTTATCCTGGATGGGAAATCATATGTTTGAAGAGGAAAACTAAATATGTAGGTCTTCGTAACCTGTTCAATTAATTGTAATACATCACCTGTCCGTTTGTGCTGCGGTGGCCGAGGAAAATTTCCGAGATACGAACTACTTACAAGCTATCACAAATAGATATAAATATCATATTAATAGTTAATACATATGGAGCATACCATTTTTTCCATTAAACATTTCTAAAGATGTAGTCAAAATGTATTTAGATCTTCCCTGTTGATATGTTATGGACTGAAGTTGATCAATCTCAGTTGCTATATGTGCATCCTGAACGGATTACCTCCATTCAACGATAGTTCAGAAGTATTGTTTGAGTTTTGATTGTGGTTGGCAAGCGGAATTAAAGATACTTAGTTATCTACTTATGCCGGTACCTCTCACATAGAAGTATACGCCTCTCACCAATATTCCTGTCCTGAGCAATCCTATCCAGCTATTTCCAGTTGTTGTTCATCCATATGATATCTACTTCAAATTCTCAAAGCAGGATCCCAAGTTAATCCTTGCCTCGTTATGCAGTCTGATGATTTCCACAATGTATGTCCTATCCATTTCCAATGTCTTTTCTTAATTTCCTCTTCGGCTGGAAGTTGGTTTGTCCTCTCTCACAGTGGATTGTTGCTGATGGTTTCCGGCCAACGAACATTCAGTGTCTTGTGTAGACAGTTGTTTATAAATACTTGTACCCTACTGATGATGATTGTAGTAGTTCTCCACGTCATAGCTCCATACAGCAGAACTGTTTTGACGTTCGAATTGAAGAGTTTGACTTTGAGGTTGGTTGATATTTGTTTTGAATCCTATATATTCTTCAACTGTATGAATGCTACCCTTGCTTGCCAATTCTTGCCTTTACATCTGCATCGGGCCCTCCTTGTTCATCGATGATGCTTTCCCGGTACGTGAAAGTATACACTCCTTGTACAGTTTCTCCATCAAGTTCAATTGGGTTGGTGCTCTCTGTGTTGTATTTGAGAATCTTGCTCTTTCCCTTATGTGTTTTCAGGCCTACTGATGCTGAAGTTGCTGCTACACTGGTTAGCTTCACTTGCAACTGTTGGCGTGTATGTGCTAAGAGAGCTAGATCATACGCAAAGTCTAAATCACCGAGTTGCATCCTACTTGTCCATTGAATTCCGTGCATCCCCTCAGATGTGGAGGTCTTCATGATCCAATCAACCACTAGGAGAAGGAGAAAAGGTGAGAGTAGGCAAACTTGTCTGACTCCGGTCCTCACTGGGAATGCATTTGTCAGTTGTCTTCCATGCACAATTTTGTACTGTGTTCCGTTGTAAGAGTTCCGGATGATGTTGACGAGTTTCTCTGGTACGCCGTAGTGTCGAGGAAGTTTGCATTGTGTTCTCCTATCTACACTGTCAAACGCCTTCTCATATTCAATGGAGTTGATGTAGAATGACGAGTTCCACTCAATTGATTGTTCAACGATGATCCGTAGTGTTGTGATTTGGTCTGTGCACGACCGATCCTTACGGAAACCAGCTTGTTGATCTCGAAGTTGAACATCCACTGAATCTTTCATTCTGTTCAACAATACTCTGTTGAAGACTTCCCCTGGTATCGACAGTAGCGTGATCCCTCTGTAGTTGTCACATTTGCTCAAATCTCCTTTCTTTGGTATCTTGATAAGATGTCCTTCTTTCCAGTCTGCCGGCATTCTTTTTCCCTCCCAGATCTTTTTTGAATAGAAGGTGGAGTATTCTTGCTGTTAGGTCGATACCTGACCTGAGTATCAGAAACATCTAGACAATGAGAAGTCATGTGATATGTCTGTGATTGGACGATCACCCTACTACTACTGTGTTTATTAGGCTACAGAAGTCTCGAGAAGTTCAAAAGGGAATATATTATAGCATAAATACCCTAGTTTTCTGTACATAATCGAACGTTTGCAGTATTTCCTGCCTTCTTTCTCGTGTTTCTGTTGACGAGTAGTTTTAGCCTGGGGAGTGGTCGTATCATAACGTAGGTGCCGAATCGAGCGGTCCACCTAGACGAAATAACAATTGTTGATGGAGATTTCGCGGTCGGTAAAAGATCAAGACCAAGAGTCACAACACTAAGATTTTTAGTTGCTATGATGGTAAATGGTGTTTTTAGCATAGCAATTCTGAAAATGTGTTTTGTTATGTCATGCACAGTTTTCAGTTGTGATATTAGTTCATGGTAATCGCTTTATCATCAAACTCTTTGTCCCAGAAAGCAGGATTTGTATATTCTACATATTTTTCAGAAAAAATTGTACTAAAATGCATCACTTTTCTTTTTTTGGATTCATATTAAAGCGAATTTTTTAACAACTTCTCCTTAATTCAGAACTCTTATAATTGATTGTTTAATTACCGAATCAAACTTCATATATAAAACTGTCTGATTTCTCTTTGTTCGTGTTGATTACCACAGCCCTTATGACCTCCATTTTTACCTGTTTTATTTTTCACAGTACAATTGATTTCATTAAAACCTAGTTGTTTAAATTATTAGTGAATTTCAACTCATTCTGTCTATTAGTTGTCATTTTATAATCCTTATAGGAAATCTTGAGTTCCACCTACATTGTAAGATAGCTGAACTTTTAAATTATATTAAATTACAAATATTTTATTTACATTCTTTTAATTATTTTGCAGCATTCAGCTATCATTAGAGTAAAAGTATTTAATGAAAAACTTCCACATTTCCTCACGAAATGTATATATTATGGAAACTGTATCGGTAACGAGGAGTAGTTACTTAATAACTTCTCGGTTTCGGTTTACTTCAAGTATATTAAGTCATGAGAATCAGGGTAAAGATATAAGAGTGACCTCATGAGTTTTACTGTTGGTGATACCTTTTGGAATCTCAATCAAAAACTCAGTAAAGTTTGCTCATGAATCAACTGAATATCTACAATTTTAAAATTTCTCTTGCTTGCATACATGATCACTAATCAATCAATGCCTGTTACTCCAAGTGGGGCATAGACCGCCCACCAGCATTCCCCAACCAACTCTGTCCTGGGCATTCCTTTCTATCTCTTCCCAAGTGCTGTTCATTCTCCTCATGTCTGTTTCCAATTCCCGACGCAATGTGTTCTTGGGTCTTCCTTTGTTTCTGTGGCCTTTAGGATTCCAAGTCAGTGCTTGGCTTGTGACACAGTTTGATGGTTTCCTTAGTGTGTGTCCAATCCATCTCCAGCGTCCTTTCCTAATTTCTTCCTCAACTGGAAGTTGATTAGTTCTCTGCCACATAAGGTTGTTGTTGATGGTATCTGGCCAACGAATCCGAAGAATCTTGCGCAGACAGTTGTTTATAAATACTTGTATCCTCTGAAGGCTACTCTTCGTAGTTCTCCAAGTTTCAGCTCCATACAACAGGACTGTCTTTACATTTGTGTTGAAAATTTTGACTTTTATATTGACTGACAGTTGATTTGAGTTCCAGATGATTTTCAGTTGTAGAAATGCTGCTCTTGCCTTACCGATCCGCGCCTTCACATCCGAATCAGACCCTCCTTATTTGTCGATGACGCTGCCCAAATATGTAAAGGTCTCAACGTCTTCCAGAATTTCTCCGTCAAGTGTAATTGGGTTAGTTTTTGTTGTTTTGTATCGGAGGATCTTGCTTTTCCCTTTGTGTATATTGAGGCCTACTGTTGCCAAAGCTGCTGTTATACTGTTGGTCTTCTTCTGCATTTGATGTTGTGTGTGAGAAAGAAGAGCTAGGTCATCTGCGAAGTCCAAGTCATCTAGTTTCGTCGATGTTGTCCATTGTATTCCGAGAGTGCCTTCAGATGTTGCAGTCTTCATGATCCAGTCGATGACCAGTAAGAAGAGGAAGGGCGAGAGTAAGCAGCCTTGTCTGACACCGGTCTTCACTTCGAATGAATCTGTGAGCTGACCTCCATGCACGATTTTACAATGTAGTCCGTCGTAAGAATTCCGTATGATGTTGACTATCTTCTCGGGTACGCCGTAATCTTGTAGAAGGCTCCATAATATTCTCTTATCCACGCTGTCGAATGCTTTTTCATAGTCGATGAAGTTGATGTAAAGTGGCGAATTCCATTCAATTGATTGTTCAACAATGAACCGTAGAGTAGCGATTTGATCGGTACATGATCGATCTTTACGGAATCCGGCCTGTTGATCTCGGAGTTGGGCGTCAACTGGGTCGTTTAATCTAATCCATAACACCCTGTTAAAGACCTTTCCTGGTATTGAAAGTAGAGTGATGCCTCTGTAGTTCTCACAATTGCTGAGATCTCCTTACTTTGGTATCTTGATGAGGTACCCTTCTTTCCAATCTGCTGGAACTTGTTCTTCCTCCCAAATCTTCCTGAAGAGAATGTGGAGTATCTTTGAAGTTCTTTCTATACCTGTCTGCAGTGCCTCCGTGGGTATGTTGTCTGGTCCTGCTGACTTACCACTATTGATCTGTCTGATGGCCATCTCGATTTCTTCGACTGTTGGTGAGTCTATGCTTATTTGGAGATCCGTGGCTGCTGCTTCGATGACTGGTGGGTTCAGTGGAGCTGGTGCATTCAAGAGTTCTTGGAAGTGTTCTACCCACCTGTTCCGTTGTTTATGCACTTCAGTGATTGGTTTGCCAGCCTTGTTCTTGATTGGCCGTTCTGGCTTATTGAATTTCCCAGCTAACTTCTTCGTTGTATCGTATAGGATCCTCATATTTCCTTCTCTTGCAGCTTTTTCCGCTGTCATTGCTAGGTCCTCAACAAATTTTCGTTTATCCAACCTGATGCTCCTCTTCACTTGCTTGTTGACTTCGGTGTATTCGGCCTGTGCCTTGGCTTTCTCTGCTCTTGTCCGACTGTTATTGATCGCTGTCTTTCTGTTTCTCCTTTCTAGGATCTTGTCCAGAGTACTAACAGAAATCCACTCTTTTTGGTGTTGTTTCTTGAGACCCAAAACCTCCTGACATGTTGAGGTTATTGTTCCCTTAATCTCTTTCCAGTTGTCTTCCATTTCAGTTCCACCTTTTTCTAGTAGATCATGAAATACCTGGAACTTATTGTTGAGAGTTATTTGAATTCGTTGCGTTTGTTAGTATCCCGGAGAAGGGCTGTATTAAACTTACGCAATACTGCTGCTTCAGTTGTCCAGTGGTTCCTCAGCTTCAGTTTCATTTTAGCCACCACCAGATGGTGATCGGAAGTTATGTCAGCTCCTCTCCTTGCTCTTACATCTTCCATGGTCCTTCTAAACTTATTGATGCAGATATGGTCGACTTGGTTCTCCGTAATGTGGTCCGGTGAAACCCATGTAGTTTTGTGTATACGTTTGTGGGAGAATATGGTGCCACCAATAATCATTTCGTTGAAGGCACATAGGTTTACAAACCTCTCACCGTTATCATTCCTTTCTCCCAGTCCATATTGTCCCATGATGTCTTCATACCCGGTGTTATCCACTCCGACCTTGGCGTTGAAGTCGCCCATTAGAATAGTCAGGTCCTTGGCTGAACATTTCTCGATGATGACTTCAGCCTCGCATAGAACTGGTCTTGTCGTCTTCGTGGTGATGGTGGGTGCAGTGGAGCTGGTGCATTCAAGAGTTCTTGGAAGTGTTCTACCCACCTGTTCCGTTGTTTATGCACTTCAGTGATTGGTTTGCCAGCCTTGTTCTTGATTGGCCGTTCTGGCTTATTGAATTTCCCAGCTAACTTCTTCGTTGTATCGTATAGGATCCTCATATTTCCTTCTCTTGCAGCTTTTTCCGCTGTCATTGCTAGGTCCTCAACAAATTTTCGTTTATCCAACCTGATGCTCCTCTTCACTTGCTTGTTGACTTCGGTGTATTCGGCCTGTGCCTTGGCTTTCTCTGCTCTTGTCCGACTGTTATTGATCGCTGTCTTTCTGTTTCTCCTTTCTAGGATCTTGTCCAGAGTACTAACAGAAATCCACTCTTTTTGGTGTTGTTTCTTGAGACCCAAAACCTCCTGACATGTTGAGGTTATTGTTCCCTTAATCTCTTTCCAGTTGTCTTCCATTTCAGTTCCACCTTTTTCTAGTAGATCATGAAATACCTGGAACTTATTGTTGAGAGTTATTTGAATTCGTTGCGTTTGTTAGTATCCCGGAGAAGGGCTGTATTAAACTTACGCAATACTGCTGCTTCAGTTGTCCAGTGGTTCCTCAGCTTCAGTTTCATTTTAGCCACCACCAGATGGTGATCGGAAGTTATGTCAGCTCCTCTCCTTGCTCTTACATCTTCCATGGTCCTTCTAAACTTATTGATGCAGATATGGTCGACTTGGTTCTCCGTAATGTGGTCCGGTGAAACCCATGTAGTTTTGTGTATACGTTTGTGGGAGAATATGGTGCCACCAATAATCATTTCGTTGAAGGCACATAGGTTTACAAACCTCTCACCGTTATCATTCCTTTCTCCCAGTCCATATTGTCCCATGATGTCTTCATACCCGGTGTTATCCACTCCGACCTTGGCGTTGAAGTCGCCCATTAGAATAGTCAGGTCCTTGGCTGAACATTTCTCGATGATTGACTTCAGCCTCGCATAGAACTGGTCTTTGTCGTCTTCGTGGCTGTCATTGGTGGGTGCGTTGCACTGGATGACACTCATTGTAATCCCTTTTTTCTTCGTCTTGAAGGATGCTGTGATGATCCTAGGTCCGTGAGGGTCCCATCCTATAAGAGCCTTCCATGCATCTTGGGATAACACCAATGCTACTCCCTGTGTGTGTGGGGCGTTTTCTTCTTCGTGGCCAGAGTATAAAAGCACATTTCCCGAGGATAACCGTTGCTGTCCAGCTTGCAACTAATGCGTTTCGCTTATTCGAAGTATCTTCAGGTTGTATCTTCTCATTTCTTCAGCTAGTTGCATGGTTCTCCCTGTCTCCCACATCGTGCGGACATTCTATGTACCTATATTAATTGTTGCTCTGGTTGTCAGAAGAGACATCGGCCTCGTGGCTTCCGAAGAAACTCGGCTTTCACCATGAGGCGTCATAACACACCTTCCAACTCCCAGGACAGAGTAAAAATGGTTATAAAGGTTTTTACTGGTTAGCGTTTTTTTAGCACGTTTGTTGTTTTATGGGATGGGGTTGCTAGCCCCATGTCCAACCCTCCTTTATCCGGGCTTGGGACCGGCATCAACCCTAGGGGCTACAGGCGGAGTATACATGATCACTAAGTGCATAATAATCGATTTTTGTGGACTGTCTTATTTGAGCAACTTCAAACATGAAACAAGTTCAAAAATTGCCAATACTATTCGCCTTGTTTTTATTTTTTTGAGTATGTCTTTTGTAGTCTTTGTGATCTGGATTCCAACCCTTGCATAGGATTTATTTGACTGGTCAGTATTGTATTGCATTTTATCCAACCATTAGCTTTAGTAACATTGATCTACTACATATCTATGACTACTTAGGTTTGCTTTCTTCTGTTTGAGATGATAACAGTATTGCATATGCTAGCAATTTTTCTCATATATTTCTGAATACTTAGCTAATTTCCATAAATCAAAATTCACTCTCTAGAATATACGATTTATGTAGACTGGAAAACATGGAAGTGTTTTACTTCTATTTGAACCTTTAAGAAAGGAACTTTTGTAAGATTTTGTTTATTCCAGTATTACGAAATACTGAACACTTAAATCAATCATATAATATAGAATTGTGTAAACATTTGTAAAGATATCGTGTTTAAATGAAACTTGTTTCACTTAATCAACTGTCGTCTGTTGCAGTAAACCGGAGAGTTACGTAATTTGTGAATTCTTTCTACTGAATTCTAACTTAATTAACCTATTTGTTATGTCCAATTGTGTTTGTTTTGTTTATCTTGACTTCCGCCATTTGTTGCGCCATTGCTTTGGATTGCTTGATTATTTGTTCTAGACTGGGTGTCTACAATATTGAAGGTTTGTAATAGTACATTTATAATTTACTTCCCAGAACAACCTTTTATTTGACAGGCCAATAAATACTTAGTTTGAACTTTATTCCTTTTGGTTTTGGGTTAATTTGGACCTTTTGGGAACCTGTCCAGTTGTATCTTCAGTACCCTTCGTCTGAACGTTTGGTTTCAGTAACAGTCGTCAATTAAAGTAGTACAGAGAAATATTCAAAAAATTTCAGCGACATATATCAATACTTCACTGATTTTATAGATAATGAAATTGCATTTATTTGCATAACAATGAAGAAAACAAAAAAAAAACTCTATTCATAGTAACAATAAATGATGATAATATTAGTAAATATGACTCATAAGTTAATCAGTAATATAAATCAAATAATGCATTACAAATCTATGTATATTTAGAAATTTTGATGTTTTTTTTTTAAACTTAGGCATTTACTTACTAATTAAAATAATAATAATAATAATAATAATAATAATAATAATCATGACAGTTAACTAGAGACATAGATATTCAAAATAAAACTGTACCAATTGAATTCAAGGTATATCCTTATATGAATTATATATTTGACAAATGGAGCATTTAGACTAAAATATAATCCGTAGCATGAAAATGGGTAGCGAGAATTACATTACTATAATAAACAGAACAATAATAGAACAATATAACTGGTAGTAATACTTTGTGTAAAATCTGTCCAATCATAGAACGCATACAGCATGTGTATTGAGATTATAGTTTGATGTTGTTAGGGATTCGAAATCCCTAGAAATACAATTTATCATTTTATCAAGTTGTATTGATTTTTTGTTAACATGATTTGTAAACTTTCATCACTTGTGAGTGAACACATTTGATAACAGTTAACTGCATTATTAAAATGTTGATAATTAATAATAATATAATAATAATAATATAATAATAATAATAATAATATAATAATAATAATATAATAATAATAATATAATAATAATAATATAATAATAATAATAATAATAATATAATAATAATAATAATATAATAATAATAATAATATAATAATAATAATATAATAATAATAATAATATAATAATAATAATAATATAATAATAATAATAATATAATAATAATAATATAATAATAATAATATAATAATAATAATATAATAATAATAATATAATAATAATAATATAATAATAATAATATAATAATAATAATATAATAATAATAATATAATAATAATAATAATATAATAATAATAATAATAATATAATAATAATAATATAATAATAATAATATAATAATAATAATAATATAATAATAATAATATAATAATAATAATATAATAATAATAATATAATAATAATAATATAATAATAATAATATAATAATAATAATAATAATATAATAATCATCATTTAAAATAGAAAATTAATGAGTGAATGTATGTATTGAGAAAAAATGCGTTAAATTTATACGTTATATTTTAATTCATATTAATTAATTCATTAGTTTATAATTACAATTTTTTTTGATAACATGTATTTTTGACTTAAAAATACAACACATTCAATTGTTTTATTGACTTATACATTTAAAAATTACTTTGTACTTATTTAACAAATTGAATTCATGAAAGTTAACTAGAGACATAGATATTCAAAATAAAACTGTACCAATTGAATTCAAGGTATATCACTTATATGAATTATATATTTGACAAATGGAGCATTTAGACTAAAATATAATCCGTAGCATGAAAATGGGTAAGCGAGAATTACATTACTAATAATAAACAGAACAATAATAAGAACAATAATAAACATGGTAGTAATACTTTTGTGTAAAAATCTGTCCAATCATAGAAGCGCATACAGCATGTGTAATTGAGAATTATAGTTTGATGTTGTTAGGGATTCGAAATCCCTAGAAATACAATTTATCATTTTATCAAGTTGTATTGATTTTTTGTTAACATGATTTGTAAACTTTCATCACTTGTGAGTGAACACATTTGATAACAGTTAACTGCATTATTAAAAATGTTGATAATTTCAATTTGATGAATAATCACTAAGATTATTTTGTGTATATAAAAGAATGTGTAAAATAGAATCCAATTCCGAATCTGATTCCGATCTGTCTGGTTAGTCTATTGTTTTGTTCTATCTCCGGCTTGGGACTGAGTGGGCTTAAGCCAGCCGCGAACTATCAACTAAGCACACTTCAATAAGCGGCCGCGCACACAACGATCAGTTCTCTTCGCGTCATAACAGATGTAAAAAAATAGCAAACATACATAATATGGTCAATTAAGGTGTACACAGCTAAACTATACAGAGTTGGATGTTTTTAAAATAAGTCATGCAAAACGGATGAAGAATGATTATAGTTGGCTTAATAAATTAATAAGATGCTAAATCCATATCACGAATAGGTCTGAGTTAGACAAGCATTGACAATCAGGATGTACTGGATAGCTGTTTAGTTTTGGAGTGTGACTCTTTAACAATGCACATCCACGGCTTCACCAGGAGATTAAACCCAGAACTTTCAAGCTTCTCACATTTACCAATACTGTAAAACAAATGAATATGACCTACGAACTGGTTAAAAGTAGGTTCGTCACAAAGAATGTTGGAATAATCTCAGAAACAAGCATACTAATGGAATTTCGGTATATCCATAATGTTGCTAAACTGCTCCAGGAATTGCTGTTTCATGGTTGTTTTAGCAATCTCTTATATATGATCAATTTTTGCGAATAAAATCTCCGATAGTGTGAGAATAAATTTTGTTTAGCTTATTGCTTTATTTTTGGGATGTAGACAGTGAACCTAATGGAAAAACACTTGAAAATTGTTCATCGCTCTTTACCTAATTGTCGATTTATTGTATCTTTCTTTGGATATTTATGTGACACATTAGAATGTTGAGTGCGTTAAGTTTCTCTTCATGCTCAATGAGGCGGAAATCTGATTTTTCGTCTACTTTCCTCTATGTTAGTATCTTAAATTTTAATCTTTCAATAGTCAGTCTGATTCTTGTTTCGGAAAAAATATCAAGTAAATGAAATTTCTTAGTAGCCTCTGATTGTATTGTAAACCTGAAAGACTGGTGCCAGTTGTTGAACTCCTATTTTATATTAAACAGATCTTTGTTTCAGCAATATATGATGATTGCAACTTCTCTAATGGAAATATGGTTTAATTAATGTTGGTCAAAGAACTGTGCTTTCTAATTTACTTATGAAAAAATGTGAAGAATTTAACTCCAGTGGTGATCTCGGTGTCACACCAACGATCTGTCAATAGGAATCATCTTTAAATTTGATTTTCAATTTGAAAGTAAAGCATTACGGTAATCTTTAGAAATTACTTTGAATTCTGATGTTCGTATGCGCTATCTTATACTTACCTTGAAATATGTTATTAATTTGGACAAATACTAGTAGTGATAGTGACTAGTAAATGACACCACCTTTATAGATGACCCACTGATTCAATGACTTTTAACAATGCCCAGATTTTCTGAACGTCTGGTTCTAATTAATCCCAGCTGGAAAACAGAACATGAATATCTAGCCACCTAGTCTGGAATTTGGAAACAAAATTCTTTTATTTCACACAATTGTTAAGACATATACATACATCCCCATACCGCATACTATCACAATTAGAATATATGCATCAATCAAAAACAAAAGGATTAATGATAAGGAATCAAGGTAGTCGAACATCTAGCTAAGATCAAATAGTGTTTACCTATGTGTGGTGTTTTACTTCACGCACTGGTGTGGGGGGGGGATCTTTAATATATCTTTGATAACCTTTCAAAATATAATTCTGAATATTCGATCACCTGTGTTCTTATCGCTGCAACAATTATTACCTGACAGTAAAATGTTCACTTGTAATGAATAATAGATTAACACTCATTATCTCGATGTTCACTAGATTAATTTTTAATGGATTTTAAATGTTCACTCACTTGTAATTAATGTTACTTATTAAATATTGAACAAAACAGTTACGAAGATTAATATGGACTCATTAATTGATATTTAAACTATAATAAGTGATGCATATATTTGTAAAATTCCAATGAGTAGAAATTAAAATTTCTGACGTTTCGCTGCTTAGTGCAAGTCGCTTCTTCAGAGAAATGAATAGCCGAATTGAATTAACACAAGAATAAATAATACAATGGAATAAATCAAAAACAAAATAAACTCGTACAATCAAAATGCCAGTTTGATCGTGTTATGATGTCAAGTCATGTAGGTCAAGGTGGTTTGAGATGAGACATGTATGTACATGTTAGTGTGATGTGTGAGGAAAATATGTGAAAATAAATTGTATGTATGCTCAGGTGTATGAAATTCGATGTAGTTTAATTGTGGCTAGTTGGATAGAAGATCCATGTTGGGTGGATAGATAGGCCTTCCCTTTTGTTAAGTGCAGTTGGATTTAACAAAATATGAAGCGCCTCAGCTATTCGTCTTTGCTTATAATTGAAAAAACCTTTTTGAATGATTCGGATATTTTTAATATCGATCTTATGGTTGTGATAGATATCATGTACTGCTATTTCTGATTTAATTAATTTGTAATTTTTCAAGTTCAACAGGGTTATTAGGAGGTCGTTTAGTGTAGCTTTCATGTTCTTTGGCACGAGTTATGATTTCTCGTGAAGACTCTCCAATATAGAAAGCATCACAATCAACACAACCTAGCCTGTAGACACAATTCCGTGTTGAGGTGAAAGGGATCTTGTCCTTTATTTTAACCAATGCACTTCGAATAGTGTTGGTGGTTTTGTAGAAAGTTTGAATTCCGTGTTGTTTTAGAATTCTTTGTAATTCATCTGTTGTGTCTTGGCGGTAAGGTAGAACGGCTGTACCAATCCAAGATGTTTTGACTAATTTACTATTATTTAGTAATAAGTCGTTTTGTTTTTGCAAATTGTTAATAATATTCATTGGAAAATTATTAAGCCGTAGGATGTTGAATATATTTTTGTATTCGTATTTCTTGTCGTCTTCAGATGTAATGAGTCTACTGGCTCTTCTGAATAAGTTTAGAGCCAGCGATATCTTTGCACTGAATGGATGTGCTGAGTTGAAATCGATATATCGATTTGAATGTGTCGGCTTGAGGTAAATTCTCAGATTAAGAGTTTACAAATATATATCACTTATTATAAACAATCTATCCAATGCTTAATTTATTTGAAATTATCAAAGTTAACCTTGGTAATGATATGATATTTAAACTGTTTAATTTACAAAATTCTTTATATTTATCAAAAAAACAATAACATTTGAATGAAGAATATTCTAGTCGAGATAAATACTTATCATGTTCTACATTTATTAGTTCAAATTTATTAGTGATAAATAATAACCAGTTCTTAGGTAGATATAACATCATTTAGATATTAAGGATAATTTAAATGGAAATTTTCACTTCATTTTATTTATAACAAACTTTATTTTCTTCTCATTAATAACAATTGTATGTTTACTTGATTTTGTGAACATTATTCTACACTTTAAACAAAAATAGTCACCATTTAATTTTATGCCTATATTTTATACTTTATATATCGAATGACTTTGTAGTAAAATTTTGATTTTTCAAATAATTTATAAAGTAAGTAAATAACTTCACTGATCAAATTGTTACCATATGTATATCTTGAACTGATGGCATACATACAGAAGTAGTTGACAAGTATTATCATCTTAGGTAGAGATAGTTATCAAACGTATGTAAAATGTTGACTATCTAATTCAATTAATGAATTTTTTTTTTAAATTGGTTAACTTTAAATGGTAGTATTTAATTGATTATATTGTGCATTGTAAAATTGAATTTAAAAAATAGAAGGATGATATTGTCTTAATTTGCCTAATTTGCCACAACCAGTTATTATTTATCGTCATTTATATTATGAATACACTAGTTATGCATCATACTAATTGTTATCTTAAGTATTATCAATTTCATATTGACTTTACTGATAATCTGTTTGGATATGGAAGGGGAGAAATGATAATACTTCTGTATAAATGATCATACTTGAAAATAAAATTCCATAGATTTTTGTAATGTTAAATTAAAAGTGTTCTGTCTAGATATGATTGTTTTTATAAATCAAAATTGACAAAGTATGGTTAAATATAGAGTAAATATAACTATTATTATTCTACTGATTATACATTCAGTTTTTAAACAAGACATTCACATGCATCAAATACTTTACAGACCAAGAGTATTATTCTCATGCATCTGGTTGAAATGCGATTACTAATTATTCTGATATTACATCTAGTTTTATCACTTATAGCTTTTAATTCCATCAAGAGAGGTGAAAGTATAGAATAGATTAACTACTAAACTACAAATTTATGATGATGAAAATGTTACAACATTCTATAACCTTGATCAAAAGTAATTAACTTTAATGATACTCACCAAAGCTTATGCTGTGTTTATCATAATTTATAAATGATCAAACATTATTCAATGAGTTACGAAATAAATAAAAATTTACACTGAATCCAGCTCTCAGGTAGTTCATATGAATCTGATCTGACTTCAATGAAACTCTTCAATGCTTACTATAAATGAGATAATAATGAGATATTGACGAAAATATTTATGAATAAATATACTTAGAGTGTCTCCACAAAACAATCTACGAAGCAGTTTATTAAAATTTCCGATATATCCAGCAAGACCAGTAAAATGAGTTAAATAGCGATAGAAAGAAAATAACCACATTTAACCGTAAAGCTATTAATTTCAGCCATATACTCGATAGATTCTTTTGATTGATGAAACCTTATAAACTCTAATCATCATCATCATCAGCAACGTAGAACCAGGCACATACGTCCGTAGGTTCAAGTTGCCATACCACATTAGCACTACTACATTACAGAGGTAACGTAATAACAGAATACAAGAGGGAGGAATAAAGTAGAGGTGTGTAGCAAACAATAATAGAATTCAAGATCTAGATGAGGTTAAAGAGTGAATACACTTGCGCCACTGTGACTGATTCTGAGCCATATCGCCTAGTGTCTCCAGACATTAATTGCGACTATGACGCCGACCCCAACCAGGTAGTCTACATCTGCCTACATGGCTTAGACTAGTAGTCAAGGTCTTCACGGACTGATGCTATGTTTTGGTTTGGCCGCACCTACCTTTCCTCTATCTTACTTCAGCCCTAGCTAACATGGCGCGACGGGGAAGACGGTGGTCGGGCATGCGCAATACATGTCCTAGCCATCTCAGTCGATGAAGGTTAATGACCTCTTCGACTGATTTACCGTGTTTCCCAAGAACCTTTTGTCTAACCTCACTATTACTAGTCCGGTTATTCCATGGTATACGAGCGATGTTCCGAAGATTCCTATGGTCAAATATCTGGAGACGACGCATATCTTGAGCTTTCATGGACCACGTTTCGCAGCCATATGTTAAGATGGCGCGGATTGCTGCGCAGTACACCCGGCCTTTCGTTGAGACACGGATATCTCGACTGCGCCACAAGTGCCGTAGATTGGCAAATGCCAATCGAGCTTTCTGGATCTGCGCTGAGATTTCATCAGACACCGACTCACCACGGGTAATGAGATTTCCGAGATAAGTGAAGCGATCAACGCATTCAATTACTTCACTCCCTATAAATAATTTGGGGGAAGAAGCAGGCCAGTCCTGGAGTAACATTTTGCATTTGGGAGGGGAGAAGCGCATCCCAAATATGCCTGCATTATTACTCAACGTGTTCAAGAGACCTTGAATGCTGTGTGCATCTTCACCAAATATGACTATATCATCTTCATATTCTAAGTCGACAAGAGAGCCTCCTGGAAGGAGACTAATCCCAGAGGACTTAAAAGAAGTGAGAGAGATTTCTAACAGTACATCTATGATGAAATTAAATTAAAATGGGGATAAGGGGCAACCCTGACGGACTCCACTTGAGGATGAAATTTCTCGTAACAATTCGCCATATGCTCTGACTCGACTAGTGGTGACCGAGTAGAGAGCCTTTATAAGGTTAATGTACTTTTGAGGTACGCCTTTTAATGACAAACATTGCCTCAAGACTTCACGGTCTACAGAGTCGAACGCTGCTTTCAAGTCAAGAAATACAACTATAGTTGGACGTTGGTACATATGTCTGTGTTTGAGGACCTGGCGCAGGGTGAATATGTGATCAATGCAACCTAATCCAGGTCTGAAACCAGCCTGGTTTTCTCGAGTCTGTTGTTCCCTAGTGTTAGTTAAACGTCGGATGATTATAGTGGCTAATATTTTAGATACCATATTAGTCAAACTGATTCCTCTGTGGTTATCACAAGAGAATTTCTGTCCCTTTTTGTAGACTGGAACGATCAGCGAACGAAACCAGCCAGATGGGATGGAGTTTAGTTCCCAGACTTTGGCTAATATATCAGTCAACCTGCACGCTAAAACTAGACCACCATCCTTGAAGATATCGGTAGACAACATATCAGGCCCTGCTGCTTTCCCTCGTTTCAATTTACTTATGACGTTTTCAACTTCACTGAGAGTTGGGGGACCTGTGTCAGTTTTCCATTCGGGTAGCTTGGAGATTGTGGGTAAGCTAAGCGTGGCTGGGGGCCAGTTGAACTGTTCCTGAAAGTGTTCTGCCCATCGTTCTAATCTTCTAGATTGAGAGTAGATCAACGACCCATCTTTTTCAGAGATGATTTCACTAACCGCCGATTTTTTGATACCGGTGTCCTTAATGAGTCGGGACAGCTGTCTACTACTGCCCACCACTGCTGATGCTTCCATCAATTTTGCTCTTGTTGCCCACCACTATTCACGATCCTTACGCAGACTCTTTGCCAGTCTACGTCTCAGTTGTCGTCGCTCTTCATCATACTCCGATCCTGCAGGAATGGATTTTCGAGCCTCCATCAGTTTACTAGTAGTTCTAGGGAACTAGTGGTCTCTCATAACCTTTGGATTAAACTCAGATGCAGATAACGCTGCTGCATTTACACCTGCTATAAAATCATTCCAAGCTGTTTCGGGATGAACCAGCTGGTTGTGGGCAACTAGATGCTTAGCCAAACCATTCCTAAATGCAATCTTATCATTTTTCGTCTCAAAGTGGTATCTAAAGGGTTTGCCTGATGTGACCTTTCTGTGACCAGCAAAATGCATAGAGATAGGTGTTCTTACTAGGGCGTGATCAGAATCCAAACACGTGCCTCAGAAAGAGCGGCAGTCCTCTATACATCCCCTCCAACGGTAGCTATTACCGATGTGGTCTATTTGTGTGCACCGTTGTGTAGATTTAGCGGGTCTCCAGGTCAAACAATGTCTCTCCTTATGCTTAAAGTTTGTGCTAGCTAAAAATAAACGGTAGTCTGAGAATAATTGCATCAGACGATCTCTGTTGTCTGTTCGCTTGGCTGGGATGCCGAGTAACCCACTCAAGTGTTTCTTAGCCTGATTTAACCTACCGACTTGGGCATTAAAATCCCCTGCTATAATTACTATGTTTGAGCGCTTAGCTTTCTGAAAGAGGCTACAGAACTTTATATAAAACTTGTCTTTCACTACATCTGTGCTGCAGTCAGTAGGGCCATAAGCAGAGACGACAAAAGGCATCGGCGTGTGTCCCTATCTTTCCGAGTTCGTACTGTGCCATTTAGACGGACAGCACATAGACGACTGTCTACAGGAATCCACTCGAGAAGTGCCTGTTCTGCTCGTAAGCTTAGTGGTATACCTACACCAGCAAGGCCACGTGAGCTAGCTGTAGGGTCTCCAGATACACGAAGAGTGAAGTGTGCAGTTCCATTGCATTGACTAGGTGAGGTCAAACGGATGACCATGCTGGGATCTTGTATGCGTGTTTCGGAGACACAGCATACATCAATTGCAAGAGATTCTAATGTTTTAGCTTAGGCGGCTTGTTGACCGATTTGACACAGCGTACGCACATTAAAGGCCCTAACATGAAGTTTAGAGCGCGGCTTCAGGAGACCTGGAATGATAATTTGGGAACTCGGGTGACCAGTACGAGTGGCAGGCATAGAAAATGTAGTAGAAGAAGTGCTAATAGTAGAAATCAGAGAAAGAGAACATGTTTGATCATGAACAAGGTGAGCTCGAGTGCTATTGGAGGTATGAGGGCGGTTATCACTTCCCGGTTGCCCACACCGTGAAAGGGACATTCTTGAGGAACCTGGAAGAGAAAGTGGATTAGAGGAGGTCGTGATGACCTGAGAGTGTGACCGCAGTGCCCAGGAGACAGCTGTTTGAGGTCGGTCACCTCTATTAGTTGTTGCTCTGGTTGTCAGAAGGGGGACATTGGCCTGATGGCTTCCGAAGGAGCTCGCCTTTCACCATGAAGCGTCATATCAGGCCTTCCAATTCCTGTGAAAAGTTAAAATGGTTATAGAGGTTTTTACTCGTAAGCTTTTTTTAGCATGGTAGTTGTTTTACGGGATGGGGTTGCTAACCCCATGCCCAACCCTCCTCCTCTATCCGGGCATGGGATCGGAAGTAACCCTATGGGGGCTCCAGGCGGAGTTTGTGTTTGTTTGTGATTCTAAGTGCTTTTTTATCTGATCTTTAATTGTGTAAAATTACTTAAAACAGTATAATTTAAGTGTCTGCGTTAGTTAAAAATTCTCATCATGTAAATTAGAATAACACATTTAAGCGAAAAATATTGTTTCCATTTAGACCTGCATCATGTTTACTGTATTATTGGTTTGACGTTTTCCATATTCGCACATAAATTTTGCTGTATTCTGGAATGAAGCCTATTGAAGATCTAACTGAAAATAACATTATGCGTTTACATGTATTGTTCTAGTTTACGTTTATCCCATTGCTGTCACTTTTGAAGAGTCCAATGTCTGGGGCTGTAAAATCTAAGTACCACTGGTAATTTTCTGCCTATGCAGAAACACTGAAAAGGGCTAACTTGAAATGATTAGCCGATTACTTAATAGAGTACCTAACTGACTTTAACAATCCTTTATCTGAAATATTGTAGGTAATCTCATTTTGTTGAAAAACCATGATCTCAGTTACTTCTGAAGGTGACGAAATCAATGATTATATACGTCTTACAGTCCGCCAATTTTGATACGTTTGTATTCCTGGACAGTAAGAAGCGGAAAGTAAAAGTAAAATTTCTGTTTGACATTAGAACGTGGTTGAAAATATTTCTGTCTATCAACTCGCTTGGCTTAGCTGCTACCTAAAGTTTGATTTAAACTTCAGTTTAGGCAAGTTACTACTTCGTGATATACACAAGGCGTAGTCTTTGTGTTGTTTCTAGCAGCGGAATAAATGGTGAGAAAATAAGTAAAACAGAGTCTATTGTGTTTAAAGTCACTAGATTTCGAGCCTGTTTAGAAGCACAGTTACTATTAGCTGAGATATATTAGGGCCTTGGCTATTTCGCTTTTGGGAGTCGGCTCATATCTGATATAACAGTATTGGTATGCGATAGTATATATAACATAAGCTATAGCAGAATAAATACATCAAGTATTAGCGTTTATAGAACACCCGAAAAGGTGGCACGTCTACTGCCCTAAAGGATTCCGGTATTGGAATAACAAGATATTATCCAGTTATTTGTTTTTTATTAACAATTTCTACGCTGCATATGATACTGGAGGACTTTAAAACTACAACCTACTAGAGTTTACATATTCAAGTAGAATCCCTATGCGTTAGAACTGTTGCCCTAATTTAAGTAATTAAACTTGACTAATTATCAAGTTTGAACTGATTTAGTTGAAATTTAAAATAAAATGACTTAACTGTTAGTAGTTAAGGCAAAATGGAGTTGTTAGGTAGCCAAAGAAAATTAGCATTAACGTCCAACATTATTCAAACTGTAGTCTTATTTCTAATGCATAGTTTATTTGATTTTCAGGATAATACTAAACATACACTTTCTGATTAATCAATAAAATCAGTTGTGTAGATTTAATCAATTAGAATCACATCTTTATTGACATCAAAAAGGAGTATTCTTATAGTAACTAAATATATGTATAAGGCTTTAGTTGTATGTAGCTAAAGAAATTTCGATATTTTGTTTCACTTCTATTCTTAGTTATATATAACACCCCAATCAGTAAAATTTAGTATGTGTATTATTTATTACAAGACAGTATAATATGTGAATTGTAAAACCATATTTAAATGTTACAAACAAACAAAAAAGAGTAAATATTAGTGTAATTTATAGGCTTCTAATGGAGTTCGGTAGATAAGTCGATATTATAAAAATTTTTAAAAGTGAGAAAAGATCTATTAATACATTGGTGAAAGTTATGTACTTTATACACAATTGCTTATTGTCAATGTGCTAGGAATAATTACCATAGAATATTTAGGCATTCTCAACAGGTAACAATAAAAGCAAACGACGTATTCACACCAAAACATACGAATTTCTGTATGTTTGACTCATTGAGAGAATACAGATGCCTTGAGATTAAATAATGGGATGAAGAGAAGAAAAACAACCCCACCTATGAAGATCAAGACAGATAGATACTAATATGACTTATTACAATGTAGTACTTCCGGATTAAATGAGAGACAACTGAAAAGTACTCATTCTTTGACGAACTGATAATGGCAAAGAATCGACAAAAATTAACAATGAGCACAAACAGAAACAGATGTGATTGAACAATACTAAGAAATTTTGAACTAAACTAAAGCAGCTACCTAACACAATGATTTATAACAATCTTCTACCTGATATAAGTTCATGATTCCAAACACCAACGCCTCTGTGCCAAGGTACTATACCTCGCAAATGAAAGTCAATAGGTTTGTCCAGATCAATAGACAGTTTCTCAAAAAGTCACTAACTCTGTACTAGATGTATTTCATTTAATTTGATATTATGAATTGGTCTGAACCAGACAACCAGTGAAAATGAGGAAGTACTGGATAGCTGTCTCGTCTTAGTACAGGACTCTACAGCAATGCGTATCCACAAACCCTCCAGGGAATCAAGCATAGGACATTCAGGCTTCGTGGCGAATGCTTAACTATACGCGGCCGATATTTCTAACTCAGTCAATTTTCAACATTACTGCTACCATTAATCGGTAACTGTCTCACAAGTCACATAGTTGAGCTTCATTGATCAAGTGTTTATAAATCAGTATTAAACCATTTTTTTAATTCAAGAACTTTAAAATATTAGGTACATATAAATAGACTATATTAATTACAACTTCACTGATTGTTTAGGATATGAAGTGATGTTCTGCAATTTCAGGATAATGATATGGATTACTGTAGAATATTTTCATAGAGTGCAAACAGTCAAACATAATAAAGTCAAATCAGCAAGTGATATACTCAAAACTTATGTTACTAACTGCCATATGATTTTCCTATTAGCTGAGCTATAAATATGCAGTGAATGGATTTTTGAAAGGGGAAAGTAAGTCACATCTTCGTATTATTAGACAATAAAAATTTCCTGAGTAAACGAAGTACCGGGAAAACCTATGGATTTTCTGTTAAATAGATTATTAGGATTGCAACAAACAGTACAACGCGACTTTATTTTTTTTCCAAGCAGCACATATCATACTTGGTCGCTTCTAAATACAAACAAGCAATTACTGGCATAGACTGTCGGATTTTAGCAATGATTGTTGACTTAAATAATGCGCAGTATACCAGATGTATACTGGATCGCTGAAATGTCGGGCACCTAAAGAAGATTGACTAACTTCGAGAACTGTGTTTCTGCAGATTATTTCAGTATTGTTAGTTATATTCAACGTGAACATTTTTTTCCAATTATTACTCAGTTCCACCTGCCCTATCCTCTCATTTGACAGATTAACTGATATTATATCATTTCTCACTGATGAACTATGGTTAGTCAATTGTGTACACGTACTCCGGTTCACACTCACTATTACTTCTATTTTGTATGAATGTTAGTTTCCTAATTGGTTAACGGTGTGGTCTGGTTTTGTATGGGGATGTTTGGAAATATAGTACGATTCTAATTCTGTTTCTGGTCTTGGTTCTGTCTAGTTGGTTCAATATCTGGATTGTAACTGAGTGGGCCGTAGGGCAAACGCGTATTTATCGACTAGGCACACCTCATTGGCGTTTCGCTCAACCAACCAAATTTCTTTGCGTCGTAACAATCGAATTTAGAAATAGTAATACTAACAATAACAGACATTAACGATAAGAACAACCCAAGGACAAATTGATAAATATAATTTATAAAAAAATATCTAAAAGTATATTGTAACAAATAATTAAGAAACTTCTCAATAGTCTGTAACATTGTCATTTACAGTTATGCATTCATATAGCAATAAAACTGGTGATCATTACATTGATGCATAAAATAAAGCATACAGAAAGGATTTATAGTTAAGTATACAATGTGCATAAAGAAGGCTTATGTACAATAATAAAACAATAAATCCAAAAGTTGTTAGTAAATAAATACTAAAATAATTACAAAATACTACGGTAAACGAAAAAAAAAGAGAAAAAAAAGAAAAACTCGTTTACACAAACATGTATTCAAAGCATATATCCTTCTGTCTACTAATTATAATATGGGCATAAAAAAAAAAAAGTATCGATACGAGTTATTCTCAACAAAAGAAATTTTATACAAAAAAAAAAAAACGAAGGGAAAGTGAAAATTAGCTACAGTTATACAGAAACAAGAATTGAATTTTTTAAAAAAAAAAACAAAATAGTACTTTCCAACCTACTTATGTTTATTAAGTTTTTAACTAAAAAGATCACATTTTCTGTATGTATAAAGGATAAAAATAAAGAGAATCTATGTGAAACAAGTATATGCAAACCAATAGAGGTTGTTTATTCGGAATTAGTGTATACTAACAATATAACGAATATTTTCGCTAATGTCTTTTCTATGTACGTTCACATTCATTAAATTTAAATAGCTGAAAAATACTTTACGATTTTCATTAAATATATTTAGCTAAAAATTGCTCTGTTATAATCATATAACGATTAACATCAATGGATCGAATAAAATCGGAAACAAGTAAATCATTGTAATCTGCACGCTCAGCTACTTCTTTTATCAAGCACATATTTAAAAAGTCTCGTAGATGATTGGAATATGGTAGATCACTTGAAAGACTTGGAGGGTCACGATTTACAATCTAGGCAATAAAAATGAAAATATCAAGAAATTTAAGTGTACATTCATACAAAAAAAGGTTTAGTTATGCAACACAAGAATGTTTCACCGTCAGCATTTTAGAATTCTACTAAGCTATTTCAAAAGCATACTATAAAATGCTGACGAAGTAATCAGATTAAATATAACCGCTTTCGAAATTTCATATAAACTTTCAAATGTGGTAATAAAAAGCTATCATTTATTAACGGCTAAGTAGGATGTATCAACATTTAATGAACAAGGAAGTCTAAAATTGATCAATACACCAATACTAAAGGATGCAAACAAGT
The DNA here is from genome assembly GCA_034768735.1 of Schistosoma mekongi. Classification (NCBI taxonomy): domain Eukaryota; kingdom Metazoa; phylum Platyhelminthes; class Trematoda; order Strigeidida; family Schistosomatidae; genus Schistosoma; species Schistosoma mekongi. The sequence continues at coordinate 68,015,533 of CM068306.1, read as the reverse complement.
TAGAATGCTGTTGTTGAAGTAACTTTACGAAAATTGTTAGATTATCAAGGGGAAATTATATGTATATATATATATATATATATATATATATATATATATATATATATATATGATAATTATTCTTTTTATATTATTAATGTATTTACCTCAGAATTAGCTATTTTTGTGATAAATAATGTTTAACTCATAATTGTAGAATCTGATGAGAATTTATCAACAAGAATATTCTTCGTTCATACGTCATTATTTTGATAAATATGGGAATATTTAAACAATTAAAATCAATTACGATAAACTTGTATATTCCCGTTGATTTGCTATAGATTGAAACTGGTCAGTCATTGTTGCTATATGTGCATCCTGAGCGGATTGCCTAGACTCAGTAGTGTGAACATCAACATTGGGATGCAGATACATCCAGCCGATGAGTCCCAAATAGGACGAAACGCACGTCCTGGATTTCACTTGCCAGTCACAATCCAACTTATATAATTAAAATGGAGATAATGAGTAATCCAAGAAATGGAAAAAGCTACAGGGACGCTTTTGCATACTTAAAAAAATGAGGTAAGACTCAGGGTTTTGTAACTTCACATATAAATTTGCGATAAAAAACAATAAATTTGTCCAAAAATGGGAGACACAAGTTATATATTTAGATTAAGCACTAAGATTTCGAATGAATGTACAAATAAGCTAGCTCTAGTTGTAAAAGTAATTTTTACTTTAATTCATAATCCTAACTCTGACTCTATAATTAGTGTTCCATCATTTGTGGGTACTTCACTAAAGACCTCCATAAGAGAACTTTAGATTTTGGAAGAAAAAATAACTTTTGTTAGTTATTTGCAGTAAGTTTGCAAAAATATCGTGTTAGAAAATCAGTTGTAGGAATATGAACAATAGAAATACTTGAAGCGCATGTATATCCTATATTAATGAGACTGTAGCATAAAATGTATGTGCTTAACAAAATAAAACACATATGAATAGGATTGAACATTGGGATGGAACATATATTAGACATTTGAAAGTGCGAACATATTTTGTATTGGTGTAGATTTAAATGAACTTGTCGACATATTACTTATGTGTTAAAATGAATAAATTCATTACACTTCTGTATAATTATAGTTCATTGTGTGTAACTGTTATGACGCGATGAAAAGGAGGAGAGGACGATTTTGGTTGGTGGATGCGAACACCAATAAGATGCGTGCCTAGTTAAGAATGTGCGAATGACCTAAGCCAACTCACCCCCCTAGGCCGACAATAGGACACTTAGAACTGAGAACAGGAAGACTGAGAGAGCGAGAACCAAGAACCAGAGAACGTATTATATTCTAATCATGCCTTTATATATACATAGAGTCAGACCACACAGTAAACCAATCATAATCTAACATTGATACAGAACAAAAGAAATAGTGGCAGTGAATGGGGAGAACTTGTACACAATTAAGTAAACGTAGTTCATAGTAATAAACAATATACTAAGAGCAAATAGACGAAACGAGAGAACCGGGCAAGGGGAACGTAACAGTCATAGAAATGAAATGTCGACACTGTCTACAGTTATGATAATTGAAATTATCTTCTAAAGCACAGTTCCCGAAGACAGCCAATCTTCATTAGGTGCCCGGCATATCAGTAACTTTTTCAGATAATTAATCAACCTTAGTTATTGACCTCGAAACGTTATATTAAAAATGATGAAATTGTTTATATTACGATGATGATTACTTAGATTGCAATGCTCTTAAATTTGTGCATTTAAGTGAATTTCACAAACGCTAGAAGAAACAGTAAAGACTTAATATAGTTGTATTTTCTGTAAATGGAAAATAATATGGAATTATAAGATTAATATTGTAGCAATTAGTAACACATGATATTGTTCGTTTAATCCGTAGTAAAATTTGCAAGAAATTTAAAAGTCAGATCATGTTTACGTACATTAACGTAAACTGCTAATTAAATGTGTAACTCTAAAATATCCCGTGATCCGCAGTGATAGTAATAGTAAAAAAATAGACAAAAAAAGCATGCTGTGATAAAATAACTTAATACATCAGCAGACAGTAAGTTTAAAATCCTTATAGACAATAATAGTCTCCTAGTGAGATTCACGATAGGTAGGCTAGATAGATCCATTATACACCCGCCCTGAAAGAAATGATGAACTATATCCAGGTTCAGTTACTACTGTTATCATAAATGAATCATTGTGTGCTTTATCGCAGACTACAAGAAATAATTATTAAATACGTGTATAAGTGAAAATTTGTGTGAATTACCTGGTTGAATGCATCTACTGGATCTCTAGGTGGTTCGTATGGATTTGTACCAGTGGCTAACTCATAAATACTTAAGCCTAAAGACCAAACATCAGATTTAACGCCGCAGTTCTTTATAGGACCACAATTTACACGTTCTGGTGCAAGATAACGCCATGACCCAACATCTAAAGTTTCACAGTTGGAAAGAGTGACAGCGGTACCAAAGTCGCCCAACTAAAAAATAAGTAAAAGCATCAGGAAATAAGAAATACATTAATGGATTGTTAAATTATTCAACTTTTACAAATACTGACGACGAAAAAATGGAAACGAATGCTATAGCAGTTATGACGAACTCTAAAGCTACTATCAACACAAAAAGACAGTAATAACCTGATAATATTTTAACCGTATATTGGAATACCTTTGGCGTACTGTAGTACTAGACTAAGGAAACTGTTGGTAATTCCTATGGATTATTCACGGTATTTATATATTAACGATTGAAGTAATCATGTGGCAATGAGAATGAGCTTAAAACAATCTTTGAATAAATACAAAAATAATTGGACCATCAGAAGTGTTAACAGGGAATCATCATATTTTATCATAAAACATTTCTTTTCTACGTTTAGCAATTCGTTAACATTGCTTTATGTATTTTTGTGATGATTCCTGTTCTCGCGTAATGCAAACAATCGCATGACTAAAGTTTCTCATAATTATATTAGTTTTAATTTATATAACTTTAATGGACTTTAGTTATCTTGTATACTGCTAAGTGATTCGAACATAAGAATTCATTTGAGCTAGAATTTAGACACTCTCGATTCATTATGTATTTGAATAAATGAGCAGCAAGCCACATAACCTAAACCATTACTAAGTACGGTTATTCATGTACAGCTTTGGTTAAAAGGCATCTTCCTCAACTATCCAAATTTATTGAGCTGCGAGTGCGTGAATTCTTATTGTCTAAATAACAAAACAAGCGACATAGCCAAAGCCTTCATGCACTTCGTCATGTGTGATTGCATGTGCACCTACTTGTCTATTACACTCACTGAACTATTCTAAGGTACTTTTAGTGTGACCTTCATATGTACAACATTAGTCATATTTATTCTGACTTATTGAATTGATTTGCATTTATACATATAATGGACATACTCGTAGGCTGTTTATGAGATTGCATAAATCATGGTAACCATTAGTTCAGTACAATTTCTATGATTTATTTCCGTTACCAATGTTTTATTATTGCAACTACCAGTAGCGATAAGAATAGTATACTCGTATTACAGACAGGATTGGTTGATTAGCAAAAATATTATAAATTTCTAGTTTTCCTAAATGATACAACAGCGAAAATGTAATATATGATTTTACTTTTTTAAAAATTCTCAAGTTTATCAAAAACAAAGACGTTTAAACGAAGAAGATTCTTTCCGATAAACGCTCATCAGGTTCTACATTTATTAGCTAAAAATTAGTAGTCAGAAAATAGCCAGTTCTAAGGCAGATACAACATCATTTAGATATCAAGGATAATTAGATACAAATTTCCCGAATCATTTGTAAAATACGAATGTTGTTGATGAAATCATCATCATGTAGTTTGTTAGGCTTAAACGACAATTGAAATAAACAGGATTAATAATCATTAAATATATACAGGTATTTCTGTATATGGGTGAAATAGTAGATGGGGTAGTAGCAAAAATACAATTAGATTAAGTGTTTGTCACCAACGCCTGAATTCTACTTAAAATGAAATCGATTAGGTAAAACTTTATAAAATGGAGTGGATGATAATCAAAATTCGTCACATAATAACAATAATAATAAAAGGAATCATAATCAGTTTCTTTGTTTCGTCTTAAAAAAGTTGCAAAGTAAATAGAAACTAGAAGAGGAGATTGAATGATATTCAAATTCAATCAAGATGGTTATTTTTGTGGATATTGGTTGGTTGAATATGTCACAGTTTGATGTTGACAGGGTACCATTGAAAACCAGGGAGCACTGAACAGCTGTTTCGTTCATTCGGTGCACCTTGATTAATAATAATAATAATGTGGAGATTTGTGAATTCTTACCTAATCGACTTCATTTTAAGTAGAATTCAGGCGTTGGTGACAAACACTTAATCTAATTGTATTTTTGCTACTACCCCATCTACTATTTCACCCATATACAGAAATACCTGTATATATTTAATGATTATTAATCCTGTTTATTTCAATTGTCGTTTAAGCCTAACAAACTACATGATGATGATTTCATCAACAACATTCGTATTTTACAAATGATTCGGGAAATTTGTATCTAATTATCCTTGATATCTAAATGATGTTGTATCTGCCTTAGAACTGGCTATTTTCTGACTACTAATTTTTAGCTAATAAATGTAGAACCTGATGAGCGTTTATCGGAAAGAATCTTCTTCGTTTAAACGTCTTTGTTTTTGATAGCATTTTATGCTTGTGTATGACAACAGTCCTTCCAAGGATGACAGAATGTTAAAATTAGGCTTCTTGACTAACGAGTATGCGTCTAACGACACGTAAATTTTTTCATTTCCCAAAAAAATATAATGGGAGATCATTTGAAATATATATTATTTAAACAATAAAGTTGAATTCCCCTTTAAAAGCTGTAGGATATAGTTTTATCATGATTATAACCTTAGCTTGCCCTATAGCGTACCATGTAGTTTACAAACGCGTCTAAAGTATGCCTACCTTAAAGAGGAAAATGAAGCTACAAGTAGCTATATGTACGTTAACAAATTGATACTATTTTTACCTTTATTTGACCACATTTGTTAGCCAACATGTTGGCTGGTTTTATATCTCGATGGATCATATCCATATCGTACCGTAAATGATACAATGCTGATACAATTGAAAACGTTATATGCTTTAACACATTTTCAGGAATATGCTCACTAAGTGTTGTCACCTATACAATCGAAAACAAAATGAGGGACAGAAGTAACGGAGAATTATTACAGAGAATGAGTTTTGAAGAATGGTTGAACTTTAAGAACTATTTTTCGGGAAATTATTTTAAATATTTTGTCTGCTCATGCACCGAACACAGTTTCGTGTGATTGTCGTCTTTGTTGGTATTGATATTAGAGTTGCATATTGATATGCCGGGCACCTAGTGATGATTGATTTATCTTCCAGAACTGTGTTTTAGAACATTATTTCATTTATCATAAATATGGACAATGTAATCATTTCATTCCTGTGACTGTTACGTTCCCCTTGCTCTGTCCTTCCGTTTAGTATATTTACTCTTAGTATATTGTTATTTACTATGAACTACGGTTACTTAATTGTGTACATGTTGTACCCATTCACTGCCACTCTTTCCTTTTTTCTGTATCAATGGTAGATTTGTGATTGGTTTACTGTGTGGTCTGGTTTTATGTATATATAAAGGCATGATTAAAATATAATACGGTCTCGGATCTCGATCTCGTTCTCTCCGTCTTCCGGTTCTTAATTCTGGTTCTCCTATTGTCGGCCTGGGGGGTGGGCCTGAGTCAGTCGCGCACATTACTAACTAGGCACATTGGCGTTCGCTACAACCAACCAAAACCCCACCCTCTCTTTCTCACGTCATAATATATATATATATATATATAAACGAGTGCCTGAAAAATGGTATTTGGATTAGTTCATTGATCTTGTGTTTCTCCTATATTAGCTCAGGACGGAAGCCTACAGGCCTCGGTCATTGGTTCTCGCAGAGTCATTATTCATAATTGGCCAGAGTCGAGAATACAACAAGAATAAATTCGAGCAACAAATACTTTCACTGATTTAGGTTGAAAGGATTTATTACAAACTTAACGAAATAGAATGTTTGTGTAGACAAAATATTAACAATAAGCTCTGTCTGAGCATGGCAAATTGTGTATAAACTGAATAACCCGAAAATCTATACATTAGATGTCATTTAATCACTCGAAACCTGTTTATATAATACAAGAACGGTCCGGGGGATTTTTATCGACTGTTTTCAACGGTCTTCTGTAAAAACATTTCAATTATAACCTAGGTTTCTTCAGAAAACAGAAACAAGTTCTATTACATTGTTCTCCCATTTTTTTCAAATAAAGCTCTTATAATGATAGAAAAAGATTCGGTTCTCCAGTACTTTCTATCATCATAAACAATGTAGAACCTAACTCAACTGTGTGCTACGTCGAGTTATCATGCCACAACAAAAAGGAATCAAATAGTGCAGTAGATATAATAAAGAGAAGAACTAAGTGACGAGAAGATAGTTTAAGACTGAACATAAAAATGTGCATGAAAGAAACACTGGAACCTAAGATATAAGATAAAGGATTAGCACACAATTGTGATCGACTTTAAATTATGTCACACAATGTCGCTAACCATTGATTGTAGTCATTACACGGAACCCAACCCAGTAATCCAAACATACTAATAAGGCTTATATAAGTAGTCGACAGTATAATAGACAGGATTATATCATGTTTTAAAATGACGGATCCTAGCTTTCTTCTAACTTACTATTACACCAACCGAAATTGTCTATCGAGGTAGATGTTAGGTGAGCGCATGTCATACGTGTCCGGATCATATCAGCCGGTAAATGTTGAAACAGTTTTAGTATATTTGCAACGCATAACTAACCTGAAAATCTAAAGTAGGCATTAAGACTTTATAGTCTTCACAACAAGTAGACTAAAAATCTTAAGTGGAACAGGGTCGACGAAATGAAATACAGTCTGTCGTGTTTAGTAACTAACAGAGTGATTAGTTACAAATTGGCTGAATCTCCATTAAAGCATATCGGCGTACCAGTGAGCGTTTGAAATCCGACCACTTAGAAACAAACAGTTAGTTTATGGATAAAGTGGTAATCTTGATGCTTTTGGTAATTATATCACTAACGGAAAGTTTCTCCTAGTTACCCCACATGAATTACTAACGTTGACGACTTGCTAATATGAAAGGAACTTTAGTGTATAGATAATTTAGGAACCGCTATACAATAATTTCACTCGATGTTATGTAAACGCACTGTTCATTATGAATAAAATAAAAGCTTACTTTATTGAGAAGTACATCTAATGAAATATCCATAAGTTCTAGTAAAATCCAAACAGCATCCCCGTAAGTGAAAGCACAATAAGATCGTAATAAAAATGGGTGTGGGTGTAGTTTCCCAATTTCCAAATCTGCTATGATATCTGGATTATGTGAATCTAAATTGCAAAACGGTATTTTTTTAACTGCGAATGAATCTTTAGTTGATTTTAAACGCATTTTGGAAACGCGTCCAAAAAACCCTTCACCTAGTTAAACAATGAATTGAGAAACATGTGTGAGTAAAACAATTTTATCACGGACAATAAAGATTTGTGGGATAGTTCAGCTTATATGAATGCTTATGACATCAGTTACACTCAAAATAAGTGAAAATAAAACGAGAGAGTAGACATTTCTCGAAACATTTGCAAAAACGAAACGATTTATTACTAACTAATAATAAATCAGTTAAAATATCTTGGATTGGTACAGCCGTTCTACATTACCTCCAAGACACAACAGATGAATTGCAAAGAATTCTAAAACAACATGGAATCCAAACTTTCTACAAAACTACCAACACTATTTGAGGTGCATTAGTTAAAATAAAGGACATGATCCCTTTTACCTCTACATAGAATTGTGGCTACAGGCTAGGTTGTGTTGATTGTGATGCTTTCCATATTGGAGAGTCATCACGAGAAATCAAAACTCGTGCCAAAGAACATGAAAGCTACACTAAACGACCTCCTAATAACCCTGTTGAACTTGAAAAATTACAAATTAATTAAATCAGCAATAGCAGTACATGCTATCTACCACAACCATAAAATCGATATCAAAAATATCCAAATTATTCAAAAAGGCTTTTCCAATTATAAGCAAAGGCGAATAGCTGAAGCGCTTCAAATTTCATTAAATCCAACTGCCCTCAACAAAAGGGAAAGCCTTTCTATCCACCCAACACGGACTGTCTATCCAACTAACCACAATTAAAAATACATCAAGTTTCATACACATGAACATACATACAATTTTTTCTCACATATTCGCATATTTTCCTTTCACATCACACTAACATTCGCATACATATCTCATTTCAAACCATCTTGACCCATATGATTTGACATGACACGATCAAATTCGCATTTTGATTGTACGAATTTATTGTTTTTGATTTGTTCCATTGTATTATTTAATCTTGCATTAATTCAATTCGGTTATTCATTTCTCTGAAGAAGCGACTTGCACTAAGCCGCGAAACATCAGAAATTGTAATTTCTATTCATTGGATGTTCTGTGATCTTCATTACTAACTGCTTTACATTAACTTTGTGTCATGTTTACCGGTCAGTTACCCTGCATAATCGCCGCAGCTAAGGAAAGAACAGGTCGGTGAAATGCAAGGTCATAAGTGATATCAGCGGCTCCTCTAAACGTCTTATAAACCTTACAACACATTGTGTTGACAAATCGCTATGCAATTTAATTTTTTTAAATAAAACTCAGTGTTTCCTCTTTATTAGCACTGCGTTATTATGAATAGAAAATGCTGATCTCATTTCCCTTTAAAAACTTACGATCAAATTTTCATCTGGAATGTATAACTGAGAATTAGGCTAGGTAGTTGACGAACTCGACTAAGTGATAAGATTGTGTAGATGTGAGTGTTTTGTGATTTAACCATAGTTTTATAAAGTGAAACTGAAATAATAAGTTGGTTAAACATAAACTGAACAATACACAACCTAAGATAATGAAGCACAAAAATATTGAAACAAAATGGAGCATTAAGAAGTAACTGAATACATGTCGTCATCCAGTGGACATGCAAGTATGCAGGAGATGCCAGATTCCTAGAGAATTATTATTTTTTGCAATTTATTTGATAAAACTTGAATTTCTTATTTTCGCGAAAAAAGTGCCAGTTCATGTTTCCTATCTCGGAGTACTTTAAGTCCAATAATCCATCCTCTTTCTTAGTACGCTAATTTTGCCCCAAATGTTGCTGTTACCTTGGTGTGGTGGTCAGGTATGCCTAGTGTGATAGATCACTCGGGTTATATCGTCTGGGGCAGTCGTTACAAAGGTACCACCATACCAGACAGGTTAGTTGACGCGTTATAAAAATAGAAGTAGCAAACCTGAGGTCCAGGAGAAAACTTGTGCTGCCAACTATACGGAAATGTAGTGGCTGTTATGAGTGACAATTAATCTTAGCAAAAACTTTAAAAGCTATGTTTTTATAGGTTTTATTTACGAATACGAAATGCATGCCTATTAAATACATCGTTATTACTAATTTCGTATTGCTGAATTTTTAGCTTGTATTTAAATCACAAACTGTTGCTACAGCATTTCCATTTCTAAACTAAAATCGATTACATGAGTGATATTAATGTTCTAATTGGTCTGTTGCGTAGTCTGGTCATATACATGTTTGTTTGAAATATAATCGTCAACATCTTTGGGCTGGTGAATCAACGGTCTTGTGTTCTTATTTTATTCTGCTCAGGCTAGATAATATCGGCACGACCGTTTAATGACAGGATAAGTCTTATGGTTAACGTTGCGTGTATTTGTTGGGTAGAATCAGAAAAACCCTCGAAACAAGCTCAAAAAGGTATAGAAATCAATAGGAAACATTGTGTCCAATCAGCACGCAGATAGCATTTCATCAGAAACATCTTACTTACTTACTTACGCCCGTTACTCCTCACTGAGAAGCATAGGCCGCTCACCAGGATTCACCATTCAACTCTGTCCTGACCAATCCTTTCCAGCTCTTTCCAGTTGCTGTTCATCCTTTTAATGTCGACGCAGCGTGTTCTTTGGCCTTCCTCTTTTCCGTTTCCCAACAGGATTCCATATTAATGCTTGTCTCATGATGCAGTCTGATGATTTCCACAATGTATGTCCTATCCATTTCCAATGTCTTTTCTTAATTTCCTCTTCGGCTGGAAGTTGGTTTGTCCTCTCTCACAGTGGACTGTTGCTGATGGTTTCCGGCCAACGAACATTCAGTGTCTTGTGTAGACAGTTGTTTATAAATACTTGTACCCTACTGATGATGATTGTAGTAGTTCTCCACGTCATAGCTCCATACAGCAGAACTGTTTTGACGTTCGAATTGAAGAGTTTGACTTTGAGGTTGGTTGATATTTGTTTTGAATCCTATATATTCTTCAACTGTATGAATGCTACCCTTGCTTGCCAATTCTTGCCTTTACATCTGCATCGGGCTCTCCTTGTTCATCGATGATGCTTTCCCGGTACGTGAAAGTATACACTCCTTGTACAGTTTCTCCATCAAGTTCAATTGGGTTGGTGCTCTCTGTGTTGTATTTGAGAATCTTGCTCTTTCCCTTATGTGTTTTCAGGCCTACTGATGCTGAAGTTGCTGCTACACTGGTTATCTTCACTTGCAATTGTTGGTGTGTATGTGCTAGAAGAGCTAGATCATCTGCGAAGTCTAAATCATCGAGTTGCATCCTACTTGTCCATCGAATTCCGTGCATCCCCTCAGATGTGGAGGTCTTCATGATCCAATCAACCACTAGGAGAAGGAGAAAAGGTGAGAGTAGGCAAACTTGTCTGACTCCGGTCCTCACTGGGAATGCATTTGTCAGTTGTCTTCCATGCACAATTTTGTACTGTGTTCCGTTGTAAGAGTTCCGGATGATGTTAACGAATTTCTCTGGTACGCCGTAGTGTCGAGGAAGTCTGTATAGTGTTCTCCTATCTACACTGTCAAACGCCTTCTCATAATCAATGAAGTTGTTGTAGAATGACGAGTTCCACTCAATTGATTGTTCAACGATGATCCGTAGTGTTGCGATTTGGTCTGTGCACGACCGATCCTTACGGAAACCAGCTTGTTGATCTCGAAGTTGAACATCCACTGAATCTTTCATTCTGTTCAACAATACTCTGTTGAAGACTTCCCCTGGTACGGACAGTAGCGTGATCACTCTGTAGTTGTCACATCTGCTCAAATCTCCTTTCTCTGGTATCTTGATAAGATGTCCTTCTTTCCAGTCTAGCGACACTTGTTCTTCCTCCCAGATCTTTTTTGAATAGAAGGTGGAGTATCCTTGCTGTTAGGTCGATATCTGACTTGAGTATCAGAAACATCTAGACAATGAGAAGTCATGTGATATGTCTGTGATTGGACGATCACCCTACTACTACTGTGTTTATTAGGCTACAGAAGTCTCGAGAAGTTCAAAAGGGCATATATTATAGCATAAATACCCTAGTTTTCTGTACATAATCGAACCTTTGCAGTAAAGTGATTTTTGCAGTATTTCCTGCCTTCTTTCTCGTGTTTCTGTTGACGCGTAGTTTTAGCCTGGGGAGTGGTCGTATCATAACGTAGGTGCCGAATCGAGCGGTCCACCTAGACGAGATAACAATTGCCGATGGAGATTTCGCGGTCGATAGAAGATCAAAACCACGCATCACAACAGTATTGGTTTTCGCAAGGATACAGTTTTCCATACGTCACGAATAGTGTAGAGCAGGAATAACAACCTTAATAGGGTGCTTTGCTTTGAAGCCATCATGACAGCGATGCTGCCTTCACACAAATGAAGGGTGGGGTTATTTAAAGGTCTGCTAAAAAATTCACGACACCTTACTCCCCGGATTTTCGTCTCTGGTGATTAGGAGTTAACTCACAGAAAACAATTTGGGAAAAGGGTGAGTGAGACCGGGTACAGGCAGTTGTCTCTTGGGAACTGCGGTCACATTCGGGTAGTCAAGATCTTCTCTAATCCGCTTTATTTATCAGGTACCTCAAGAAAAAGAACCATTCTACGATATTAGATCACCCTCATGCCTCCAACAGCACTCAAGATCACCCTACCCACCATAAAATCCCTTCTCCTCCTAATGGTTCTCTTACTTTTATTTCCACTATCAATTTTAATCCTTCTTCCACCTATTAAACACATGCAACTAGTGCTATTCTAGGTTTCCTGATAATGCATTTTAGATTTCACGTTGAAGCATTTAGTGTGGAACACTGTCAAATCGGTCAGCGAGGCATTTACGAAATGGCCAGAAATTATTTCCGTAATGTCACTAACGGCAACCAAGGAGATACAGCTCTTGACGGAGATCTTTCCCAGGAATGGGGTGCCAGATATAATTGTATTAGATAATGGTTCCCAGTTTACATCCAATCAAATACGAGGTTTCTGCTATCGACTAGCCATCATGTATCTTCGCTCTCACCCCTACCATCCGTAATCGAACATTAAAACAGAAAGGTTAGTGGATGCATTTAAAAGTTCTATTTAAACCAAAAGGGAAGGGAACACCAACCGAGATATTACGAAATTTTCTATTTGTCCATCAAACAACACTGAATGTTATATATTTAAGTTGGATTGTGACTGGCAAGCGGAATCCAGGACGCGCGTTTCGTCCTATTTGGGACTCATCGGCTGGATGTTACACTGAATGTTACATTGTCGGAGTAAAAATCATCAGCAAAGATGGTCATGGGAAAAAGACTGAGGACTATTTACAACCTGATATTCCCAAGACGAACCGCACAAACAATATCTCAAAAGCTGCTAGCATAAGAGATTGGGTCTTTGGTGTTTGCTCGAGATTACAGACTAAACCATGATGCTTGGACAGAAACACATGTAATAGGAAGAATCAGGTCATGTATGAGGAAGAAGTAGGAAGAGATAGGTGGACTCGGAGTAAACGTTTAGCTCCAGATAGCCAGTGACTTTCTGCTAAAAGTTCCAATCGACTTCCTTAACGCTAGTCCCGACGAAAGAAGCAGCCTAAAATCAACTTACAACCTAGATGGTCAATTCAACAACAGCGACAAACAGTCAAAGCGCAGGTGAACCTCCCCCCCCATCAGAGTGCTGAGGATGCGAGATTTTGACAAATCACCTGAAAACCTGTTATCTTTTATAATTTATTTGAAAAAATTGCTTCTCATTTTCGCGCCACAGGCGCCAATTATTACCTGAAGTATATATTTTTTTCACCACAAAAGAAATTAAACCTCATTGATCCGTTCTTGCCTGATTTTTGAAACGCTTTTCAGGAATATTTTTACCATATATGTATGCGTCAGTTGTGTTTAATCATTCGTTTACCTTGGTGTATGTGGAATTAAATCTTCCTGCTTAAGTTGAACTTCCTTCTCTGGTTAGTTGGGTTGGTGTGCTAAGGATAGCGATAGTTTCGTTCTGTATCATTTGTATTGTTGGTAATTGTTTTGTGGAACGCCAGTACCGAACCAATGTCTTTCGTTCTGAAAGAAAGGAAGGTTTTGCAACTGACTTACCGCCGTTCCCTAATGCGCTAAACACAACCTGAATAATGCTTATTATCTAGCCCTTATACAACAAATCAATAATTTGACAACACTTATATTTGAGTAATAGCTAGAAAACAACTAATTACTACTTAGGAATACTTTACATATGATGTTTTACATGTGTTAGTGGGATATATACCAGATTAAAGCATGTCCCGTGCATGATCGTGGTGGCGCACGCTGATTAGCTATTTCCAAACCAATCAGCTCTAGCGGATCATTGGAGAAGACCCTAGAAGCTTCTAATGTAAATACTATAAATATATTAACGTTTCTCTAACTAACGATTCCTACTCCTGTCTACCCTTTGTTGTTTGGAATATAATTTCGTTCCTGTTCAAACGTGTTCTGATTTCGGATCTTGTCGAGTATTCGGTGTCTAAGAATACAAAGCAATAGTAGTTGGGTCGTTGTAGCAAGGAAATATAACAATGGCGACGGAGAAAAAGGAAAATACATTCAAAATGCCAATATCAGATGACCAGCTCAATCGAATACTACAACAACAGCAAGCACAACTTGATGCACAAATGCAATTGTTAGAAACTCATACGCAACAGCTGAACATCCATTGCTCGAGTTCACACGCTTTTTCAAGCACTTCTTGTGATGCGGTTGCCAGCAGCATACCAGAATTCTATTATGACCCCGAAAGTGGAAATACCTTCCTTATGTGGTTCAAGCGTTGGGAAGACACATTTAGAATAGAATTCTGTAAACAAGATGATGCATGGAAGACTCGATTGTTGATGCGTAAGCTGGGAAGTAATGAACATGCATGCTATGCTGATCATATATCACCAAAGTTACCTCGAGAACTCAGCTTTGATGAGACGGTAGTTCAATCATCAGAGATATTCGGTGAATCATCCTCATTGTTTAGTATTCGTGTTTTGATTTAGTAAAACGCGAAGATGATGAATATGGTGCTCTAGCAGACATCGTCAACAGAGAGTGTGAACAGTTCAAGTTACGCTCATTGACAGAAGACCAGTTTAAATGCCTTATATTCATCAAAGCCCTTCGGTCACCACAAGATGCTGAGATTAGAACTAGACTCTTAACCTGACTGAATCAAGATCCAAACATCACACTAAGAACATTGACAGGTGAGTGTAAGCGGCTACAAAACACCAGACACGACAATCAATTAGTTGAACAGGTAAATCCTAATTTAACCTGCAGTAGTATCAACGCTATTACTAGGTTAGAAGCTCAAAAATCAAGAACAAGTAGTAGCAAACCAACGACTGCATGTTGGTTATGTAGTGATTGGCACTATGTACGATTCTGTCCATTTAAGAAGCATAAATATCAGATGTGATAGACGTGGACATAAAGAAGATCATTGCCCACCGAATCGTACGTCCCAGCCCAAGAAGAAACATAGATGTTCTCGACACATGGTGAAGTCGGCCGAATCTCAATCACTTTCTCTGGTAGCAGCCTTTCAAACAGACTATGACATTCGGAGAAAGTATGTTACTATTCAGATTAACGGCATATCAGCTCTTCTACAAATCAACACAGCATCCGATATCACCCTAGTATCTAGAGAAACACATAACCTGTTTGGGAAACCGCTAATAAAGCCATCTAAGAAAACTGCTAAAAACGCATCAGGAAAAGTTCTGAAACTGTTTGGCGAATTACAGGGTGAATTTTCCTTCAACGGAAATAGCTGTAGAGGAATATGCTACCTAGCAGAATGACCATACCTTGACCTTCTTGGTTTAGAGATGCTAGAAAAACTTGGAATAATGGATATACCCATCAACAGTGTTTGCAACGTGTTGTGTCCATTAGACACCCCTATACGTGCAAAACAGACAAGTGAAAAGTTACCGGACTAGCTAAAGAGAAAATTCGTTCCTGTTTTTCAGAATAACCTTGGTCACTGCACCAAAATGAAAGTTCATTTACCCGTGAAACCAGATGCTAAACTTATTTTTCGTCCGAGACGTTCTATACCATATGCTGCTCTTGAATTAGTCGATCAGGAACGTAATCGTTTGCAGCAATCTGGTGTAATCCAACCAGTCAATTACTCTGCATGGGTAGCGCCGATCGTGGTGATTAGAAAGTCCAATGGAACTCTACGCATAATGTGCGGATTTCCCAACCAGTTTAAATGATGCATTGGATGTATATCAATACCCGTTACCAGTTCCTGAAGACCTGTTTGCTAAGCTAAATGGTGGAACATGTTTCGCGAAAATATACTTCTCAGATGCTTAACTGCAAGTGGAAGTAGATGATGACAGCAGAGAGCTTTTGACTTTCAACACTCATCGAGAGTTATTTCAATACACTCATCTACTATATGGCATCAAGACCGCACCTGTCATCTTTCAGCATATAATGGGTACGATGCTAACAGGTATACCTGGTACAGCAGCTTATCTAGATGATATCAAAGTTATGGATTCCACTCACAGTGAACTTTCTGATCGATTACATCAAGTTCTTAACCAAGTGTTGGAGTACGGCTCCCACCTACGTGAAGAAAAGTGTATCTTCTTCACGCATTCGATCAAATACCTTGGTTTCATCCCAGATAAGAACGGTCGCTGACCAGACCCTGCCAATATAGAAGCCATTCAGAAAATGCCTGTACCAACTGATATCCCCTCATTAAGATCTTTCTCGGGATTAGTTAGTAGTTACAGCACATTTTTGCCTGAAATGCATCGAGTGAGAGGTCTTCTGAATGAATTACTGTTACGCCGGGCGATTAAAGAAAAGTAACCAACTTTCAGAACTGTATTTTGGAGGACTATTCTCATTATTTTATTCATGAGTAATGTAATCATTTTATTTCTATGACTGTTACGTTCCCCTTGCCCGGTTCTCTAGTTTAGAATATTTACTCTTTGTATATTGTTTATTACTATGCACTACGATTGCTTTGTGTACAAGTTCTCCCCATTCACTGCCACTATTTCTTTTGTTCTGTATCAATGTTAGATTTATGATTGGTTTACCGTGTGGTCTGATTTTATGTATATATATGAAGGCATGATTAAAATACAATACGTTCTCTCGGCTCTCTCCGTCTTCCAGTTCCTGATTCCGGTTGTTTCATTGTCAGCCTGGGGGGTGAGTGGGCTAAGGTCAATCGAGCATTATCAACTAGGCACACATTTCATTGGTGTTCGCGTCCACCAACCAAATCATCCTCTCTTTCTTTCTGACGTCATAACAATTACTATCGAAAGATAAACCTTGGCAGTGGTCAGCAGAATGTCAAGCGCCGTTCGATAAAGTCAAGTCAATTCTCAGCTCGAAGCTTCTGTTAACACACGTCGATCCCAGCTTCAGAATTGTTGTTGCATCTGATGCCTCTAGTCATGGAGCTGGAGCAGTGATATCTCACGTGTTCCCAGACAAGTCAGAAAAGACAACTGCTCATGCGGCTAGATCACTCACCCCAGCCAAGCGAAACTACAGTCAAATTGAAAAGGAAACCCTTGAAATAATTTTTGCCGTTAACAGATTTCACAAAATGCTATATGACCGTAAGTTTACTCTACCGACAGATCACAAACCATTGATTGAAATCTTTGGTTCTTAAAGAGGAATCCCTGTTTATACGGCTAGTAGACTACAGCGATGGGAACGACTAAATGGGTCCAACACCCCCGAATAGGAGGATCTGATAAATGACTCCATATCAATTGATAGAGAAATACGGATTGTAGTAAAAGATTCCATTTGGAACACTCCAGTGTAATTAGATAAAGCCAGAGAGGAGACTTTTCGAAACCCCGATCTAAAAAAAGTTACAAAGTTCCATCTAAAAGAGTAACCATCGAAGATCTGACCTACAGAGATTCAGCAGTTTTAAAGGAGATGACTGACTCACTAAATCATCGACAATTGCCTTTTGTAAGTGGAACGTGCCTTAATACAAGCAGACTACGAATATCCTCAATTCTTGATGGCCATGTTTCACATCCAAAAAGTAAAACGAATCGAACTGCTACGCAGTAAACGCGTCCTTTGGTCAGTAGTCGGATGTCTCGCCTACGCCACAAGTGACGCAAATTCCCAAAAGCTAGTCGAGCCTTACGTATACGAGCCGAGATTTCAGCAGACACTAGACCATCAGGACTGATGAGGCTTTCACGATAAGTAAAGCGGTTAACACATTCAACTACTTCACGACCTACCACTAACTTCGGTGCCGAATCGAGCCAATCCTGAAGCAACATTATGCACTTCGATGGGGAGAATCGAATCCCAAACATCCTTACGCTTGTACACTTGAACTTTGCTAGTGCATTTCATAAACAAGCTTACTTTCTAGTAGTTGATACATACAGCAAGTGGCCAGAAATTTTCTTGATGGAACATCCAACTGCAAGCTGCACAGTCAGAAAACTACATCAATTATTCAGTCGTTTAGGGGTTCTGGAACAAATAGTCGGAGGCAATGGAACACAGTTTACATTTTCTATCTTCTCAGAATTTCGTCGGCAAGACGGAATCAATCATGCCCGAACACCTCATTTCCACCCTCAATCAAATGGTCAGGTAGAACGCTTGTTGGTACATTTGAAGATGTTCTGAAGAGGAATGGACCACTGAAGAGATCTTAGAAAGGTCCTTGCTTATCTACCGTTCTACACCGAACCCTCGGACAACTAACGGGGTCTCTCTAGTGGAAGCGTTACTGGGCGGAAAAATATGGACACATTTCGACAGCATTCGTCCAACGACAGCTCTTGAGCCGCAACGATATGTAACGATGGAAAAACAGTTCAATCGTCGGAATGGGGCACAAGGATGATTGTTCATTGTGGGTCCAAAGGTACTTGCTATAGATTATCGAGGAAAGCATAGATAGCTGGTCGGATCGTGCAAAAGAAAGGAAATGTGGTCTACGAGATGTCCGTTGGCTCAGAAGTTTGGGTGCGTCATGTGAACCAACTGAAATTAACCCGGATCGCTAACGAGACGCGGCATAGACCACCTCTTGATGTTCTGCTGGACACATAGGAGATAAAAACACCTGAAACAGATGGGACAGTCGTTGTGCAAACGAAGGATGATACCACTCCTTTATTACCTAGAAGGTGGACAAATCGGAAGCACAAACCAGTACAACGGTTGCAGGTGAATCCTAACACCAGATCCTACGAATCTGTTCACGGGGGAGGTGTTAGTGGGACATAGACCAGATTAAAGCATGTCCCGTGCATGATCGTGGTGGCGCACGCTGATTGGCTATTTCCAAACCAATCAGCTCTAGCGGATCATTGGAGAAGACCCTAGAAGCTTCTAATGTAAATACTATAAATATATTAACGTTTTTCTAACTGCGAATTCCTACTTCTATCTACCCTTATTCTGATTTGGGGTCTTGTCGAGTGATCAGTGTTTAGGAATACTAAGCAATAGGAGTAACTAGGTCGTTATAAGCAAGAAGTTATAACAACATGAGTTAGAATTAATCTTAAAAGAACTTTATAGGAATTATTAATTTTATCGCTACTGAGTTATAAAATATATTCTATTCAAATAATGACCAGATTATATTACAAAGAAACGAAGTCAGAATAGCTTATAAAAAGCTATTCATTATCAACCTCATGATAACCATACAGGTAACCTACCCAAAATACATGTATCTTCGAAATCATCACCTGTAACAGTTATTGACGTATCATTGATATCCAAAATTGCGCTCGATGATAAACTTGGGGCAGGTGTTAGGTGAGAATGAGGAGAAGGAACTCTACCTAACTTCAGTTTTTTTTCATTTGGAAGACTAAGAAACCTATGTCTTATGGATTGTTCCGACATACGCAGTTATACTAATAAAACAAAAGAAGACAAAGTGATGAATGATGACAGTTATGATATATGCTTTCTCAGCAAAAAACCAAACCACTCACAAATTATAGGATCTACTAATTAATGCAATAAATTGGAGTTATGAAAACTACGAGGAACATGATGTAATGTAGTAAAAAACAATCGGAGAAATAGGGTGCCCTTCGAATTGTGGAAAATCAAATCAACAAAGGACAAGTGTAGAAAAATGACATCAAGTAACAAAGCGAAAAACTTTTAAACTTATCCAATAAAGTTAAGATAGTAAACAGAAGCTAGTGTTGGTTGGGTATGTGTAAATGGTGTCTCAAAAACACCTGTCGATGAAGATTTACAATGTTATCAACTGACTTACTCATTTTACTTGATAATTTAACCAGCTTGTTCTATAACTCCACTATTTAGTTTATTCTATTTGAGCTACATTTAGTAAGTTCAGAATATCAAGGTGAACAATGAAGTAACAGAAGCGATAGTTACATCAGTGATCACCATGGAAAACTGCTGGACACGATTCAAGATTAGATTTGTGAAATGCACAAGGTATTCTGAACCTACAAACACAACTCAGACTAACATCAAGTGACTATGTGGATTGATGTCACTTTCGATCTGGTCACCCTTAGCTTTCTTTTATCCAGCTTCAACGCTAGTTAGGATTCTGCGTCTAGCTAAGCGGCGGTTGTGAATTCTTAATACATATTTCAACCACCTCAGCTGATAAGGATTTTTAATCGCATCAACTGATTTGCTATCTTACACTGATACTCAGCCTACCCACATCATTACTTACCCGGTGACTCCAGAAATAAGTGCTAAGGGTAATTGTTTCATCCAATATTGAGTGATATCTATTCATATGCTTTGAGAGCTACGCATTCCGAACGTAAAGATGAAAAGTTGCAAACCAGTAACGAATATACGCCGCCTAAATTCGATTAAAAACCCTGTATATAAAATTTACTTTTATTGCACTAATAACTTCATTGATATAGTAGCTCTCCGAATAAAAAATGAGTATTATAAGAGTGCAATTCTGCTAAAGGGCGGTGGCTATATGCAGAACATTACTTAGGATTTAGGGTTATCTTATATCCCTCTTTCTTCAGTAACAGAACGGTAGAATATTTAAAATTAGTAAACAAAACAAGACTAAACTAATACAAAGCCTTGACGTAAACTCTCCTTCGGTGCTTAATCTCACATTTATCAACACTATAGTAGTTACACTAGCACTGTTAAAATTAAGAATAAGTCTAGATAAGAGGATACACACAAACGAGTTACATAACATCAAATAACGCAGGAACTCAATAAAGTAATAAGGGTGACAAACCAGCGTAGTATACATGCTTTCGTACAAAAAGGATAGGTATGACCTAAAAGTTGAAAGTTTCAGCAGGTATGAATTATTATTTTAGTGAGTTAACACTCACTAGGCAATAAGTTAGGTTAAAAACTGAAGATATATGTGCATTCAAACAACCGAGTTATGTTCAAAAGGCATTACACCTAACAATCTTTAGACTCCTAAAAATTAAAACTTACTCTTGAAAAATTTCAGGCAACAAGAGCAATGGGAAACAAATTAGTCTACGTACAAGTGTAATAAATGTGTTTTAGGTCAGATTCATCACATAATTATAGGAAATAAAACCCGTCATATTAAATCAACTATGTTGTGGCTTTCAAATCAGTCTCCGCCTGGAGCCCCCACAGGGTTTCTGCCGGTCCCAAGCCCGGATAAAGGAGGAGGGTTGGGCATGGGGTTAGCAACCCCATCCCGTAAAACAACTACCATGCTAAAAAAACAGCTTACGAATAAAAATCTTTATAACCATTCTAACTCTGCCCTGGAAGTTGGAAGGACTAATATGACGCTTCATGGTGAAAGCCGAGCTCCTTCGGAAGCCATGAGGCCGATGCCTCCCCTTCTGACAACCGGAGCAACAATTAATATACTTGACCGACCCCAAACAGCTGTCCCCTGGGCACTGCGGTCACACTCTCAGGTCATCACGACCTACCCTAATCCTCTTTCTCTTTCAGGTTCCTGAAGAATGACCCTTCCACGGTGTGGGCAACCGGGAAGTGATAACCGCCCTCATACCTCTAATAGCATTCGAGTTCACCTTGTTCATGATCAAACACGTTCACCATCTCTGGTCTCTACTTGTAACACTTCTCCTACATTTTCTATGCGCGCCACTTTTACTGGTTACCCGAGTTCCCAAATTATCATACCAGGTCTCCTGAAGCCGCGCTCTAAACTTCATGTTGGAGCTTTTAATGTGCGTACGCTGTGTCAAATCGGTCAACAGGCTGCCTTAGCTAAAACATTAGAATCTCTTGCAATTGATGTATGCTGTGTCTCCGAAACAAGCATACAGGATCCCAGCATGGTCATCCGTTTGACCTCACCTAGTCAATGCAATGGAACTGCACACTTCACTCTTCGTTTATCTGGAGACCCTACAGCTAGCTCACGTGGCCTTGCTGGTGTAGGTATAGCACTAAGCTTACGAGCAGAACAGGCACATCTCGAGTGGATTCCTGTAGACAGTCGTCTATGTGCTGTCCGTCTAAATGGCACAGTACGAACTCGGAAAGATAGGGACACACGCCGATGCCTTTTTGTCGTCTCTGCTTATACCCCCACTGATTGCAGCACAGATGAAGTGAAAGACGACTTCTATATGAAGTTCTCTAGCCTCCTTCAAAAAGCTAAGCACTCAGACAGTAACTATTGCAGGAGATTTTAATGCCCAAGTAGGTAGACTAAATCAGGCTGAAAAGCACCTAGGTGGGTTACTCGGCATCCCAGCCCAGAGAACAGACAACGGAGATCGTCTGTTGCAGTTATGTTCAGACTACCGTTTATTCTTAGCTAGCACAAACTTTAAGCATAAGGCGAGACACTGTTTAACCTGGCGACCTCCAACATCTACACAACGATGGACACAAATTGATCACATCGGCATCAGCTACCGTTGGAGAGGTTGTATAGAGGACTGTCGCTCTTTCTGGGGCACTTGCCTAGACTCTGACCATGCCCTAGTGAGAGCACGTGTCTCTATGTGTTTTACTGGTCGCAGAAAGGTTACATCGGGCAAACCCTTTAGATATCACTTTGAGACTGAGAATGTTAAGATTGCATTTAGGAATGGTTTGGCTAAGCATTTACTCGCCCATGACCAACAGGTTTCCCCCGAAGTAGCTTGGAATGATTTAAAAGCAGCGCTATCAGCATCTAACCCCAATCCAATGGTTATGAAAGACCATTGGATCTCTAGAACTTCTAGGGAACTGATGGAGGCTCGAAAACTCATTCCAGCAGGCTCGGAGTATGATGAAGAGCGACGACAACTGAAGCGTAAACTGACAAAGAGTCTGCGTAAGGATCGTGAACAGTGGTGGGCAACAAAAGCAAAAGCGATAGAAGCATCAGCAGCGGCAGGCAATAGTCGACAGCTGTCCCGACTCATTAAGGACACCGGTATCAAAAAATCGGCAGTTAGTGAAATCATCTCTGAAAAAGATGGGTCGTTGATCTACTCTCAATCTAGAAGATTAGAACGATGGGCAGAACACTTTCAGGAACAGTTCAACTGGCCCCTAGCCACGCTTAGCTTACCCACAATCTCCAAGCTACCCGAATGGAAAACTGACACAGGTCCCCCAACTCTCAGTGAAGTTGAAAACGTCATAAGTAAATTGAAACGAGGGAAAGCAGCAGGGCCTGATATGTTGTCTACCGATATCTTCAAGGATGGTGGTCTAGTTTTAGCGTGCAGGTTGACTGATATATTAGCCAAAGTCTGGGAACTAAACTCCATCCCATCTGGCTGGTTTCGTTCGCTGATCGTTCCAGTCTACAAAAACGGACAGAAATTCTCTTATGATAACCACAGAGGAATCAGTTTGACTAATATGGTATCTAAAATATTAGCCACTATAATCATCCGACGTTTAACTAACACTAGGGAACAACAGACTCGAGAAAACCAGGCTGGTTTCAGACCTGGATTAGGTTGCATTGATCACATATTCACCCTGTGCCAGGTCCTCAAACACAGACATATGTACCAACGTCCAACTATAGTTGTATTTCTTGACTTCAAAGCAGCTTTCAACTCTGTAGACCGTGAAGTCTTGTGGCAATCTTTGTCATTAAAAGGCGTACCTCAAAAGTACATTAACCTTATAAACGCCCTCTACTCGGTCACCACTGGTCGAGTCAGAGCATATGGCGAATTGTTACGAGAAATTTCATCCTCAAGTGGAGTCCGTCAGGGTTGCCCCTTATCCCCATTTTAATTTAATTTCATCATAGATGTACTGTTAGAAATCTCTCTCACTTCTTTTAACTCCTCAGGAATTAATCTTCTTCCAGGGGGCTCTCTTGTCGACTTAGAATATGCAGATGATATAGTCATATTTGGTGAAGATGCACACAGCATTCAAGGTCTCTTGAACACGTTGAGTAACAATGCAGGCATATTTGGGATGCGCTTCTCCCCTCCTAAATGCAAAATGTTACTCCAGGACTGGCCTGCTTCTTCCCCCAAATTATTTATAGGGAGTGAAGTAATTGAATGCGTTGATCGCTTCACTTATCTCGGAAGTCTCATTACCCGTGGTGAGTCGGTGTCTGATGAAATCTCAGCGCAGATCCAGAAAGCTCGATTGGCATTTGCCAATCTACGGCACTTGTGGCGCAGTCGAGATATCCGTGTCTCAACGAAAGGCCGGGTGTACTGCGCAGCAGTCCTCGCCATCTTAACATATGGCTGCGAAACGTGGGCCATGAAAACTCAAGATATGCGTCGTCTCCAGATATTTGACCATAGGAATCTTCGGAACATCGCTCGTATACCATGGAATAACCGGACTAGTAATAGTGAGGTTAGACAAAAGGTTCTTGGGAAACACAGTAAATCAGTCGAAGAGGTCATTAACCTTCATCGACTGAGATGGCTAGGACATATATTGCGCATGCCCGACCACCGTCTACCCCGTCGCGCCATGTTAGCTAGGGCTGAAGTAGGATGGAAGAAGGTTAGGGGCGGCCAAACCAAAACATGGCATCAGTCCATGAAGTCCTTGACTACTGGTCTAAGCCATGTAGGTAGATGTAGACTACCTGGTTGGGGTCCGCGTGATGATCGCAACAAATGGCTGGAGACACTAGGTGATATGGCTCAGAATCGGTCACAGTGGCGCAAGTGTATTCACTCTTTAACCTCATCTAGATCTTAAATTCTATTGTGATTTTCTGGACATCTTTACTTTACTCTTACCTCTTGTATTCTGTCTATACGTTACCTCAATATTCTCGTAGTGCTATTGTGGTATGGCAACTTGAACCTACAGGCGTTTGTGCCCGGTTCTACGTTGCTGCTGATGATGATGATGATTTCAAATCAGTCAGTTACAACGTAGAACTTGATACATGTATATATCGGTTTAAGTTGCCATGCCTCAATTATCGAATAGAGATTAAATTGTCAGATAAAATCCCAGAGAAGGGAAGGTAGTAACAGAGTTAGTATTAATGGAAACGAATAGAGATCGGAGATAGGATTTAAGAAAATATGACTCAGTAAAAAAGAAATTATAACAAAATCAGAAACTTAGAATTTAGAGAAAGACAAGGAGTGGATGCATCTGTGCCATTGCCAACGATCTTGAGCCATATCACCCAGAGTCTCTAACCATTTGTGACGACCATCACGCGGACCCCAACCAGGTAGTCTGAACCTATTAACATGGCTCAGCCCAATTGTCAATGACTTCATGGACTGGTGCCATGTTTTCGTTTGGCCGCCTTTAGCCTTCTTCCAGCCTACTCCCACATCAGACAGCATTGCTCGTCGAGGTAGGTGGTATTCAGGCATACGTAACACATGTCCTAACCACCTTAGCTGACGAAGATTTACTACTTCACCAATAGACAACGTATTTACCTAGTACTCTATTCCTAATCCACGTATCGTTTACTCGGTGGTCCCAGTAAACACGAGTAATGCTTCAAAGACATCAATGATCGAATACTAGGAGCCTACAAATATCCTCAATTCTTGATGGCCATGTTTCACATCCAAAAAGTAAAACGAATCGAACTGCTACGCAGTAAACGCGTCCTTTGGTCAGTAGTCAGATGTCTCGCCTACGCCACAAGTGACGCAAATTCCCAAAAGCTAGTCGAGCCTTACGTATACGAGCCGAGATTTCAGCAGACACTAGACCGTCAGGACTGTGATTTCAAATCAGTCAGTTACAACGTAGAACTTGATACATGTATATATCGGTTTAAGTTGCCATGCCTCAATTATCGAATAGAGATTAAATTGTCAGATAAAATCCCAGAGAAGGGAAGGTAGTAACAGAGTTAGTATTAATGGAAACGAATAGAGATCGGAGATAGGATTTAAGAAAATATGACTCAGTAAAAAAGAAATTATAACAAATCAGAAACTTAGAATTTAGAGAAAGACAAGGAGTGGATGCATCTGTGCCATTGCCAACGATCTTGAGCCATATCACCCAGAGTCTCTAACCATTTGTGACGACCATCACGCGGACCCCAACCAGGTAGTCTGAACCTATTAACATGGCTCAGCCCAATTGTCAATGACTTCATGGACTGGTGCCATGTTTTCGTTTGGCCGCCTTTAGCCTTCTTCCAGCCTACTCCCACATCAGACAGCATTGCTCGTCGAGGTAGGTGGTATTCAGGCATACGTAACACATGTCCTAACCACCTTAGCTGACGAAGATTTACTACTTCACCAATAGACAACGTATTTACCTAGTACTCTATTCCTAATCCACGTATCGTTTACTCGGTGGTCCCAGTAAACACGAGTAATGCTTCAAAGACATCAATGATCGAATACTAGGAGCCTACAAATATCCTCAATTCTTGATGGCCATGTTTCACATCCAAAAAGTAAAACGAATCGAACTGCTACGCAGTAAACGCGTCCTTTGGTCAGTAGTCAGATGTCTCGCCTACGCCACAAGTGACGCAAATTCCCAAAAGCTAGTCGAGCCTTACGTATACGAGCCGAGATTTCAGCAGACACTAGACCGTCAGGACTGATGAGGCTTTCACGATAAGTAAAGCGGTTAACACATTCAACTACTTCACGACCTACTACTAACTTCGGTGCCGAATCGAGCCAATCCTGAAGCAATATTATGCACTTCGATGGGAAGAATCGAATCCCAAACATCTTTACATTCATGTTTAAGATAGTCAAGAGATTCCGCATTTTATCAGCATCTTCACCCAAGAGAACCATATCATCTGCATATTCTAAGTCAGTAAGTTTATCTCCTGAAAGGAGATCAACCCCGGAGAAGTCAGAAGATGAAAATATTAACTCTAAAAGTATGTCAATGATAAAATTAAATAAAAATGGGGAAGGCGGACAACTTTGACGAACACCACTTGAGGTAATCAGTTCTGATGACAATCTGCCATAAGCTCTCACTCGACATGTAGTGTTCGAGTAGAGAGCCTGTATGAGGTTAATGTACTTCTTTGGTACGCCTTTCATTGACAAACATTGTCACATAACCTTACGATCGATAGAATCAAACGCCGCCTTAAGGTCAAGGAATACAGCTATTGTTGGGCGTCTAAAAGTGTGCCTATGTTCCAGAACTTGCCGAAGTGTGAATACTTGGTCTATACAGCCACGTCCAGGTCTGAAACCACCTTGGTCTTCTTGAGTTTGCTCTTCACGAGCTTCAGTTAGATGTCGAAGTATTATTGAAGCCAATATTTTAGACACTATATTCGTTAAGCTGATTCCTCGGTAATTGTCACAAGAGGACTTCTATCCTTTCTTATAGACTGGGACGATTAGTGTTCGAGACCAGTCAGATGGGATTACATCCAGTTCCCAGATTCTAGTCAAGATCCCGGTTAATCTCGCTGCTAAAACTGGACCACCATCCCTAAATATCTCAGGGGTTAATGCATCAGGTCTTGCTGCTCTCCCTTGCTTTAGATTCCCTATAGCCTTCTCAACCTCACTAAGACTTGGGGGACCAATATCAATTTGCCATTCCGATTGCTTGGGGATGGTGAGCAACTGGGATGAGGCTGAGGGCCAGTTGAACCGTTCTCTAAAGTGTTCTGCCCATCGGTCCAACCTTCCGGATTGACAGTGAAGAATCGTCACATCTTTTCATGAGAGTTTCACTTATAGTCGGATTTCTGATACTCGTTTCCTTGATAAGTCTGAACAATTGCCTACAATTACCTATTGCCGCTACCTTTTCAATCTCTAGCTTTCGCCACCCACCACTGCTCACAATCATTGCGTAAACTTTTAACCAGCCTGTGTTTAAGTTGCCTTCGCTTCTCATCGTGTTCAGAACCCAACGGGATATGTTGCCGAGCATCTATCAGTTCAGTAGGTGCAGCTGAAATCCACAAAGTTTTCTTAACTTTTTGGTTTAGTTTACTAGTAGGTATTATTGCTATTTCAACAGCTTTTTGGATATCGTTCCAAGCTGACTTAAGATGGGTACAGCTAACGTACTTGACTAATTGGTTTTCTAGTTGTTCCTGAAATGTATTCTTGACATTCTCATCAAGTTGAACTCTGAGAGGGATCCTCGTCGTGGATTTTTTACGTCCAGTGAGACTCAGACTAATACGCACTAGTACTAAAGCATGGTCTGAGTCTAAACTTGTGCTCCAAAATGAGCGACAGTCTTCTATCGAGCCTCTTCAACGGTAGCTGATAGTAATGTAGCCTATTTGAGTCCAGCGTTGAGTTGATTGTGGGGGCCGCCATGTCAACTGATGTTTATCCTTATGTTTAAAGTTGGTGCTTGTGAGAAATAGACAGTTATCTAAACACAATTGTAACACACAGTCGCCATTATCTGTTCGTTGAGCCTCAACACCATAGTATCCACCTGGGTGCCTTTCGGTTTCGCCTAATCTACCTACTTAGGCATTAAAATCACCAGCTACTATCACTACATCAGTGCGCTTAGCTTTTCGAGGGAGGTCGGAAGGCTTTCTGTAAAATTCATCTTTTACTTTATCTGAGCTGCGATTAGCGTAAGCGTAAGCAGAGACAACAAAGAAGCAGCGGCGTGTGTCCCTATCCTTCCAAGTCCTTACCGTCCCGTTTAGACCGACAGCGCACAAGAGACTCTCTGTTGGGATCCCATCAACGAGATCCTGTTCAGCTTTTTCAACTTAGTGTTATACCTACATCAGCAAAGCCTCGAGTGGTAGTGGTGGGGTCTCCAGGAACACAAAGGGTGGACCGGGCCGGCTCTTTATTTTGGTAAAATGAGATCAAACGAATGATTGAGCTTGGATCCTGTATACGCGTTTCCGAGACTCAGCAGACATCGATGGAGCGAGAATCCAGGGTCATAGCTAAGGAGGCTTGTTGTCCTATTCGGCATAAGGTTTGAACGTTAAAAGCTCCGATATATAGTTTAGTGCGAGGTTTCAGGAGACCAGGGATAATGTTTCATGAACTTGAACCCTTAGCATTGGAGGTGTGAGGTGACAAAGTTATGCTAGATGCATAAATCGTGGGGATAAGTGAGTTATTAAGAGTTGATAGTGGGATTTGACCTCTAACAAGATGATCTTGTGTGCTGTTAAAGGTATGAGGGCGATTTTCACGTCCTGGCTGCCCACACCATGGAAGGATATTACTTCTTGAGGTACCTGAAAGGAAAACTGGGTTGGTACTGACCATAGTGACTTGGGAACGCGATCGCAGAGCCCAACGGACAACTGCTTGAGGCCGATCACGCACGACCTTGTTATGGGAAGTTTTTGAAGCGTTAGCTCCGTTCTTTAGGTCTAGCTGCCGAAGATGGGAATCCGTGGAGTAAGGTGAGGTGTGACACTTTTAGGGTCGATCTTATCTAACCCCTTCCTTCCATTAAGAAGGCAGCAACACTGCAGATGCTGGTTATCCCAGGGAAACATCTTACTACTGTCGCACCCCGCTGCGATCAGCAGTACTTCACCCTCAGATCTTAGATTGCTGCCTTTAGACTTATCGCTCTCCAACAGACCTGCTTTGCATAGTATGACCTAGAGGAA
Organism: Schistosoma mekongi; assembly: GCA_034768735.1. NCBI lineage: Eukaryota > Metazoa > Platyhelminthes > Trematoda > Strigeidida > Schistosomatidae > Schistosoma > Schistosoma mekongi. Next base: position 67,985,887 of record CM068306.1, on the reverse strand, counting down.
CATGCGTTTCAGTCAATATTGCTCGGTTGAGCCATCACGATAGGCAAGCCCGACCACCACGTCAAGGTAGTAGTTATGTTCAGGCTTTAAAAATGGGAAATGAATTATTATAAAGACTATTAACAGTTTTTTTTGACTAGTTTACTTGAAAAATATAGAAAATAAGTATTAAGATATTAATACAAGTTCTCGCAAACAAACACAAGTTAAAAGTCAATGTGAACTAGAATATAAAAAAATTCAACAATTAGTTACAAGATTTCCAGAACCTTAGTGGCAAATATGCCACATCGAAATAGTGGGTCGCTAAGGATGGAAAGGATGCTCTTGATAGGTCATAACGTAAATACCTGCAACTTTACAAACTGACAACTCGTTTATTTTCAGTGCTAAGCTCTTCTTGAACATTACCACCTAGAGATACTATATTAAGCTGGTGAATAATGTTTGGTGAATTGTGTAAAATTCGTAAATCTAGAGACATTTTCAGGTAAATTTTGATGACTAGGTTCAAATTTGGCTATTAACGTAGTACTACATAAACTGTGAAACCAAATAAAGACATCCTGTAGGCAAATATTAATTACTACTTGTTTCTTCAAGTATTGAAATGTACGCAAAAAATAGCGACGAGTACACGATCCTAATGTCATGAAAAGATATAAATCAAATAGAGCATGATTAATGTAGTTTATTGTTCACAAAACCAGATGTTGCATTTGGTGAGATTGGCGTTTGAACATACGGTGACTGGTTACCAGTAGTGACTCAAAACATTTATAGTCAATTAGTTAAATAAATTGTATAGTCCTATTGAAGGTTAGTAGGTGCCAGAATGGAAATAGTTTTAATATATTTTTATTAGTGTTAAATACCAAAACGATACCCTTACTGCTTTTTTTTAACCAGTCTTAATCTAAGCACTTCTTGAAAAGTTGAAATTACAAGATAACATAAGTCCGTGACACAAAAACTGATGGTTCAGAATCATTTCATTAGTTCAATGGTCTTTGGTATGGATAAACACTAATTGCTATATCACACTAGTTACTGAACATCAGATTATCGACGACAACCGAATAACTTTATATCGGAGATGTTAGAATCAAGGTACACTGCACCAGATGAAGCTAAATTTCCATTAAGTCTTCCATGTAGTGTTTAGTTGGGGGGTTTAGAGAGTAAACTAAGGCCACAACAACTAATCACTTTCATTCGAATGACGTGAAGAATCAGTCAGATTGTCATAGCAATCCTCTCAAGAAACCAGCCTCACAAATCCAATTAAAAAACAAAAAAGTGAAGTTTCGAATACAATGAAAAGCAAGGCATAATCAATTACCTGCGGTCGAGTCTGGATATAAGACTGGATAGTAATTAAAGCTATTGTTGTGCATAGGGTCAACTACTACCATAATGGAAATGTTGTTTAGATATGACAATGTTTCGAAACAATGAATGTTGGTTTACCAGTGAAAAACAAGATACTTAATATCTGTGATGTATGTCACAATCCTGTTTGGCCGAAATGCGAAAAACAGCTTATAATAAAAGTAGTTGCTTCAAACTACATTAGCAATCCAGAACAATAGAGGAAATTCCATATGGGTTCTTAGAAAATCACAGAAAACATCAACTGCATACAGCAGCCCTAGTAATTGTACGTATAGTATAGGTTTTTGTGGCATTCATAAGACACACAATCAACTAACAACGTATACCACAGAAAGACAAGGGTCTCAGATTTAAGTAAGATCTGATGAAAGTATGTCAATGCATCGAAATACCATGGCGTATAGCAGCAATAAACGCCATTGGCATACTTTCGACAAGAGAAGATCCGCTTTAAATCCAAAACCCTCCTCAATACTAAAACGATTGTTATGACATAGAATTATAGGTATGTGTATTTATGACATATACTTACACAGAACACTCAGTAAACACAAGTAGTGTACAGCACATTGTAACAACCACTCCGCCTCATTTAGACTCAAGCTTACCATTAAGCATTGGTTAGTTCAAACAAAGCAACCTTAACTTAACTGAGAAGACATGGATGGCTACTTTTACTTCGTCGTTTTGATTAAGGGTGCCTACAATTATTTTTCTGTATTGAAAAGCATATTTATTAGTCTCCCTAGAGCAGAAGACAGCTGATTTACGGCTACCGATATTCGAAATATTTTATGAACTAATTACAAGCAATTAATTTATTTGCCCTCCCTTTTTAATGTCTAGGTGGAATTCTGGGTAATTGGTGGTGTCCAACGTGGGGGTTTGAACTAATCGACTTCGCAATACTCTCTTTTAATCGCGGTTTACTTTCTGTTTGATGTTACTTGACATATATGAATGTAGATTTCAAGGGGGGGGGTCAGTTGACAAAAGCCAGCAGCTATCACGTTACTGTACAGTCGATTAGTTCACAAATTGATAAAGTGTGTGTAACACAGAAAGAAGTATGAGAAAAACAAAGGCAAAGAGTGAGACAAAAGTGTTAATTAAAAGGTGGGTAGACGATTTAGTCGTGCTGATAGTGGTGGCAATAGATAACAGGTGTGGTGCGTGAAGAATTGACGAAAGTGTGATCAGCCTCTGCTACAAGGGGTGGACGCAGTTTTATTTGTGCAAACGTAGTCATCCAACCGCTTTTTAAAGACGTATAATGAGTCGGCTGACGGCACATTAGTTGGTGGGGGGAGACACTATAAATCCTGCAAATCCTGAGTGAGATTGACGCGGCCTAATGTTAGTGTTGCTCATTAGTGTGAAATTCTGAGAAAATGATTATTTGTAGACTTTGAGGGATCTGACATAATATCGTCTAGAACGATTGGGCTGTTCAGTATTTTGTAGACCATTATTAAGTCGCTTATCGTTCTTTTTCAGCTAAGCAAGAGCAGACCGATTAAACGTTCTCGGTCTTCGTACGACCTTAGGCTAAGTCCTGTAACCTACTTCGTAGTTCGTCTCTTCTCATTCTTCAACAGATACGCGTTTCTTTCGAAAAGGGGAGGGTGACTGTCTTGTGTGCCTCCAGACATGCTTGAATATGTGCCATGTAGTCTATGTGAAAGAGTTCAGAGGCGGGAATCCATAGCTGCCTTCAAACAAACTGGACAGTGGTATAGAGTTTGGCTGCAACCTTCTGACAGTTATTTCTGTTGTCGAGTGTGTTTGTCATGGACCTAGATCTCCGCGTCAAGCTGACGTCCAGGGTAACTCCACAGAGTTAATAGTGCTGGTTTTTCTTCTATGGGAGGAGAGGGGGCGTGCATGACGTTTCATTTCACGGTGTTTACTTGCAGGCTGTTGACTTGCGATTAGCTTTGGTGGCAAAACTGGTTATGTTGTACCTACACATCGTTTTTGCAGTGAATGATTCAAATTATCGCCACACCGTCCTAACAAATCAGCACTGACGATTTGAATCTTCTTCCCATTTACTGAAGACTAATTACTTCCTTTTCCCCCCCTTAAAACAGACGAATTTCCCCCTTCTTCCCCTTCATTGCAGACTAATTCCTCCCTCTTCCACCTTATTACAGACAATTTTCCCCCTACTTCTCCTTTATTACAGACGAATTTCCAACCTGTAGCTGACTTACCCCACCCACTTTCATTCGTGGCTAATGCTGGATTATATTTAGTAAAGCATCTGCGTAATAATTTATTACAATTCTGTGAACCTATTATCTCGCTAACAGTTTAACAGCAAGGATATACTAACTTCAGTGATTATTTGACTGCAATAATACAAAACTCGGAAAACTATGTATAAAGAGAAAGTTTATTATCACGGAAACTAATGAAATGTACAAGCACACGACGATGTGATGAATTCACTTCATCTTAACTGTCTTCAGGTTGGTCTTCTTGCTGTTATGAATTTTGGAAAAGATGAATTCTCGGTTATATTTGTATAGTTAAATAGGTAAAAGTATTCATGAAGTACATCTAAAGAAACTGACAGTTGTTTGGTTGATTTGTGACAACGGTTGTTCTGCTGTCTGAAGTGAACATTAAAAGCATATTTAATTATTATGCAGTAAATCACGAGAATAAAAATGTAAAATTATTTGAAACTGTGGCAGACGACAACTTACACTTGCTTTATGCCTACCCTTTCTTTTGTGTATTCTATCACGAAGAACGTGAAAGTAAGATTTCATGGATAAAAAATTTCATCGATAACTTCCTTCTCTTTTTTAAGAGGGCCAACAAAGTGTGATATTATGGTCGCTTGAAAGCAGATAATTAATCAATAGAACACTTACACTTTATTAGTTTATAAAACCTGAAGTTGACAATTGCACTCTTCTTTGTTGTTCCGAGAGTAGTATACAACACTCCCAGTTCAGCTGTTATGATGTAGTGCATCATCAACTTCAATGTAGTTTTAGCATCACATGAATTTTTTGTCATAGGTTTTGAGCACTACAAGGTGTAAGGCAGCAATATGCACTTACGTTTACATCCCTGAAATGTTTGTCAGTGGTTTATGGTCGGTGAATATTGTAAATTCCCGACCTTCGATGGAATGTTGAAAATGTCGTACAGCACAGTACATGGCTAACAGTTCACGTCCAAAAGTGCTGTATCTCGATTCGGTATCGTTTAATCGTCTTGAGAAAAATGCTAAAGGTTGCCAAGCTTGATCAGCCCATTGTTGTAGAACTGCGCCAATGGCTGAGTCAGATGTGTCAACCGCGATGCTGACAGGAGCTTCAGTATTGTGATGTGCCAGCATAGTCGTATTGGTTATTGCTTCTTTAGTTGCAGTGAATGCTTTCTTTCACTCTGCATTCATCGTGACCACCTTTTTATTCCCGCGAAGCTGATCCGTTAGTGGTTTCATGATAGATGCACAATTCGGTATAAATCATCTGTAAAAACTTGCCAATCCATTGAAAGCTCGCAACTGCTTAGTGGTGGTTGGTTCCGGGTACTTCAGAATAGCTGTCACCATATGTTTTTGAGGTTGTATACCATTAGCATCAATAGTATGACCCACGAAGTCCAACGAGGTTGTTCCGATTGGGCATTTCCGCATATTGGTGGTAACACCATATTGTTGTAGTCTTCTGAGGACTGTGTCCAAATGTTTCATATGTGTTACCACGTCTAGGGTTGCTACCAAGCAATCGTCGACGTACGGATTTACATAGTCGAGCCCGCGGAACACGTCGTTGATGAAATGCTGAAATGTTTGTGCTGCATTTCTCAGCCAGAAAGGCATTCAGAGGAATTCGTAAAGGCCGAATGGAGTTACGATAGTGGTTTTGAGCATGTCATTTTCAGAAATTGATATTTGGTTGTATGCCTTTACCAAGTCGGTTTTCCAAAATATTGTCATTCCCTTCAGTTTGGCCGTTAAATCGTGGATGTGTGGTAACGGGTAACGATCGGATGTAGTTTGAGCGTTGAGACGACGATTATCACCGGCGGGACGCCAATCATTACTACTTGTCGAGTATCGGCTGAAAATAACGGCTGATTAAATGTTTAAAACGAAGAGGACATAAACTACAACCTGTAGCAGCGGTCCCACGAACGTATAGATTTGTGTTAATATCCACTAGCCTCCTTTTCCTAAGGTCCACAAAAAGTTGTGGTGGCTAAGTAAATCTATGCCTATGATAGGTATTCTCACATCGACGGCGGTGAAAATCTAATGTATGGGTTTTCGTTAACCCACGTTCAGGTAGACATATCATCTACCATACGTAGCTATGTGTTTCCCATCGGCTGCCTGTAGATCGAATGCAGCTTCATTTTGGCGATCAGATGAAGCTGCAGGAAGGACGCTAACTTCTTTGCCAGTATATTCGAGGTAACAAGCCTTCGTTATCACGTTAGTGATAAATAACAGGTGGCTGTCTACACCGGCTACGGTTGCTGCTAACGTGTGCCGGTGGGATAGTTTCCCGATGCGTCGACAGTGGATTTCTGGTTAGGGAGACAACAAGCGTCTTTACACTTCTTGGAATCTTTGCCATAGGTGTTGTGGTACCAACACCGATGTGAGTTTTCCCTTCGTCGAGGTCGAAGTGATGATCTTCCGCGGAGTGAGCTTCGTCAATGAAAATCGTTTGGTCTGTGTCGTTTCTGTAGGTCTAGAAAACAAGAGAGAGCATTACACAATTTTGTCACCTAGTTTTCGATAGCGTGAGGTTTTTCTGTAACAGGATAAACCTCATTGTGGCGAGTTCTGGTGATCTCCAGAATTCGATAAGCAGACATAACCACTCAACGCGGCAAGGGGGTGGTTGTGTCGACCGTTTATCTCGACTTCGATAAAGCTCTTGATTAGGTTCCACACCATAAACTAAAGACATTCGGAATTAAAGACCCATTATACTCTTGGCTCAGCTCATTTAGCACGTGAAGGGGCCGGATAGTTAAATGTAATGGCCACCTCTCGTCACTCAAACTTATTGCCAGTGGGGTTGTTCAGAGCAGTGTTCTAGGTCCTTTTCTCTTTCTCATGTATATAAATGATATTTGTGAAGTCATACATTTTGGCAGACCATCCCTGTATAAGAATGACCTGAAAATAGTGTACAGCTTTAAGTCTAATATTTCTAATAAACATACATCCAACATCCTGAAAGACCCAGACAACCTATGATCTGGAGCCAGAAATGGCAACTACCATTCAACCACAGCAAGTGTGGGATTATACAATTCGGAAAATATAATGTTTAACATGAACTCTACTTGAACGAATTTAAAATCCAAACACTGGGCTCTACATGTGACTTCAGTATAGGCTACAACAAGAGCCTTAACTTTATTGGGCTTTTATCGCCAATCATATCCGAACGAAGACGACGAATTGGCATTATTCTTCGAAAATTTTACACCAGGGAAGCCAAGCTTGCAATATACAGGATGTGCGTACGTCCTACCCTAGAATACTACTCGGCTGTCTTCTCTAGTATAAATTACACAGATACCATACGAATTGAAAATTTCCAGAGAACTTTCACCCGACGATTATAGGAGTGTAACAGTAACATGTTTTATATAGAAAGATTTAAGTTGCTTCTTTAGAACCCATATAGAGGCGCCGTCTAGAAACCAAATTAATTTTTTCCATAAAATAATTCACGGTCCCACTTTCTCAACCTCTTCTCTCTTCTGGAAAACCGCACTCCAATATAGCCCGAGGAATCTGGCTTGAAACCTATACTGAAAAATGCATATACCAATCACGAAGTAGCCTTTTTATAATACTTAAAAATTTCCTGTGGAATAGGTTACCACTTTCTATCTGCCCGTGTGATAATTTACCAAAATTTAAACACATGATAAGCTTATTTGTTGGTACCAATGGGACCCAGCAGTTTTTTTCTGACATGATGAGTCACGAGCCACCTGACATCTAGAGTACGAGTTCACGCTCACATCATAAGCCTGTATGTCATTAACAACTTATGCTGCTTTCTTTGCCTATCGTCGAGGTAACAAGCCTTCGTTATCACGTTAGTGATAAATAACAGGTGGCTGTCTACACCGGCTACGGTTGCTGCTAACGTGTGCCGGTGGGATAGTTTCCCGATGCGTCGACAGTGGATTTCTGGTTAGGGAGACAACAAGCGTCTTTACACTTCTTGGAATCTTTGCCATAGGTGTTGTGGTACCAACACCGATGTGAGTTTTCCCTTCGTCGAGGTCGAAGTGATGATCTTCCGCGGAGTGAGCTTCGTCAATGAAAATCGTTTGGTCTGTGTCGTTTCTGTAGGTCTAGAAAACAAGAGAGAGCATTACACAATTTTGTCACCTAGTTTTCGATAGCGTGAGGTTTTTCTGTAACAGGATAAACCTCATTGTGGCGAGTTCTGGTGATCTCCAGAATTCGATAAGCAGACATAACCACTCAACGCGGCAAGGGGGTGGTTGTGTCGACCGTTTATCTCGACTTCGATAAAGCTCTTGATTAGGTTCCACACCATAAACTAAAGACATTCGGAATTAAAGACCCATTATACTCTTGGCTCAGCTCATTTAGCACGTGAAGGGGCCGGATAGTTAAATGTAATGGCCACCTCTCGTCACTCAAACTTATTGCCAGTGGGGTTGTTCAGAGCAGTGTTCTAGGTCCTTTTCTCTTTCTCATGTATATAAATGATATTTGTGAAGTCATACATTTTGGCAGACCATCCCTGTATAAGAATGACCTGAAAATAGTGTACAGCTTTAAGTCTAATATTTCTAATAAACATACATCCAACATCCTGAAAGACCCAGACAACCTATGATCTGGAGCCAGAAATGGCAACTACCATTCAACCACAGCAAGTGTGGGATTATACAATTCGGAAAATATAATGTTTAACATGAACTCTACTTGAACGAATTTAAAATCCAAACACTGGGCTCTACATGTGACTTCAGTATAGGCTACAACAAGAGCCTTAACTTTATTGGGCTTTTATCGCCAATCATATCCGAACGAAGACGACGAATTGGCATTATTCTTCGAAAATTTTACACCAGGGAAGCCAAGCTTGCAATATACAGGATGTGCGTACGTCCTACCCTAGAATACTACTCGGCTGTCTTCTCTAGTATAAATTACACAGATACCATACGAATTGAAAATTTCCAGAGAACTTTCACCCGACGATTATAGGAGTGTAACAGTAACATGTTTTATATAGAAAGATTTAAGTTGCTTTCTTTAGAACCCATATAGAGGCGCCGTCTAGAAACCAAATTAATTTTTTCCATAAAATAATTCACGGTCCCACTTTCTCAACCTCTTCTCTCTTCTGGAAAACCGCACTCCAATATAGCCCGAGGAATCTGGCTTGAAACCTATACTGAAAAATGCATATACCAATCACGAAGTAGCCTTTTTATAATACTTAAAAATTTCCTGTGGAATAGGTTACCACTTTCTATCTGCCCGTGTGATAATTTACCAAAATTTAAACACATGATAAGCTTATTTGTTGGTACCAATGGGACCCAGCAGTTTTTTTCTGACATGATGAGTCACGAGCCACCTGACATCTAGAGTACGAGTTCACGCTCACATCATAAGCCTGTATGTCATTAACAACTTATGCTGCTTTCTTTGCCTATCGTCGAGGTAACAAGCCTTCGTTATCACGTTAGTGATAAATAACAGGTGGCTGTCTACACCGGCTACGGTTGCTGCTAACGTGTGCCGGTGGGATAGTTTCCCGATGCGTCGACAGTGGATTTCTGGTTAGGGAGACAACAAGCGTCTTTACACTTCTTGGAATCTTTGCCATAGGTGTTGTGGTACCAACACCGATGTGAGTTTTCCCTTCGTCGAGGTCGAAGTGATGATCTTCCGCGGAGTGAGCTTCGTCAATGAAAATCGTTTGGTCTGTGTCGTTTCTGTAGGTCTAGAAAACAAGAGAGAGCATTACACAATTTTGTCACCTAGTTTTCGATAGCGTGAGGTTTTTCTGTAACAGGATAAACCTCATTGTGGCGAGTTCTGGTGATCTCCAGAATTCGATAAGCAGACATAACCACTCAACGCGGCAAGGGGGTGGTTGTGTCGACCGTTTATCTCGACTTCGATAAAGCTCTTGATTAGGTTCCACACCATAAACTAAAGACATTCGGAATTAAAGACCCATTATACTCTTGGCTCAGCTCATTTAGCACGTGAAGGGGCCGGATAGTTAAATGTAATGGCCACCTCTCGTCACTCAAACTTATTGCCAGTGGGGTTGTTCAGAGCAGTGTTCTAGGTCCTTTTCTCTTTCTCATGTATATAAATGATATTTGTGAAGTCATACATTTTGGCAGACCATCCCTGTATAAGAATGACCTGAAAATAGTGTACAGCTTTAAGTCTAATATTTCTAATAAACATACATCCAACATCCTGAAAGACCCAGACAACCTATGATCTGGAGCCAGAAATGGCAACTACCATTCAACCACAGCAAGTGTGGGATTATACAATTCGGAAAATATAATGTTTAACATGAACTCTACTTGAACGAATTTAAAATCCAAACACTGGGCTCTACATGTGACTTCAGTATAGGCTACAACAAGAGCCTTAACTTTATTGGGCTTTTATCGCCAATCATATCCGAACGAAGACGACGAATTGGCATTATTCTTCGAAAATTTTACACCAGGGAAGCCAAGCTTGCAATATACAGGATGTGCGTACGTCCTACCCTAGAATACTACTCGGCTGTCTTCTCTAGTATAAATTACACAGATACCATACGAATTGAAAATTTCCAGAGAACTTTCACCCGACGATTATAGGAGTGTAACAGTAACATGTTTTATATAGAAAGATTTAAGTTGCTTTCTTTAGAACCCATATAGAGGCGCCGTCTAGAAACCAAATTAATTTTTTCCCTAAAATAATTCACGGTCCCACTTTCTCAACCTCTTCTCTCTTCTGGAAAACCGCACTCCAATATAGCCCGAGGAATCTGGCTTGAAACCTATACTGAAAAATGCATATACCAATCACGAAGTAGCCTTTTTATAATACTTAAAAATTTCCTGTGGAATAGGTTACCACTTTCTATCTGCCCGTGTGATAATTTACCAAAATTTAAACACATGATAAGCTTATTTGTTGGTACCAATGGGACCCAGCAGTTTTTTTCTGACATGATGAGTCACGAGCCACCTGACATCTAGAGTACGAGTTCACGCTCACATCATAAGCCTGTATGTCATTAACAACTTATGCTGCTTTCTTTGCCTAACTAGCCAAAACAACCCACCATCCCTATGTTTGTACATCACACGTTAAAAAATTTCTTCCTCTTCCTGCTCCTTTTTTCTATTTATATGTTATGTAGACATATTCTCTCTATTCAGCAAATATGGCACAAACTAAATTACTCCATGATGGATGTCCGCAAAATCTAATATCTTACTGCTAAGGTGTATCAGTGACCAGAACCTACTGTCATAATACTGTTGCTCCGTTCTGCTGTTTGTTCTCCTTCTTTCCTTTCAGCACTTCGAAATCGCCTTATATTGCTCAAAAGGTTGAACATCTACATTTCCCGTCATAATGTAACCCATTAAAATGATAGCATAAATCTATCCTGCCATCCTACTGTACCACAGGGTCGTCCCAGGGCCATGTTTGTAATGTACACTACATAAGTGCCAATTTAAAACAACGTTTATTATTCCACTATCTCTGTGTGTTGGGGATGTCAGATCTCCAGAATTCGATAAGCAGACATAACCACTCAACGCGGCAAGGGGGTGGTTGTGTCGACCGTTTATCTCGACTTCGATAAAGCTCTTGATTAGGTTCCACACCATAAACTAAAGACATTCGGAATTAAAGACCCATTATACTCTTGGCTCAGCTCATTTAGCACGTGAAGGGGCCGGATAGTTAAATGTAATGGCCACCTCTCGTCACTCAAACTTATTGCCAGTGGGGTTGTTCAGAGCAGTGTTCTAGGTCCTTTTCTCTTTCTCATGTATATAAATGATATTTGTGAAGTCATACATTTTGGCAGACCATCCCTGTATAAGAATGACCTGAAAATAGTGTACAGCTTTAAGTCTAATATTTCTAATAAACATACATCCAACATCCTGAAAGACCCAGACAACCTATGATCTGGAGCCAGAAATGGCAACTACCATTCAACCACAGCAAGTGTGGGATTATACAATTCGGAAAATATAATGTTTAACATGAACTCTACTTGAACGAATTTAAAATCCAAACACTGGGCTCTACATGTGACTTCAGTATAGGCTACAACAAGAGCCTTAACTTTATTGGGCTTTTATCGCCAATCATATCCGAACGAAGACGACGAATTGGCATTATTCTTCGAAAATTTTACACCAGGGAAGCCAAGCTTGCAATATACAGGATGTGCGTACGTCCTACCCTAGAATACGAATTGAAAATTTCCAGAGAACTTTCACCCGACGATTATAGGAGTGTAACAGTAACATGTTTTATATAGAAAGATTTAAGTTGCTTTCTTTAGAACCCATATAGAGGCGCCGTCTAGAAACCAAATTAATTTTTTCCATAAAATAATTCACGGTCCCACTTTCTCAACCTCTTCTCTCTTCTGGAAAACCGCACTCCAATATAGCCCGAGGAATCTGGCTTGAAACCTATACTGAAAAATGCATATACCAATCACGAAGTAGCCTTTTTATAATACTTAAAAATTTCCTGTGGAATAGGTTACCACTTTCTATCTGCCCGTGTGATAATTTACCAAAATTTAAACACATGATAAGCTTATTTGTTGGTACCAATGGGACCCAGCAGTTTTTTTCTGACATGATGAGTCACGAGCCACCTGACATCTAGAGTACGAGTTCACGCTCACATCATAAGCCTGTATGTCATTAACAACTTATGCTGCTTTCTTTGCCTAACTAGCCAAAACAACCCACCATCCCTATGTTTGTACATCACACGTTAAAAAATTTCTTCCTCTTCCTGCTCCTTTTTTCTATTTATATGTTATGTAGACATATTCTCTCTATTCAGCAAATATGGCACAAACTAAATTACTCCATGATGGATGTCCGCAAAATCTAATATCTTACTGCTAAGGTGTATCAGTGACCAGAACCTACTGTCATAATACTGTTGCTCCGTTCTGCTGTTTGTTCTCCTTCTTTCCTTTCAGCACTTCGAAATCGCCTTATATTGCTCAAAAGGTTGAACATCTACATTTCCCGTCATAATGTAACCCATTAAAATGATAGCATAAATCTATCCTGCCATCCTACTGTACCACAGGGTCGTCCCAGGGCCATGTTTGTAATGTACACTACATAAGTGCCAATTTAAAACAACGTTTATTATTCCACTATCTCTGTGTGTTGGGGATGTCAGATCTCCAGAATTCTCTTGGTAAACCTGTTATTTTTGTGATTTATTTGTGCAAATTTAAATTTCTCGTTTTCGCGCCAAACATTTCCCTTCTCACCTTCAGTTTGTGTTCCCCACTTATTTTATTGGTCCGTTGTTTGTTTTAGTAGGCTATTTATAACTTTCCGAGGACGCTCCCTTTTTTGTATATATTTGCAAAAGATGTGTGATTGTCGTTCAGTTTGACAGGCTGCCTGTGGAATTAAACGCATCTGCTGACTTTAGACTTCTCCATCTAGTTAGCTGGGCTGGGGTGCTGTGAATAGCTTAGCTTACTTGTTGTTGTGTCGTTGGTCATACGCTTCCTAACAGGTATCGAGGTGTTTATTTAATTCGCGAGAACCCTAACACTGTATATCCTAGTATAATAAGTCTGCGCAACAATTGAACGCCTTTACCGCCTGATATGTTTTTGTTGATCTTGCCTGTAAAAATGACCTGCTTCTGATATTAGGAAATAAATATTTATTGTTATATCGGTTTCAAGGTCTAAGTTAGACCGACAGGCATAGTTTGCAATCCCGAGACTTTCCAGTGTTTGCTGAGTGAGTTCGAAGACGGGTACATGACATCTGATTATTATCTAACTCACCGACTGTCAGATAACTCTTTCCCAGCTTCCAGTCACATATAACACATTCGTCAATTCATTCAATCCATCTACCCGTCTTTTTATAACCACTTGTATCCCTGTTTCCAACCTATCGTTTTCCAATCAGTCAATCAATCAATGCCTGTTACTCCAAGTGGAGCATAGACCGCCCACCAGCATTCTCCAGCCAACTCTGTCCTGGGCTTTCCGTTCTAGCTCTTCCCAAGTGCTGTTCATTCTCTTCATGTCTGTTTCCAATTTCCGACGCAATGTGTTCTTGGGTCTTCCTCTGTTTCTGTGGCCTTTAGGATTCCAAGTCAGTGCTTGTCTTGTGACACAGTTTGACGGTTTCCTCAGTGTGTGTCCAATCCATCTCCAGCGTCCTTTCCTAATTTCTTCCTCAACTGGAAGTTGATTAGTTCTCTGCCACATAAGGTTGTTGTTGATGGTATCTGGCCAAGAGATCCGGAGAATCCTACGCAGACAGTTGTTTATAAATACTTGTATCTTCTGTAGGATACTTTTCGTAGTTCTCCAAGTTTCAGCTCCATACAACAGGACTGTCTTTACATTTGTGTTGAAAATTTTGACTTTTATATTGACTGACAGTTGATTTGAGTTCCAGATGTTTTTCAGTTGTAGAAATGCTGCTCTTGCCTTACCGATATGCGCCTTCACATCCGAATCAGACCCTCCTTGTTTGTCGATGATGCTGCCCAAATATGTAAAGGTCTCAACGTCTTCCAGAATTTCTCCGTCAAGTGTAATTGGGTTAGTTTTTGTTGTTTTGTATCGGAGGATCTTGCTTTTCCCTTTGTGTATGTTGAGGCCTACTGTTGCCAAAGCTGCTGTTATACTGTTGGTCTTCTTCTGCATTTGATGTTGTGTGTGAGAAAGAGCTAGGTCGTCTGCAAAGTCCAAGTCATCTAGTTTCGTCGATGTTGTCCGTTTTATTCCGAGAGTGTCTTCAGATAATGCAGTCTTCATGATCCAGTCGATGACCAGTAGGAAGAGGAAGGGCGAGAGTAAGCAGCCTTGTCTGACACCGGTCTTCACTTCGAATGAATCTGTGAGCTGACCTCCATGCACGATTTTACAATGTAGTCCGTCGTAAGAATTCCGTATGATGTTGACTATCTTCTCGGGTACGCCGTAATCTTGTAGAAGGCTCCATAATATTCTCCTATCCACGCTGTCGAATGCTTTTTCATAGTCGATGAAGTTGATGTAAAGTGGTGAATTCCATTCAATTGATTGTTCAACAATGAACCGTAGAGTAGCGATTTGATCGGTACATGATCGATCTTTACGGAATCCGGCCTGTTGATCTCGGAGTTGGGCGTCAACTGGGTCCTTTAATCTGTTCAATAACACTCTGTTGAAGACCTTTCCTGGTACTGAAAGTAGGGTAATGCCTCTGTAGTTCTCACAATTGCTGAGATCGCCTTTCTTTGGTATCTTGATGAGGTACCCTTCTTTCCAATCTGCTGGAACTTGTTCTTCCTCCCAAATCTTCCTGAAGAGAATGTGGAGTATCTTTGAAGCTGCTTCTATACCTGTCTGCAGTGCCTCCGTGGGTATGTTGTCTGGTCCTGCTGACTTACCACTATTGATCTGTCTGATGGCCATCTCGATTTCTTCGACTGTTGGTGAGTCTATGCTTATATGGAGATCCGTGGCTGCTGCTTCGATGACTGGTGGGTTCAGTGGAGCTGGTGCATTCAAGAGTTCTTGGAAGTGTTCTACCCACCTGTTCCGTTGTTTATGCACTTCAGTGATTGGTTTGCCAGTCTTGTTCTTGATTGGCCGTTCTGGCTTATTGAATTTCCCAGCTAACTTCTTCGTTGTATCGTATAAGAGCCTCATATTTCCTTCTCTTGCAGCTTTTTCCGCTGTCATTGCTAGGTCCTCAACAAATTTTCGTTTATCCAACCTGATGCTCCTCTTCACTTGCTTGTTGACTTCGGTGTATTCGGCCTGTGCCTTGGCTTTCTCTGCTCTTGTCCGACTGTTATTGATCGCTGTCTTTCTGTTTCTCCTTTCTAGGATCTTGTCCAGAGTACTAACAGAAATCCACTCTTTTTGGTGTTGTTTCTTGAGACCCAAAACCTCCTGACATTTTGAGGTTATTGTTCCCTTAATCTCTTTCCAGTTGTCTTCCATATTAGTTCCACCTTTTTCTAGTAGATCATGAAATGCCTGGAACTTGTTCTTCCTCCCAAATCTTCCTGAAGAGAATGTGGAGTATCTTTGAAGCTGCTTCTATACCTGTCTGCAGTGCCTCCGTGGGTATGTTGTCTGGTCCTGCTGACTTACCACTATTGATCTGTCTGATGGCCATCTCGATTTCTTCGACTGTTGGTGAGTCTATGCTTATATGGAGATCCGTGGCTGCTGCTTCGATGACTGGTGGGTTCAGTGGAGCTGGTGCATTCAAGAGTTCTTGGAAGTGTTCTACCCACCTGTTCCGTTGTTTATGCACTTCAGTGATTGGTTTGCCAGTCTTGTTCTTGATTGGCCGTTCTGGCTTATTGAATTTCCCAGCTAACTTCTTCGTTGTATCGTATAAGAGCCTCATATTTCCTTCTCTTGCAGCTTTTTCCGCTGTCATTGCTAGGTCCTCAACAAATTTTCGTTTATCCAACCTGATGCTCCTCTTCACTTGCTTGTTGACTTCGGTGTATTCGGCCTGTGCCTTGGCTTTCTCTGCTCTTGTCCGACTGTTATTGATCGCTGTCTTTCTGTTTCTCCTTTCTAGGATCTTGTCCAGAGTACTAACAGAAATCCACTCTTTTTGGTGTTGTTTCTTGAGACCCAAAACCTCCTGACATTTTGAGGTTATTGTTCCCTTAATCTCTTTCCAGTTGTCTTCCATATTAGTTCCACCTTTTTCTAGTAGATCATGAAATGCCTGGAACTTGTTGCTGAGAATTAATTTGAATTCGTTGCGTTTGTTAGCATCCCGGAGAAGGGCTGTATTAAACTTGTGTAATACTGCTGCTCCAGTTGTCCAGTGCTTCCTCAGCTTCAGTTTCATTTTAGTTACCACCAAATGGTGATCTGAAGCTATGTCGGCTCCTCTCCTTGCTCTTACGTCTTCCATGGTCCTTCTAAACTTCTTACTGATGCAGATGTGGTCGATTTGGTTCTCCGTAATGTGGTCCGGTGAAACCCATGTAGTTTTGTGTATACGTTTGTGGGAGAAAATGGTGCCACCTACAATCATTTTGTTGAAGGCACATAAGTTCACAAACCTCTCACCGTTATCACTCCTTTCTCCCAGTCCATGTTGTCCCATGATGTCTTCATACCCGGTGTTATCCACTCCGACCTTGGCGTTGAAGTCGCCCATTAGAATGGTCAGGTCCTTGGCTGAACATTTCTCGATGATTGACTGCAGCGTCGTATAGAACTGGTCTTTGTCGTCTTCGTGGCTGTCATTGGTGGGTGCGTAGCACTGGATGACATTCAATGCAATCCCTTCCTTCTTCGTCTTGAAGGATGCTGTGATGATCCTAGGTCCATGAGGTTCTCATCTTATAAGAGACTTCCATGCATCTTGGGATAACACCAATGCTACTCCTTGTGTGTGTGGGGCGTTTTCTTCTTCGTGGCCGGAGTATAAAAGCACATTTCCCGAGGATAACCGTTGCTGTCCAGCTTGCACCCAATGCGTTTCGCTTATTCCAAGTATCTTCAGGTTGTATCTTCTCATTTCTTCAGCTATTTGCATGGTCCTCCCTGTTTCCCACAGCGTGCGGACATTCCATGTACCTATATTAATTGTTGCTCTGGTTGTCAGAAGAGACATCGGCCTCGTGGCTTCCGAAGAAACTCGGCTTTCACCATGAGGCGTCATAACATACCTTCCAACTCCCAGGGCAGAGTAAAAATGGTTATAAAGGTTTTTACTGGTTAGCGTTTTTTTAGCACGTTTGCTGTTTTACGGGATGGGGTTGCTAGCCCCATGCCCAACCCTCCTCCTTTATCCGGGCTTGGGACCGGCAGCAACCCTAGGGGCTACAGGCGGAGTTCTATCGTTTTCCACTCTACTCAAAATCAGGATGCCACTGTAAAGAAATTAACTGGTTTAAACTGTTTGTCCAAAGACGAACGAAAGGTTTTACAAAGCTTAGGTATATACTAGGAGAAACATTACATCAGTTGAATGTAAGGAAGAAGGGACATATACTTTGTTTAAAGCATATTCTTAAATTTTCTAATAATTTAAGAAAACTAGCAAATAAGTCGGTAATATGATTATATTCGATAAAAACATGGCACACTATCAATTTTGACGTAATTGGAATCCTTTAAAAAGGTTTTCATTCTTACAAAGAAAGGTTAACGTCTGAAGCATTACACATGGGTAAATCTTAACAACATAAATCGACGAGGTGGAGTACTGTTAACTGCAACATGACAATTAATGTGTAAAAAATGAACTCAAACATTATCTGTTACTCCAATTTCCAACACATTCTGACGTTATTTATCTTCCAGTTTAGAATCATTCAGTCTAATTACACAGGTCAGTGTGTTACCATTTGCAAATATACACCTATCCTTTGACTCATAATTATTATCATATGCATTTACTCGCAATCGAATTTATATGATTATGTAAAGCGATCTTCAGATTGTCTAACCTCTTCAGCAAACCTAAATCAGAACAATATATGTGTATATATGATTGCAAATGACACACACATTTCCTCATCTACAACAATTTAACATGAATTCACTTATGATGACTGATGAAATAAAACATCTTCATACTCTGGTTACCATTGGATGTTCGTAATGAAATTCCACCTTTTATTTACATGTATATTCGATAATTTCTGCTTTAGGTTATTTCCTTGAAAAAGCTCGGACCAGCTTGCTATGCAAAACGTTGAAATTTTCTTAGATTTTATTCTCTGAGATTACTTGCAAATATAATTTATTCATATAGTTTAAACCGGCTCCTGAAAAAAATGTTGGTATTGTAGAATGTTTATATAAATAAATAGGCTCTAAATCTTACTGCACGTTTACAGACAAGAAAAGTAAAACATGGTGGCAGTAACTAAACACTTTTAAGGTTTAGATTTCTTGAATATATATATGTACTTCCCCACATGTTTTGGATCTTTACATATGTGCAGACTACTTGAATATATAAACACTGTAAAACTACCGGCCTATATACACTTAATCAGCCTTAAGCACTTCATATACACTGATTTGCCAAAACTGCAGGTTAGTTATTATTGAGTAAAGGGCTACACTCATTCTCCGGATATTCTGTAATAATGGTTTAGTTAATGCTCACGCGTAACAACTCATCATGCAAAACGAACAATACAAAAAGCCACTTGGTTGACAGCTTACGTTCATTTATCAAGTGATTCTATGGCCTTCAGCATTCAAGCTGAAATAACAGGCTTATATGTGAAACAAGATTACGGACATGAAGTGGTATACTTTGTGATAACAATCGAGTACAAGAGTATGCATCACACCACTTTAGGTCCAGCGGCTCAAATGTACGTCAGTTGACAGATAACCGTTCGGAAAAGTATTTTGTAACGTTAGAGTAACCTGGGATTGTTCACATGCATTTAGTCAGCACCTGACAAATCAGATGTCGGAACCAGAGGTAAACAGTCTATGAGACAAAATATGGAACGAATTAATCACAAGGAAAATCCAGTACATCCATTTGCAGTCGCTCACGTACAAAATCCGAATTAATATTTGGGCGCGTCGTGCAAGTCTTTCACTAGTCATGAACGAAATACCTTCCCTTGAAAAGGAAGGTAAGTCCAATATCTGTATAGCTAGCCTTTTCAAATCCTTCGAGTTCCTTGTGCTCGCATCATGAGTGTCATGTGTGCTTCTCTCTTGGATCTTCAGTTTCTTTCGACAGTCGGTGAGCTACATAGTCACCTTGTCACTGGAAGTTTCGGATTGTTTCTCATCAGTTTTATTTTTTCTTTCTCGTCTCTCGCTTTAAATTCAATGTTCTCCTTTTGTTTATTTTTATTTTCTTCATTTTCACCCTTGTAGTTTTGAGGGCTAGTCTATATCCTTCCATTCCGTAAATCGTAAAAAGGATAGGAGTGTTTGGCACTTGTCCCAAGATGTTTTAAATATATGGTAGTGGTACACATTATAGCCTATCTTTCTTTTGAGACGTGTTAAAGCAGAGGCTGTGGTTAGTATCTATGGCGATGCGTCCCAGGTGGGGCAAACTCATAACAAGAACTTCTCCCTCACCTGTGTTAGTGCTCTCTGATGGGCGAAAGTTCGTGGGCCTCCTCGAGATATATGGGCATACGGGGTAACCAGAATGCTTTTATTTGTGTCCAGGCGTGCTCACTTTGATGTATACAGTGATCAGGTTTCTCCCGCACCGTTCGTAGCCCAGGGTGAACAGCCGCAGCTGTTGTAGCCGGTCGGAGTATTGTTTGTCCCTAAGCCCAGTTATGATGATTGTATAATATCTTTCTGTTGCTCACTATGCATCAGTTTAGTCATTATATCCCTAAAACTATGGTTAAATTCAACTCTATTCACTTCCGAAGGGATTCTTCACAAACAAACTAACGGAGTGGCAACGAGTTTCCTCCCGTTTTGACAGTTGTGGCTAGTCTCATCATAGCTTGCGCTGACCCTTACATTTTAACCTGCAACATTAGGCCACAAATTTGGCTAAGCTATATAGATGACACTTTTGTTATTAATGAAAATATCTTGCTGAGAAATCTTTCTAAAATCTTTCAGTCAATACTTCTTATTAAATCAACTTAGCTTTAGAAATCGAAGGTGAACACTATAAGCCAGTTTTTTTAGAATGTTTGGTCAAATAAACTTTGAATCGAACAATTAATCTGATCATTTACCGTAAGACTACACATTTAAGTCGATATATTGATTTCAGGCTTGTATATTTGTTCAGTGCCAATTTTCTCTAGCTTTAAACTTATTGAGAAGAGCAGACTAAATAATAATATGAGATGATAGTCAAATATAATTGGAACTCCGACGATAGTTCAGAGCCATTCGTTCCAATTAGTGCTTTGATACCTGTCGGGTGAAGATATATGTAATCTCCCTGATTACCATGAAATAATAATGATATACATAAACAAAGTTTCAGCCCTGCATAAACAGTTAGAAATGTATCAAATGAATTGATAATGCAGTATATGTTCATTGATATTTTTATTTTCTTCATTTTCACCCTTGTAGTTTTGAGGGCTAGTCTATATCCTTCCATTCCGTAAATCGTAAAAAGGATAGGAGTGTTTGGCACTTGTCCCAAGATGTTTTAAATATATGGTAGTGGTACACATTATAGCCTATCTTTCTTTTGAGACGTGTTAAAGCAGAGGCTGTGGTTAGTATCTATGGCGATGCGTCCCAGGTGGGGCAAACTCATAACAAGAACTTCTCCCTCACCTGTGTTAGTGCTCTCTGATGGGCGAAAGTTCGTGGGCCTCCTCGAGATATATGGGCATACGGGGTAACCAGAATGCTTTTATTTGTGTCCAGGCGTGCTCACTTTGATGTATACAGTGATCAGGTTTCTCCCGCACCGTTCGTAGCCCAGGGTGAACAGCCGCAGCTGTTGTAGCCGGTCGGAGTATTGTTTGTCCCTAAGCCCAGTTATGATGATTGTATAATATCTTTCTGTTGCTCACTATGCATCAGTTTAGTCATTATATCCCTAAAACTATGGTTAAATTCAACTCTATTCACTTCCGAAGGGATTCTTCACAAACAAACTAACGGAGTGGCAACGAGTTTCCTCCCGTTTTGACAGTTGTGGCTAGTCTCATCATAGCTTGCGCTGACCCTTACATTTTAACCTGCAACATTAGGCCACAAATTTGGCTAAGCTATATAGATGACACTTTTGTTATTAATGAAAATATCTTGCTGAGAAATCTTTCTAAAATCTTTCAGTCAATACTTCTTATTAAATCAACTTAGCTTTAGAAATCGAAGGTGAACACTATAAGCCAGTTTTTTTAGAATGTTTGGTCAAATAAACTTTGAATCGAACAATTAATCTGATCATTTACCGTAAGACTACACATTTAAGTCGATATATTGATTTCAGGCTTGTATATTTGTTCAGTGCCAATTTTCTCTAGCTTTAAACTTATTGAGAAGAGCAGACTAAATAATAATATGAGATGATAGTCAAATATAATTGGAACTCCGACGATAGTTCAGAGCCATTCGTTCCAATTAGTGCTTTGATACCTGTCGGGTGAAGATATATGTAATCTCCCTGATTACCATGAAATAAATAATGATATACATAAACAAAGTTTCAGCCCTGCATAAACAGTTAGAAATGTATCAAATGAATTGATAATGCAGTATATGTTCATTGATATTTTTATTTATTCTACATAGTTGATGGTGCATATTTCTATTTCTACTCATCTATTACCACTTATACAATACTTCACAATTTCCATGACAATTGGACCTTTTAATTATTTCGGGTTTATTAGCTGTCTAAAAGACCTATTCACATTGAATTTAAGCTGCAACTACTTATTGGAAATTTTAGAATTTCGTGTATAATTTCTTTTATTAGTGTCATACATACATATATATTTACATATACTACTTCACATTGGCGTTTTATTCTGAATATTGTTTCGCTATGTAAACTTACTTTAATTATTGTATATTTATATTCATTTGGTAAAACCCAAAACGGTTTCCTCGCAACGCTCATTGTAAATAAGTTGTATGTAATTAAATTTAAGTTAATTACCAATCGATTATCCACGTCACATAATTAATCATACACATTCACTCTCCTTTGTATAGAATTTTCAGCTTTCCATCACTACCTGTGTAAAGATTCAAACTTTTATAGATGTATGCACAGCTGTCTAATAAACTTAATAGTACTATGCTTGTGCACGAAATGTCTATTGATTTTCCGTCCAAATTTACTCCAGTCATCTTTACCCCTTTTCCGTCATTACATTTTTTCATTTTTTTGTTTAGTGCTATATATATGATAGTTCATATTTGCGTTTTATTCTAAATATTCTTTAGTCTTGTAGATCAATTTTAACTAATGTACATGTGTATTTCCTTGGTGAAACCCGAATAAGCTGTATATGATTAAAATAAGGATATATTGACCCACAGTCCTTCTCACTGAAAATTAAACTAGTCCGTTCCTTATTTTTTGTCTATGATAACCTACAAACGTTCGTGATCAAACATCGTCAGCAAGAAACGTGACGGGATGGGTGAAAAACTATAACGGAATTTTAAGAAACCTACCAGACTAGTTGGAAATGAATTATATCCTGCTAATTACATCGAAACTAGTAAAATCATATAGCTAGATTACCTTAACGAGATGACACGTAGGATCTGAAACCGGAAAGTAAATTTAAGGGTTGAAAGTAAAGAAATTGAATGTTTTGTACTAACTCGTCACAAATACATTCCTTATTGGATGCGCTAAATACTGATGATTGATTGTCGACAGAACTACGTTATGGTACTAGACCCTGTTAAGTAAACACTTATAAACTGATAGTTTATAGAGTGCAATGCCATAGCACTTGTTTTGATTAAAATTTCCTAAGTTGTATTATTTAAAAATTGTCGCTTTTCGTGTGATCTTTTTGTCAACAATCAATAAACTTTTGGTTATTTGGATACAGGTATTTTTATACAAATAAAATCTTTTCGTAAGTAAAAAGTTATAATAAATGTAATATTGCCATAGAAGACAGTTTTTGTGGTGCTTGTTTTGTTAATACTTTGTAAATATACATATGTATGTCGAATTCTTCCTTTTGAACCTGAATGTTTGCGTAAGACCCTAAATTCAAGCTTTTTGTTTGGTGCCACAGTTTGCCCTTCTCCCAAGGTATTCTGCCCGACATCATGTTTAAAAATAGCTGGTGTAGACCTCCCTGTTAGTTGCCGGTAAACATTAGAATAGAATTATACTCTGTGCTCCGGATTCGTCCATGCTGTTTACAGACAATGCTGTGAGCAACATTCAACTTAATAATGGAAAATGTGTTACTCCATAAAATCCGTTTCGACACATAAGACACTGGCAATTCGAAGCATTGTAGGAAAGATTTTTTTTATAGAGGAGTGAGAAAAAGGGTCCGGGTAACATAACTGGTAGAGGCTACGTAGAAGTGCAA
Organism: Schistosoma mekongi; assembly: GCA_034768735.1. Classification (NCBI taxonomy): domain Eukaryota; kingdom Metazoa; phylum Platyhelminthes; class Trematoda; order Strigeidida; family Schistosomatidae; genus Schistosoma; species Schistosoma mekongi. The sequence goes on along the minus strand of CM068306.1, from coordinate 67,962,201 downwards.
TTATTAACTCAGCAGCTGGTCTAAACAACCCTTAGAAGAAACATCCAAAGCTAACTAGCCCACCCAGTCTTTCATAGCAAAAGCTTGAAACTTATGAATTACTACAGCACTTTGAGCTTCGCAGAACCAGGCAAACAATGAAGTCAAATCAAAGCACAAGTCAATGGTAACCCAAGTTCGAGTTAACGCAACATGGCATATCTTGTGACCTTGGAAGGATAGACCTGTCGCTACAGTTTCGTATTTGCAGGGTGGCAGACTAGTTGTTCTTAATTGACTCTCACAAATCTTAACAACATTTATGTTTGCTGGGAAATATGGCTAACTGTAGGTGAGTCTTCATTTTTTATTAATCTACTCATTGAATAATAGTTGTTTGGCCTGTTTCCCATGAAAATTAATTATTGATCCGAAAGTAGCCTTGGAAAACATAGTGCTTGGCCGGCGACTTATCAGCTGGGGGGGGGGGGTTGGAGTAAATAGTTAGAGAGTTTCAGTCTGTAAGTAAATGAATCTAATGCACTCACTATGTTCATTCGTAAAGTCAAAGAGCCTCGTTTTCGTCTTTTAAATACGTTTACGTCGTTTCTAAATGTCCATTTGATATTACAACAGAATCTCACAGGATTGGTCGGAGAAACAAACCACAAGGTGAACTATAATAGTTACACGTTTAGGTCAAAATTCATGGATTGCAAATCTATGTTCCGTGTCGTGTTGAATGTTAGCGAGTGTATCGTCCGTTCTTACATCATAACGCACAACCTGAACGAAGTCTTTTATGAGGTGTGATTCATGGTTAAAACATATGTCAGAAGAGAAAAGTAAAATATTAATACGTTTCTCCTGCAATCAACATCATCTGATGCATTTGGGCAATATGTAAAGGATACATATCACAAATAATTCATATCTGGTGACACACGAAATATGAAGTCAAAAGTTACTGTAGGTGGGTGTGTAACAATATATATATAGCCTTTGATTCACGTAGTCAAGTGTTTGATCATATCTATGAACAAGGTCAGCTACGTTAGTATTATTATATCGAGGCAGCTTAAGCGCAACTATTTGATACTATGCTATGAAATGTCCTTATTGCCCACTAACAATTATTTGCAGTTTTAATGCCTAATGGAACAGCCAGCACTTATCTCACAATCTGTGTGAAAACGTGTTTTTGTGTGGTAAGCGTTATTTAAAATTAACCTGTATTCGCCTACTGTACTTTACACACGTTAGTATATTTCCAGTAATAGGCTTAATGGCCTATACCTACAGCTTACTTGCCTTGATCTTTGAGCCTGATTTTCATCGAAATAACTGGTGATTGTTGTCATCTTTGGTACAAGTTACACCAACTGTTCATAATCAGAGTTGTTGTTATTCCCCGTCACAATATTATCAGTATAGTGAAGTGCATCAGCCATGTGAAGAACAGATATCCTGTATTACGGAGATGCACAGATTATTATGTGTCGGATAAGAATCTAGTAATAGGGCGAAGATTTATTCGAAAAGAATGCTTCTCACTAGTCAGCAGACTAATAAGGTACAACTATAGATTACATTCTAAAACGTAATATTCTTCATGTGATATGTTATTATACACGGTTGCCGATAAAAGGCTATATCGTAACATAGTTATCGTAACCATTAGCATGCGTTCACTATACGACTAACATTTACTTCCCCACTTTGTTATCGTTGTAACAAGCTATAATGAAATATGCGCAAATAAACATTAATCAATATGTAAAGTAATACATAGAATTTTGATGAGCTTTACGCAATGTAAAGTAACACGATTGCTTCCATCGCTACTCAGTACAGTTAGCTGTCACTAACTACATTATTGCACTCGCTGCCTGATAAGGATATGCCATAAAATCTCAGTTGCAACTAAACTCCTATAAACTTCATATATGTAGGCCAAAGGTCTAGATATGTCAGTAAGCAGATTCTGGATAACAGTTGTTAGCACACCATAGGTAATATAAACTTCAGTTTTGGATTGTTGAACTTCCTTGGCACATTTTCATTATTCGATGATAACTATGCCAGGAACCCTATCAACCGTTTCACCAATGATTCAGTATTTTGAGCGGTAATATGACCATCTATCGGAATTCTAACCATAGTGTTACCCATTTCATCCTTATAAGTTTATGTTTAGCAGAAACTTCATAAGTTTAAACACTTTAATTGAAACAAAACCAGGCCACCACAATAACATTTACGAATGCAGACTGAAAACCTAAATTGAAGTTGTACGACTATTTTACGAGAAATATAAACACATTAAGCCCGTGGTATATCGTTTGCTCACTGAAAATTAAAAGTGATTTAAATCGTCAGGGAAAACTTGCGATCATGTCAACCTGAATCAGATTAACTAAGTGACTTTAGATGACGTAATTACATTGCTGTTCATTATTAACGATAACAAATGTAATCATTATCCCTTATAAGACTTAAAGCGATATATTTCAGAGCAAGAAAACTACGTGCTAAGTGTATTTCCAAAAGAAATAATACTCATAAATCTGTGGTAGCCACACGATTTGGTGTAGTCATTACCAAGTAAAATAGTTTTGATATGCATGTACAGTTAAAATAGCAAAGTTAGTGTAAATTCTAACGGTAGCCGATTAATGAATATTTCAGTAGTAACACGATAACTGACTATGGTCCCACAAAAACACCTAAGACGACTAATAATCAGTCTCCGAATCGTGGTTTAAAATTGAAATGGTAGAAAGCTTTCCAATGAAATGGCTCGAGACCAGTAAACTCAACGGATGGCAAGAGGTGATCATTAGCATCAATAAATGGGACTGTAAAGACCAAAACCACCAATAACGTTTGAAAGTTAACGTCGTTCCTGAATAAGCCCAGCCGGTTCTTGAGTCAGGCACTAATTCGCAATAGAATATCCAATAACACAATTTATTGGTGCAAAGGCGGTACTATAGTTAGCAATAAAAACAAATTTAGCCCACAAACCTCAACAGTTCTCCTTCCCTATACAGCCAAAACGATTCAAATAAACTGTACAGTCAATTTATAACACAACAAATAAGTAGTAAATAAACATCAAATTAGTTACCTGTCCAAGAAGTTTTCATAACAAATGAAGGAATCGGTTTATGTCTGCAACCAACCGACTTAGTCAAAGTATCCGAGCATAGACAAGCAAAATATCAAGCCAAAACGACTTAAAACAAGACCTTGAAACCCAGTAGAACAAAACTGAAGACCAATGGCATGCAACATATGCTAACAAGAAGAGGACATTTGAAGACATGATTGTGAGGAAATCCACTAACTGTTATAGTAAAAAGGGAAAACGGAAAGAAACAAGATTAGTTATAAAGCTGGAGCACGACGAAGCGACAAAATACAAGCTAAGGAACTGCTGAATACAAAGAATATCGAGGGGAGACTTTCATACAAGCAAATATAAATTTTACAAGGACCCCAATGAAAAATCACTGTTATCTGTTAAATAAAATGAGAATGCCGAGACAATGAGCAAAGAAATTTCATGGTTTGGCAACCTCAATCTTTCAGGAAGACCAGTCAACCTTTATAAGCTTCAGATCTTCAAAGTTGTCACCCAATTAAGAAACCATCTGGTGGATTGGAGAATTACAGTAGTGTTCAGAAGCTCACCAGTTGTAACAAATCAGCTTAGCTAACTCGACACAGCGACTGAGGTGTGCGACATGCTATTAGAAAGCGTAAGTAAAGTTTCATCACACAGAGAATATGTTCACGCTGTCGTTAGTGTAAACTTCTTCTGCTTGTGTGGAAATACCTTGGCAAATACCACCATAGCTGTAGGCTTGTACGAACATATAAGAAGTGTCACACACCGGGATGACAAATGAAAGTCATTCAAGCTAGTTTGCTTGTTAATAATTCGAATGTATCTGGATCTTCGTCGATTTATTATGGGCTGAAATCTGTCGGTCTCTGTTAGCATACGTGCTTCCTGATCGGATTGCCTCAATATAGCGATAAATGCAAGTAGGAGGAAACGCACCTCCTGGATTACCTTTACCAGCGGTAATCTAGGTCAAACAACAACCTTCTTGTTATTATGAAACCCGCTTCTCCATGAAAACGCCCAGGCACGGACACCATTAGACCAAGTAGAGGTCATATTTGAAGTAGTCACTAGGAGAACATTATCATGCGGTGGAAATACGCCTTGTCACCGATGTAGTCAGGCAGACTACGCGACAGTGAGGAAGTACTTTCAACATACCCTCCGACCCAAGAAATGTAAAAGGGAACTGACGATTACTGGACAGTAGGAGATTAAAAAATTTACGTTGCACACACCTGTGTCTAGGTGCGCTCCCTTACTAACGAAACATCCGGGCCGAACAACTACATGGATAAGACAAGGCACCAAACGACTAACGTAATGCAAACGGAAGCTTAGTATGGGTGAAGAGCGTCCAGGAAAAAGTCAGACTGCTGCCATTTTGAAGGTGTAACGCAAATGCTAGGGAGGACGGTTGGTTACTCCAAACGTAACTAGCACAGACAATAAGTTCTAAGCCAAACTAATTGTGCACGTTTATTACAAGACAATAATCCACTAAGCAGGGGTGGTCTTGCCACCAAAGAACTGAGTAAGGGGGACTTAATCAAGAGGCAAATGATAGAACATACAGACAATTAAAAAACCTACTACACAACCCAGAATGATTTTAGTACCTCCAGATTGCCCCTACCGTGGTGCGGCTGCACAACCCATTTAAGACAAATGGTACTACATATATATATATATATATATATATATATATATGGTACCACATATATTCTCATACTTCACGAGAGCCTTTTACATCCTGCCACGCACCAAACTCCTTAGGAAGGTGGTATATATGGGATTTGCGGATCCAATGTTCTGCTGTTTAAAAACTTATCAAGAATACCGAGTACTTTGTTTCTAGATTGACAGAGTCCTAGGCATTTGGTCAGTCTCTATATCAAGGGCTTCACAAAGTAGAATACTCGAGTCACTACTTTTCTTTATTTTCATAAATGACCTCCTGGCCAGACCGAACTTCTTAATTCTCACGTACCTCAGTGGTATCGAAATGTGGAAAGTTATAAGGAATTGAGAGAACTCCCTAAGCTCTCCAGTGTGAACTGATGATGTTATAAATGTAGGGTTAAAAGAATGGTATCAAATTTAACCTAATGAAATGTCAGATGATGAATATTCATCAATAAAATAGTCCCTAGGCCATGTGTACTCTACATGGTCACTCACTTTTTAAAATACTAACACACGAAGTGTCAAATTAGCCGACTGGATTGCTACGACTGAGTGATTACTGGAGTTCAGAATACTATTGTTTGCTTCTACTGGCAAATGCTTCTAATTAATCGAGTATTGGTCTTGACTATTATCCCCACAACCCGATGGAATAACAATAAGTCGTCAGAAAACGGTTAATTACTCTAACGTATATAATATCGGGAACGACGAAAACGGTTAGAATAACGATAGTCTAGAATAATGCAATAAATATACAAAGTAATTAGAAATGTACTTCTTAATAATATTGACTCCAACAGTAACACGAACGTTCGCCCAATCGTTCCAGAACCAATGGCTGCTAACAATGGAACACGATTTAACCAAAAAACATTCAGCGGTACCAAAGTTCAACTTCCTTAACACAAGGCTTATGCTTAATATCCATAAATACATTAGACACGAAGCGAATCATTGGCAAGGTGCAGCTAAATCATATACTACCCAATAATTTTTGTGCTAGGACGACTTGGTCCACTGACTACAGACATATTTCTAACATTGTTTCCAATATATGTCTAGAAACACTGGTGTCACAGGCCTACTAACTAAAATGGAGGATCCGAACTTCATGGAAAACGTTTAGCAGCAAGCAATCGAGTGACTAGCGGGTCTGTAAAACCGGCAGAATACCTAACTCCTCCTCGTGTATCGGCGTCTATTTGAAGTGCCGAATGAGCACCATTTTCTTTAAAAAAATGGGTAAAGGATGATTCTAATAATGGCACACCAATTAGCCTGCGTCATGAAGCAGAGCCTGTAAAATAGATTCTGTCCCCTGTATACACTTTCATTTAATACAAAACTTATATCCAGCTTGCATTAATCAAGAAGCAAGGGCACCAAGACCAGGGTCGATCAGACTAATAACGTCATCAGACAGTGTGGTTTACACGTAAATTTAGGGATATTAAATAGTTGCGCCATACTGCCAACCATATAGTAAGAATCAGGTTATTAGTTGAGCCCTTGGTAAAAACTATTAGGCCTATTCCTGTAAGCCTGAGGCACACCATTTGAAGATCGTCTTCAATAGTTCGGCGTCCCTTCCTCTTGATTCAGGGAAGTAAAAGCAGGCTCCATTTAGTCTCACAGAATGTCTGAAGATCCAGATCACACTAACAGGATGACCCTCGTCCCCAAAGAAGCCTTGACGAACCTCGCGGTGACCCCCTTGAAGATTGCTTGCCAATGGGGGGCAATTTGGCGAATACAGATACGCTTTCATACAATAAGTGTGCTTCACTCGAAAAGCCTTACTAGCCTCTATTGGGACAGTTTCGTTGGTATGGGGCATCAACAAAACAGAAGGCGCCCATGTCACGAAGAGCAAACTACTATTTCCTACCCGGAATAGTGAGTTAACGTATCAACCCTCCTAAACCAACACCCACACATCAATCCTCGCCATGTTTATTCACTATTTCCCAGTAACATTCGTTGGTTTACTTAAACATCCTTTTCATCTTCCATGTTTGTGTACACACTACCTCTTTGTGATGATGCAACGTACTGACTAACGTTAAACTGTCAATAGCCCCAGAATGGTCTGGAAAAAACGATAATAAGAAAATCTTTAAAAATGACAGTAATAACTTTGACTGTCTTAACTGTAAGATGAAAATACCTCGCCTTTTTCCCTCGACAGTAACATGAATAAGAACGGGCAAAGAAAACCAGTGCTTTGAAGTAGCTCGTAGTGGAGGCACTGGATGATAAAACTGATCCCACTTGCAAACATACTAGACAGTAGTAACGCTGAAAACATGAATTTTTACAAAAGTTTGGCATTTTACTGGCATTATAAAAACAGAAGCAATAAGATGGGTTATTTACTTAAGCAATGCAGTCGTATATAAAATTCCCAGCCACCCACACCTGCCATGGTACTAAGGGACAAATGTTTAAAATCATGTGGCGCGGTAGAATTCACTGTTAAATCATAAGACTACGATCAAATAGATTACTTGTTGTTATTCAAATTCAGTAGCCTTCGAGAACTATTCATTACACCATGGAAAACGCTAGGAAATCAATCTCACGTGAAAACATAGAGTCACCCATGGTCTCACCTCCTCCAAACGACGTGTTAAAGGAATGTGAAGCTTCAGCACTATACGATTGTACTATAAACATTAACCATTGAGAAGTGTTCTCTGATAAAATTAAGGATACTTACAACATATCTCAAAATGCAAAACTCGCCACGTGATACCTTCTCAAGTAGTAAATTGCGGATTACAGAGGTTGTTGCTTCTGATATGTTTCCAGAGGTAGCTCAATATAACGGCAATCACCTCTTTATATGTCTTAACAAATGTATCTGTACTACTAACTCCCCTCCCATTTTGTTGCTATACTGGGCAACCAATATTAGATTCATTAAATGACTCAATTGTGGTTATTCATAGCCAACAAACAACCATCCCTTACAGAGTTTTCTTGAGGAATGATCTGACTAAACCTGGACTCATCATTGAGCAACTCCAGTAAATATCCCAACATACTCCAATCGGGACCAATAGCCACACATAGGATAAACGCCATACTACAAATTTAAAAAATAACCGAAACTATATTAGTCTTGGTAAATAAATCTACTTCGCTAGCTTTTTGAAAAGAGTCCATGACTATGGAAGAAAACAAGGTAGCTAATAAGTGCCGGTCTATCCAACTAACGACTAGATAGCACGACGACAATATCAGTGGAAACCATAGTACAGGAATATATGCTCGTTTCTGCTAAGGCCGAATGTCTACATATCGATGATTAGTTCCTCACCCTGTAACATGCCCTATCTACAATTGTCAAAACACCTGTAGCAGTAAATAATCCCCAAAATAAATAGTTACATAGGCCCTCGACATTGATGCTGATCATGTTTATTTTAGCGGACACGACTAGCTGAAGGCGCTCGGTCACGCATCATCGCTAGATCATGTCACGCCGCACCGTGGGGAGCATCTCTCTCTCTAGTTTGCCAGTCTATACGTTGCTATCCTATTGCCGCTATACTCACGATCAAATGTAACTTCTCTTCGATCCTTCATTGCCTTCTGATTTATTCTCATTTGAAGAGTGGGTTCAATGGTTAGAAGTGGCTCTGGTAATACCACAAACGTAACTTGGTCATATACCGGGACAACTTCACACCCAACCATCATCAGTGAATCCTTTTAATCCTCGTGTGCATAACAACTTTAAGCTTTCATCATCTCCAAACCTACACTGCGGTGTTACCAATGAAAACAGATTCGACCCACGCTATATAATACACAACTTGAATTATTATTACGACACAATGAACCCTAATTGACTGTCTTTCAATGTACGACACAAAACTTAATGCCTAATTGTTTAGTGAATGCTTTAATGGTACACTAACGGACAAAAACTTTGCAGATCAAAATTAGTCAAAATAACTAAAGACAGTAGCTGTTGAAAATCGTTTCAAATATTTGTATAGATTTTAATTGGTTAATTCCTTGAGATAGTTGGCGGTAAATCAAAGAGACTTGTTACTTGCTTATAATGGGTTTAATCAGCTTTAAGCCACATGAATGAGTTACGACACTTGAATATGTTTGAAGTTTAGTTTCATTACGGCAGGACTATAATATGGGGATGAACCAATGAAATTGCGACTTTTCATCTCAAGGTTATTGCTCACAGTTTGGTTGACAATGATAACGTTATCGTTAGCAATTTACAGGAGAAAGATTTACTTCGAAAAACATGTTAATGTGATTGTGGGGAGTCTATGCCCTTGAAGAATAGCTAAGAGAAGAGTGACAAACTAATATTCCGATATCAAAGGTCGCCTAGCAACTTTCAAGGTCGTCCCAATGTCATAGTTCTGCCGGTTACGTGAAGGCTTGTAAATATGTATTACGAAACTTGGGTACGTTTGAACAACTTAATATATTGTTTTATACTATTATGGACTAATAGTAAAAAATTTCACACAATACATGTGCCCAATAATGAGGTCTAATGTCTATATGGTGATGCCCATATATATATATATATATATATATATATTACAATTGATGGATATTTCATTAGCCAATCAATATTTAGTAAGCCTGACCATTCTTTGTCTGAGCAAGTTAGCTGATATTAAGTTCCATCATAGTGTTATCGTAAGTTGACCAGATGTTTTCTGCGAACAATGTTTTGTGGGCGGATTGTCCATCGTTTGTAAAGTTTTCGAACGAACTATGCTTTCTCCAACTTATTCGTCTTCGATACAGTTCGAGCAGGCACTAAATGAGTTCATAAATGTAAGTGTCTTTACGACATCGTTATCACCACTTGTATTCTGGTATGTTGCTTTGTTACATTTATAATTTCTAGACATCCTGAACAACAATGAACGTTGGATTAGAAGTCATTAATTACTTCTAGACACAGAGTCAATTCTCGGCTAGATCTAGCTTTCTAGTGAAGGTCCACTAAATTACTGTTGAAATCACCTACTTCCGAGCTCCAGTCTATGAGAACATTAGCAGGAAGGACCAAGGGGCACCAGTGTCTCTTTCCGGGTTCCTGACTGTACCACTATTTTTAAACAGCACATAAGTGGCTATCGACATAAAACAACTCATGAAGTGCCCGTCCTAATTTCAAACATAATACTGTACATACGTCATCCAGACTATGAAAGCCTGCTGTTGGGTCCCCGGAAAGACGAAGAGTAAATCACATTGGCTCTGTGCACTTGATAGGTTATATGAAGAGAATTTACATGGCAGAACCATATGTGCGCGATAGACAGGCAGCTGCACCAGTGGCAAATCTTATGGTCCCAGGTAGCAAGGTTTGTTAGTAGGCTTGATGTTAAGCCGGGCATTACAAATTCTAGTATGTAGTTTAAAAATGCGCTTCAGGAGGCTTGAGTGTTTTGGTTGCTGGCACTGGTTGTTTGAGGATAACACCCTACTACCGTCGCACCCCTGTATGGTCGGTAGTACGGCTTCACTCTCGGACTGTCACATTACTGCCCCTCCTCCCACTCGATTGGTTTACTACGAAAGGCAAGCCAGATCACTGCATCAGCTACATTGCGTACATATGCTTTCTCTCCCAGTTTGGGAAGTAATGATACTACAAAACAACAGGGTAAGCCAACTGTTCTTTACGATAAGCTATATTACAGTCAACTGCACATCATTGTTTGTGGTCATTAGGATTAACAGAAGAGTCAGAGTAACAAAGTTAACACACATCCACCCTATTTTACCAGATCCAATAATACTTAAATATTAAGTTAAACTAATTAAGATGAAAGGGTAGGAGATAATAATGAGTATATCATCTACAATTACTGACTTCCAGAAACTTTGTTATACGACTGACTGAGTGCATTGCATCTACTGAACTGATAGATGCTCGGCAACACATCCCGTCTAGTCCTAAATACGATGAGGAGCGAAGGCAACTTAAACGCAAACTGGTTAAAAGCTTACGCAATGATCGTGAGCAGTGGTGGGTAGCAAAAGCTAAAGAGATGGAAAAGGCAGTGGCAATAGGTAATTGTAGGCAACTGTTCAGACTTATCAAGGAAACGGGCATCAAAAATCTAACTGTAAGTGAAACTATCACAGAAAAAGATGAGAGCACTATTCACTGTCAATCCAGAAGGTTGGACCGATGGGCAGAACACTTTAGGGAACAGTTCAATTGGCCCTCGGTGTCATCCCAGTTGCCCACCATTCCCAAGCAATCTGAATGGCAAGTTAATACTGGTCCCCCAAGTCTTAGTGAGGTTGAGAAGGCTATAGGGAATCTAAAGTAAGGGAGAGCAGCAAGACCTGATGCATTAACCCCTGAGATATTTAGGGATGGTGGTCCAGTTTTAGCAGCGAGATTAACCGGGATCTTGGCTAGAATCTGGGAACTGGATGTAATCCCATTTGACTGGTCTCGAACACTAATCGTCCCAGTCTATAAGAAAGGATAGAAGTCCTCTTGTGACAATTACCGAGGAATCAGCTTAACGAATATAGTGTCTAAAATATTGGCTTCAATAATACTTCGACATCTAACTGAAGCTCGTGAAGAGCAAACTCAAGAAGACCAAGGTGGTTTCAGACCTGGATGTGGCTGTATAGACCAAGTATTCACACTTCGGCAAGTTCTGGAACATAGGCACACTTTTAGACGCCCAACAATAGCTGTATTCCTTGACCTTAAGGCGGCGTTTGATTCTATCGATCGTAAGGTTATGTGACAATGTTTGTCAATGAAAGGCGTACCAAAGAAGTACATTAACCTCATACAGGCTCTCTACTCGAACACCACATGTCGAGTGAGAGCTTATGGCAGATTGTCATCAGAACTGATTACCTCAAGTGGTGTTCGTCAAGGTTGTCCGCTTTCCCCATTTTTATTTAATTTTATCATTGATATACTCTTAGAGTTGACATTTTCATCGTCTGACTTCGGCGGGGTTGACCTCCTTCCAGGAGATAAACTAGCTGACTTAGAATATGCAGATGATATAGTTCTCTTAGGCGAAGATGCTGATAAAATGCAGAATCTTCTGACTACCTTAAACAAGAATGTAAGGATGTTTGGGATGCGATTCTCTCCACCCAAATGCAGACAGACAGTTGCAACATAGAACTTGGTACATGCGTACGTCAGTTCAAGTTGCCATGCCTCCATTAGCAGATAGAGATTAAATTGTCGAATCAAATCCCAGAGTGGGGAAGGTAGTAACAGAGTTAGTATTCATGGAAGGGAATAGAGACCGAGAAGATTTAAGAAAATATGATTCAGTAAAGAGAAAATTATGATAAGTTCAGAAACTTAGGATTTGGAGGAAGACAAGGAGTGGATGCACCTGCGCCATTGCCAAAGATTTTGAGCCATATCACCCAAAGTCTCTAACCATTTATTACGAGCGTCACGCGGACCCCAACCAGGTAGTCTGAACCTATTAACATGGCTCAGCCCAATTGTCAGTGACTTCATGTACTGGTGCCATGTTTTGGTTTGGCCGCCCCTAGCTTTCTTCCAGCCTACTCCTACACCAGACAGCATTGCTCGTCGAGGTAGGCGGTGGTCAGGCATACGTAACACATGTCCTAACAACCTTAGCTGATGAAGATTTACTACTTCATGAATAGACTTACCGTATCTACCTAGTACTCTATTCCTAACCCACGTATTGCTAACTCGGTGGTCCCAGAAAACACGAGCAATGCTTCGAAGACACGTACGATCGGATACCAGGAGCCTACGAATATCCTCTATCCTTAATGGCCATGTTTCGCATCCATAAAGTAAGACAGACCGAACTACTGCGCAGTAAACGCGTCCTTTGGTCAGTAGTCAGATGTCTCGCCTATGCCACAGATGACGCAAATTCCCAAAAGCTAATCGGGCCTTATGTATGCGCGCAGAGACTTCAGCAGACACCAGACCGTCAGGGCTGATGAGGCTGCCAAGATAAGTGAAGCGGTCAACACGTTCAACTGCCTCACTCCCTATCACTAACTTCGGTGTCGAATCAATCCAATCCTGAAGTAACATTTTACATTTGGGTGGAGAGAATCGCATCCCAAACATCCTTACATTCTTGTTTAAGGTAGTCAAAAGATTCTGCATTTTATCAGCATCTTCGCCTAAGAGAACCATATCATCTGCATATTCTAAGTCAGCTAGTTTATCTCCTGGAAGGAGGTCAACCCCGCCGAAGTCAGACGATGAAAATGTCAACTCTAAGAGTATATCAATGATAAAATTAAATAAAAATGGGGAAAGCGGACAACCTTGACGAACACCACTTGAGGTAATCAGTTCTGATGACAATCTGCCATAAGCTCTCACTCGACATGTGGTGTTCGAGTAGAGAGCTTGTATAAGGTTAATGTACTTCTTTGGTACGCTTATCAATGACAGACATTGCCACATAACCTTACGATCGATAGAATCAAACGCCGCCTTAAGGTCAAGGAATACAACTATTGTTGGGCGTCTAAAAGTGTGTCTATGTTCTAGAACCTGCCGAAGTGTGAATAGGTGGTCTATGCAGCCACGTCCAGGTCTGAAACCACCTTGGTTCTCTCTAGTTTGCTCTTCACGAGCTTTAGTTAGGCGTTAAAGTATGATTGAAGCCAATATTTTGGACACTATATTCGTTAAGCTGATTCCACGGTAATTGTTACAGGAGGACTTCTGTCCTTCCTTATAGATTGGAACGATTAGTGTTTGAGACCAGTCAGATGGGATTACGCCCAGTTCCCAGATTCTAGCCAGGATCCCGGTTAATCTCGCTGCTAAAACTGGACCACCATCCCTAAATATCTCAGGGGTTAATGCATCAGGTCTTGCTGCTCTCCCTTACTTTAGATTCCCTATAGCCTTCTCAACCTCACAAAGACTTGCGGGACCAGTATTAACTTGCCATTCAGATTGCTTGGGAATGGTGGGCAACTGGGATGACGCCGAGGGCCAATTGAACTGTTCCCTAAAGTGTTCTGCCCATCGGTCCAACCTTCTGGATTGACAGTGAATAGTGCTCTCATCTTTTTCTGTGATAGTTTCACTTACAGTTAGATTTTTGATGCCCGTTTCCTTGATAAGTCTGAACAGTTGCCTACAATTACCTATTGCCACTGCCTTTTCCATCTCTTTTAGCTTTTGCTACCCACCACTGCTCACGATCATTGCGTAAGCTTTTAACCAGTTTGCGTTTAAGTTGCCTTCGCTCCTCATCGTATTTAGGACTAGACGGGATGTGTTGCCGAGCATCTATCAGTTCAGTAGATGCAGCTGAAATCCACTGAGTTTTCCTAACTTTTTGGTTTAGTTTACTAGTAGATATCACTGCTGTTTCAACAGCTTTTTGGATATCGTTCCAAGCTGACTCGGGGTGGGTATCGTTTATACAGTTGACTAATTGGTTTTTAAGTTGTTCCTGAAATATATTCTTGACTTTTTCATCATTAAGTTGGACTCTTATGGGGATCTTTGCCGTGGGTCTTTTACGTCCAGTGAGACGCAGACTAATACGCGCTCGTATTAAAGCGTGGTCTGAGTCTAAACATGTGCTCCAAAATGAGCGGCAGTCTTCTATCGAGCCTCTCCAACGGTGGCTGATAGCAATGTGGTCTATTTGAGACCAACGTTGAGTTGACTGTGGAGGCCGCCATGTCATCTTATGTCTTTCTTTATGTTTAAAGTTAGCGCTTGCGAGAAATAGACGATTATCTGAGCACAGTTGTAATAAACGGTCGCCATTATCTGTTCGTTGGGCCTCGACACCATAGGATCCACCTAGGTGCCTTTCGGTTTCGTCTAATCTACCTACTTGGGCATTAAAGTCACTAGCCATAATCACTAAATCAGTACGCTTAGCTTTACGAAGGAGGTCTGAAAGCTTTCTGTAAAATTCATCTTTTACTTCATCTGAGCTGCAATCAGTGGCAGCGTAGGGAGAGACAACAAAGAGGCAACGGCGTGTGTCCCTATCTTTCCGAGTTCTTACCGTCCCGTTTAGACGGACAGCGCATAAGCGACTGTCTATGGGAATCCAGTCAAGGAGAGCCTGTTCAGCTTTTGAACTTAGTGCTATACCTACACCAGCAAGGCCTCGAGTGGTAGCGGTGGGGTCTCCGGAAACACGAAGGGTGAACCGGACCGGTTCTTTGTTTTCACAAGGTGAGGTCAGGTGAATGATTGTACTTGGATCCTGTATACGCGTTTCAGAGACACAGCAGACATCGATGGAACGAGAATTAAGGGTCATGGCTAGGGAGGCCTGTTGTCCTATTTGGCCTAAGGTTCGAACGTTAAAAGCTCCGATATGTAGTTTAGTGCGAGGTTTCAGGAGACCAGGAATAACGTTTTGTGAACTCAAACCATCAGCATTAGAGGCGTCAGGTGATAAGTTTAGGCTCGTCGGGTTAATCGTGGAAATAAGGGAGTTATTGAGGATTGAGGGTGGGATTTGACCTCGAGCAAAATGATCTCTTGTGCTGTTAGAGGTATGAGGGCGGTTATCACTTCCCGGTTGCCCACACCGTGGAAGGGTCATTCTTGAGGAACCTGAAAGAGAAAGAGGATTAGAGGAGGTCGTGATGACCTGAGAGTGTGACCGCAGTGTCCAAGGGACAGCTGTTTGAGGTCGATCGAGTACATTAATTGTTGCTCCGGTTGTCAGAAGGGGAGGCATCGGCCTCATGGCTTCCGAGGGAACTCGGCTTTCACCATGAAGCGTCATATTGATCCTTCCAATTCCCAGGGCAGAGTTAGAATTATTATATGGGTTTTTACTCGTGAACTGTTTTCTAGCATGATAGTTGTTTTACGGGATGGGGTTGCTAACCCCATGCCCAACCCTCCTCCTTTATCCGGGCTTGGGACCGGCAGCAACCCTGTGCGGGCTACAGGCGGAGTTCCACCCAAATGCAAAATGTTACTTCAGGATTGGCTTGATTCGGCACCGAAGTTAGTGGTAGGTCGTGAAGTAGTTGAATGTGTCGACGCCTCACTTATCTCGGGAGCCTCATCGATCTTAATAGTCTGGTGTCTACTGAAATCTCTGCTCGTACACATAAGGCCAGATTAGCTTTTGGGAATTTGCGTCACTTGTGGCGTAGGCGAGACATCCGACTACTGACCAAAGGACGCGTTTACTGCGTAGCAGTTCAATTCGTTTTACTTTTTGGATGTGAAACATGGCCATCAAGAATTGAGGATATTTGTAGGCTCCTGGTATCCGATCGTACGTGTCTTCGAAGCATTGCTCGTGTTTTCTGTGACCACCAAGTAAGCAATACGTGGGTTAGAAATAGAGTACTAGGTAGATACGGTAAGTCTATTCATGAAGTAGTAAATCTCCATCAGCTAAGGTGGTTAGGACATATGCTACATATGCCTGACCATCGCCTACTTCGACGAGCAATGTTGTCTAATGTGGGAGTAGGCTGGAAGAAGGCTAAAGGCGGCCAAACCAAAACATGGCACCAGTCCATGAAGTCATTGACAGTTGGGCTGTCATGTTAATAGGTTCAGACTACCTGGTTGGGGTCCGCGTGACGCTCGTAATAAATGGTTAGAGACTTTGGGTGATATGGCTCAAAATCTTTGGCAATGGCGCAGGTGCATCCATTCCCTGTCTTCCTCTAAATCCTAAGCTTCTGAACTTATCATAATTTTCTCTTTACTGAATCATATTTTCTTAAATGTTCTCGATCTCTATTCCCTTCCATGAATACTAACTCTGCTACTATCTTTCCCACTCTGGGATTTGATTCGACAATTTAATCTCTATCTGCTAATTGAGGCATGGCAACTTGAACTGACGTACGCATGTACCAAGTTCTACGTTGTAACTGTCTGTCTCTCTGACTTTCATCAATGTACATACATGAATGTATGATGCAAGTGATGCGGAAATATTGCATATCCTGCGTTGCGTAAGCAAGTCATCTTAAGGAACCCAAAATGAACGTTACAACTTAATGTTTCCAGTCTTTTAATGGGGCAACTATGACTGATAACTAATAAAGTGACGTAGATTTTTGACCTATTAATGGCGAATAGACAAGAATGTGATTAGACCAACTACTTAATACATAATAGTGAGTGTTAAAGTGTTAACAGCACATATGTAAATTACAGAGAAGCGGATTTTGGAGTAACCGAAACCAAGCCTATTAACATGAAAAGCATTCAAACAGTATATTTTCACCAAACATTTATTTAGTTCTGGGCAGTGTTTAAGTTGAAAATAAATACAAATATAACTGTGCATTATTTAGACCAGCTGCAAGGACCCGGACCAGAAAGTACTTTACCAATAACTCCATACCCCAGAGTAGTACCACTGGAACGGATGGTAAAACGCTGTCCGACCTCAAGAGCCTATAACAATGAAGACAAGTTTGTTTCATAAAAGAGGAAAAGGAAACAAGCAGTGATATTCATGGTGAAGTATATCTACATGTTCCCCACTGAAACTACAGAAATGCTTGCATTTTCTCAGATTTATTGTTTCCTTTATAGAGAGACTATCCACAACACACTAGGGGAATTCATGAAACTTACGGTCCTGTAAAAAATTCGCAATATACAGAATCAAATCAGATCCAAGTTACTGTTAATTTGCTGATGCTACGTTAGTGATAGGATAGGCAATAAGTTCAGACTCACATTTAACAATCATTGGTAGTTTAAATGAATCTTGATCATGTTGTGTATAAGTGCGTTGCTTTGCTATACAAACCGACTCACCAATATTAAATTCAATACAATTTTCCCCTCTATTATAACAATTAGTCATTTATATCACGTTACTAGGTTATTGTAAAAATATACAGTAACTGAATAAGAGATATCTAATTAAGATCAGTAATAAAACTAACCATCTTTTTTTGGAAGTGTAGATTCACAGCTGCATCTTCGCCGGGCATAATCATCTCCCTACCTTCTGGAAGTACTAATAAGGCGGAGCAATCCCATGATTTACTGAAGATATGGAATTGATGATTGTTTGTAAACGGTTTAGTGCGTCCGCCTTCTTTCTTTGAAAGCATATATACCTGGGAAATTGGAAGTGAACTCATTGAGTTTGGATAAATGTAGCAATAAAATCAGAGAAACGACTGAAGGAAATGGAATGCTTTTCGAATTCTAAAACACACTAACAGTTTTGTAGGTAGATGAAATCTGTCTCTGCATCGAAGATGAATAAGCGTCTTTAATAATATGCTTGAAAGTAATTCATTGGTGTAGAGATTCATCTGCTTTCCAATAAACTGTTCACTAGAACCCTACCATCCTCTCAGATCTAAACATCTGCCTAGTATACTAATATGCATATTAGTTTGTAAACCAGGTTGTTCAAATAAACTAAATTGGTTATGGTAAGAATTTGCACCAAACATTGTCTTATTTTTTCCTAAAATACACCTAACACTTACTAGATCAACGACTGGCAGATGGGCAGTATTTTATAATTCTACGTAATAATAATGCTGATACGAGAATTCATATTCCATTCGCAAATCTGACTAAGCTTCAAAGTGAATTTGTTAGATCTTATTTTAGAAGGGTTGCATTTTAAATGCTGGAAAATCCTTTGCACTACGAACTGGCTCAGTGATTACAAAAAGTGCTGAAGTTCTTAGGATGGAGGCATATTCTGTACGGTTTATTAACAAAGATGGGTGCAATAAGCACAAGATGTTATTTTCCTTATTAACGAAAGGTCTCACCTCATGAAAACATTGACTTTATACACAATGAAATGACTGATCGTCCTGTATTTAAGCAAGTCTCTCATAAAATGTTTTTCATAACTTAAACACTAAAGAGCAAATACATGTACGGACTAATGTCGCTGCCATAAGTTTGCAAATGAATACGCCACTTGAAGAGTTTCCATAAATAATGTGGAATTTGTGGCTTTTCTTTCATGTAACAAAACTGGACACTTTCATTATCTTACGAAGATCGCAGCAGAACACGACGACAATTCTAATAGGATTTTCGCTAAATACTTATACCATAGAAGTGTTGTGGAGACGGGTATGAAAAGATTACTTCTTACCAATTTATTTTATACGGGGTTAATTAAGAATATCCTCCTGAAAAGTTAAGACAACTAGTTTAGAAAACATGGTGGATCTTGGGAAAATTTTAAAACTGGTTGTTCAAGTTCCTATTCGAGAATACTCATAAGTATTCAAAGGCAAATAAACAGGATATTCTTGTTACGGTTGTAAAGAAATTGTTGAATATGTTCAAAGACCACAAGACCTGTTACAAGTAACTAGCAAATTAAGTACCAAAACGAAGGAAAATCGCAACGTAGAACTTGGTACATGAGTACGTCAGTTCAAGTTGCCATGCCTCAATTAGCAGATAGAGATTAAATTGTCGAATCAAATCCCAGAGTGGGGAAGGTAGTAACAGAGTTAGTATCCATGGAAGGGAATAGAGACCGAGAAGATTTAAGAAAATATGATCCAGTAAAGAGAAAATTATGATAAGTTCAGAAATTTAGGATTTGGAGGAAGACAAGGAATGGATGCACCTGCGCCATTGCCAACGATTTTGAGCCATATCACCCAAAGTCTCTAACCATTTATTACGAGCGTCACGCGGACCCCAACCAGGTAGTCGTGATGTAGAAATGAGTTTTTAGTACAAATACGGGTCTGTAATTAATAAGCACAGTTAAGGTAAAGAACAAATACTCTCGACTGCTGCACTTCCAATTATAGAAACACATTGAATACAAAGGACCTGAAGGAAGTCATGATATCTAGGAACCAAACGACTATTAGTCTGAGATTAATGTGGTAGCTTTTAGCGTTTGATGCAGAATGATACGCATGAACTCTTGTTAACAATATGAACTTGGATTTATAGACAAAATATTACAAACTATCAACATGAAAAAACTAACTTGAGACTGGATATAGTCATGCATTGAAATAGACTTTGGTTCGACAACAAACTGACCGCGTCTTACTTCATCCCGTTTCACACCTCTTAATAGGACGCCAACTTGATCACCCGGTTCTGCTTGGTCCAAAAGTTGGTGAAACATTTCAATGCCTAAAAAAATGTGAGTTCGTGAGAAAGCCTCAAGTATTTTAATAAGGATATATCTTTTTTTAATAATCACATACTGATGTCGAAAACAGGTTAGCAAACGTGGTAATAGAAGTTATACAAGAAGAATGAAAAAAACACTTTTTAACGAAGCAGAAAATCGTAAGTAAATCCAAGCGTTTACAACAGCAATTAATGGAAGTACAAATAAATAGTCTGTCTATTTCAAACAAATAAGCAACAAATTTAAAGAGTACAATTGAAACAGTTCCATATAGGATGAGTGTTTGTGTGAAATAGTGTCTTTAAGACTTCTGTATGTACGTTACATACGTAAATACAATACTAAGTTGGGAGCCATTTCAAATAGTTTATCTACAATCCTTCTTTACTTCTCACTTATTTTCATTCTCTAGGGCAAGTATAAGGTGCTTTATCGATTCGTTTATCCACGGTTAAATATCAAGTCAACAGAATACATAATACGTAAAAACTACCTATTTACACTTGGCTTTTAGGATAATTAGAAGAAAAGTGAAATGAGAATGATAACATTGGAAAACGGCAAAGAATTTAAAAAGGACAGAAAATACTGGTAAAGTCGGAAAGAGAATAACTTGATGCGTAGTAACGTGAGGGTGGGGAAATGAATGTACCCACTCTAGTACAAAAGATTTCAGGTTATAACAACTGACCTTCAAAAAATAGTAATTATGATAGTAGAGAGGATTGGGGATGAAAACAATTTTAGAAGAATGAATTCAAGGAGTAAAACCGCAAAAACAGTTTTGAAAATCAGGATCATCAGGCAGATAATAAACACAGCTTATACTGCGAGCTATACACATAAGAATGATGAACAATACTGAAATTTAGTGAAAATCTCGGACGGAAGAAACAAGTTTTTTGGTAACCGAACAAGTATCTAACTGTTAAACTTATGGTTCCTACAATTTGTAACATTTGTTGGGTTTACAAAAAAAAATAAAATCTTAACTTCAGGCTACAAACTTTCAACTTGCACTAAATTAAGAATATTGATCTCGGTATAATGCCAGACATATACGAATATTTCAAGATTTAAGGTTTGGTGGCAAAGTTTAGCACTTTGTCCATCTACCAAAACTCTTAAAGATAATGTGTAGTATTGTTCTTGAATTGAATAGAAAACTATGCGAGAATTAATCACTTAATGTATAAAAATAGCAGAAATTTTTGGCACCTAAAAATTAATTATTCATATGCATTGTGCCTACAAATTTACTTGATATTTTTTAAGAATAGATTTATATCAGTGAACCTAAGTGTTCCTGTACGTGGAAGTAGAATTCAACAAAAATAAAGTGAAAATATCCAAACTACACCGCATTCACCGAGACATATGCAGATAGGTAGCCTTCATCCTAACAATAGTTGCTACTTTAACATGATTAGCATTGCTTTCGCAACGCACCAGTTCTCAGTTTCATCACTGAAGAGTTAGGTTGAACACTCAAAGAGTAGTTCAGTCGACCCACACCCAAGCTGCCTATCACTCATAACCAACCTGAATGGGGATCGATATGAACCTCCTGACTCACACTGAAGATGAAAAAGTTATGGCTGCTGTGAAGCAAAACGAAGTAAGACTGGGTGGATTAACTCACAAGATCTTTAAGGATAGCGTTCTGGTTTTAGAGACTGGTAAATTCAGTCAGTCAGTCAGTTACAACGTAGGACTTGATACATGTGTACATCAGTTCAAGTAGCCATGCCTCAATTATCGGATAGAGATTAAATTGTCGGATCAAATCCCAGAGTAGGGGAGGTAGTAAGAGTTAGTATTAATGGAAACGAATAGAGATCGGAGATAAGATTCAAGAAAATATGATTCAGTAAAAAGGAAATTATAAAATCAGAAACTTAGGATTTGGAGGAAGACAAGGAGTGGATGCACCTGTGCCATTGCCAACGATCTTGAGCCATATCACCCAGAGTCTTTAACCATTTGTGACGACCATCACGCGGACCCCAACCAGGTAGTCTGAACCTATTAACATGGCTCAGCCCAACTGTCAATGACTTCATGGACTGGTGCCATGTTTTCGTTTGGCCACCTTTAGCCTTCTTCCAGCCTACTCCCACACTAGACAACATTGCTCGTCGAAGTAGGCGGTGGTCAGGCATATGTAGCACATGTCCTAACCACCTTAGCTGATGGAGATTTACTACTTCATGAATAGACTTACCGTATCTACCTAGTACTCTATTTCTAACCCACGTATCGTTTACTCGGTGGTCCCAGTAAACACGAGTAATGCTTCAAAGACATCTATGATCGAATACTAGGAGCCTACAAATATCCTCAATTCTTAATGGCCATGTTTCACATCCAAAAAGTAAAACGAATCGAACTGTGTTAGTGGGATATAGACCGGATTAAAGCATGCTCAGTGCATGATCGTGATGGCGCACGCTGATTGGCTACTTCTAAACCAATCAGCTCTAGTGGGTTGTTGCAGAAGATTCTGGAAGCTTCTTATGTAAATACTATAAATACATTAACGTTTGTCTAACTAACGATTCCTACTTCTGTCTACCCTTGTTATTTGGAATATAATTTGTTCCTGTTCAAACGTGTTCTGATTTGGGATCTTGTCGAGTGTTCGGTGTCCAAGAATACTAAGCAATAGGAGTATTTGGGCCGTTATACTTAGAAACATAACAAACTGCTACGCAGTAAACGCGTCCTTTGGTCAGTAGTCGGATGTCTCGCCTACGCCACAAGTGACGCAAATTCCCAAAAGCTAGTCGAGCCTTACGTATACGAGCCGAGATTTCAGCAGACACTAGACCGTCAGGACTGATGAGGCTTTCACGATAAGTAAAGCGGTTAACAAATTCAACTACTTCACGACCTACTACTAACTTCGGTGCCGAATCGAGCCAATCCTGAAGCAACATTATGCACTTCGATGGGGAGAATCGAATCCCAAACATCTTTACATTCATGTTTAAGATAGTCAAGAGATTCCGCATTTTATCAGCATCTTCACCCAAGAGAACCATATCATCTGCATATTCTAAGTCAGTAAGTTTATCTCCTGAAAGGAGATCAACCCCGGAGAAGTCAGAAGATGAAAATATTAACTCTAAAAGTATGTCAATGATAAAATTAAATAAAAATGGGGAAGGCGGACAACTTTGACGAACACCACTTGAGGTAATCAGTTCTGATGACAATCTGCCATAAGCTCTCACTCGACATGTAGTGTTCGAGTAGAGAGCCTGTATGAGGTTAATGTACTTCTTTGGTACGCTTATCAATGACAGACATTGTCACATAACCTTACGATCGATAGTATCAAACGCCGCCTTAAGGTCAAGGAATACAGCTATTGTTGGGCGTCTAAAAGTGTGCCTATGTTCCAGAACTTGCCGAAGTGTGAATACTTGGTCTATACAGCCACGTCCAGGTCTGAAACCACCTTGGTCTTCTTGAGTTTGCTCTTCACGAGCTTCAGTTAGATGTCGAAGTATTATTGAAGCCAATATTTTAGACACTATATTCGTTAAGCTGATTCCTCGGTAATTGTCACAAGAGGACTTCTATCCTTTCTTATAAACTGGGACGATTAGTGTTCGAGACCAGTCAGATGGGATTACATCCAGTTCCCAGATTCTAGCCAAGATCCCGGTTAATCTCGCTGCTAAAACTGGACCACCATCCCTAAATATCTCAGGGGTTAATGCATCAGGTCTTGCTGCTCTCCCTTGCTTTAGATTCCCTATAGCCTTCTCAACCTCACTAAGACTTGGGGGACCAATATCAATTTGCCATTCCGATTGCTTGGGGATGGTGAGCAACTGGGATGAGGCTGAGGGCCAGTTGAACCGTTCTCTAAAGTGTTCTGCCCATCGGTCCAACCTTCCGGATTGACAGTGAAGAATCGTCACATCTTTTCATGAGAGTTTCACTTATAGTCGGATTTCTGATACTCGTTTCCTTGATAAGTCTGAACAATTGCCTACAATTACCTATTGCCGCTACCTTTTCAATCTCTAGCTTTCGCCACCCACCACTGCTCACAATCATTGCGTAAGCTTTTAACCAGCCTGTGTTTAAGTTGCCTTCGCTTCTCATCGTGTTCAGAACCCAACGGGATATGTTGCCGAGCATCTATCAGTTCAGTAGGTGCAGCTGAAATCCACAAAGTTTTCTTAACTTTTTGGTTTAGTTTACTAGTAGGTATTATTGCTATTTCAACAGCTTTTTGGATATCGTTCCAAGCTGACTTAAGATGGGTACAGCTAACGTACTTGACTAATTGGTTTTCTAGTTGTTCCTGAAATGTATTCTTGACATTCTCATCAAGTTGAACTCTGAGAGGGATCCTCGTCGTGGATTTTTTACGTCCAGTGAGACTCAGACTAATACGCACTAGTACTAAAGCATGGTCTGAGTCTAAACTTGTGCTCCAAAATGAGCGACAGTCTTCTATCGAGCCTCTTCAACGGTAGCTGATAGTAATGTAGCCTATTTGAGTCCAGCGTTGAGTTGATTGTGGGGGCCGCCATGTCAACTGATGTTTATCCTTATGTTTAAAGTTGGTGCTTGTGAGAAATAGACAGTTATCTAAACACAATTGTAACACACAGTCGCCATTATCTGTTCGTTGAGCCTCAACACCATAGTATCCACCTGGGTGCCTTTCGGTTTCGCCTAATCTGCCTACTTAGGCATTAAAATCACCAGCTACTATCACTACATCAGTGCGCTTAGCTTTTCGAGGGAGGTCGGAAGGCTTTCTGTAAAATTCATCTTTTACTTTATCTGAGCTGCGATTAGCGTAAGCGTAAGCAGAGACAACAAAGAAGCAGCGGCGTGTGTCCCTATCCTTCCAAGTCCTTACCGTCCCGTTTAGACCGACAGCGCACAAGAGACTCTCTGTTGGGATCCCATCAACGAGATCCTGTTCAGCTTTTTCAACTTAGTGTTATACCTACATCAGCAAAGCCTCGAGTGGTAGTGGTGGGGTCTCCAGGAACACAAAGGGTGGACCGGGCCGGCTCTTTATTTTGGTAAAATGAGATCAAACGAATGATTGAGCTTGGATCCTGTATACGCGTTTCCGAGACTCAGCAGACATCGATGGAGCGAGAATCCAGGGTCATAGCTAAGGAGGCTTGTTGTCCTATTCGGCATAAGGTTTGAACGTTAAAAGCTCCGATATATAGTTTAGTGCGAGGTTTCAGGAGACCAGGGATAATGTTTCATGAACTTGGACCCTTAGCATTGGAGGCGTGGTGATAAAGTTATGCTAGACGCATAAATCGTGTGGATAAGACAGTGATTACAAGCCTGGTAGGCCTTTAGTCTTATCGCTCTCCAACAGACCTGATTGGCATGGTAGGACCTAGAGGAACATGCGTTCCAGCCAATATAGTTCGGTCGGGTCATTACGATAGGCAAACCTGATTGCTATGTCAAGGTAACAACTACGGGCGGGAAAGCTAGTATCAGAGGTGGGATACGAAGACTGGTTAATTAGTTAGATTCTGCGAGCTAAGCGTAATCCTATTTGACTATTTTTGATCGCTGATCGTCTCAGTTTGCAAGGAAACAGAGATCCTCTTGTTATAACTGCATGAGTCAGATTAACTAACACCGTAGTGGACGCTTGACCGAGGCCCGTGAACATTAAATCTAGGAAACAAGGTTTGTTTCTAAACGTGTACATGGCCACGTTGATCAAATATTCACCTTTCGCCAGCTTATAGAACATAGGCATGCTACTGATGTCCGACAGTGATGATATCACCTGACCCGGAAGCAGTGTTCGACCTGCAGGCTAAGATTTTGTGGCAGTCCGTCGTTAAAATGTGCACTACAGTACTATATAGACTTTATGGAGAATCCCTACTCGAGTACTTCTGTTCATTTAAGAGATTATGGCTGATTGCCGTTAGAATAGTCCATCAAGGCCGATCACCATTCCCAAAATTAGTTTGATATCACTATAGACTTACTACTTGTAATGATGCTTTCCTCGTCAGAATTTTTAGTGACTGGTTTTCTACTAAGGAGCCCATTTATCGGTCCAAAGCACGTAAATGACATACTCCTGCCTGATGAATACGCTAACAACATAGTCTTTTAACAGCAACAACGCAAGCATGTTTGTGATGTGTTTCAAGACTGTTGTGTACCAGCACCTGGATTGACGAGAGAAAGTGAATTAGTTGAGCACATCGACCACTTCGCTTATCATGTTAGTCCAAATAGCCCTGATAGGTTGGCGTCAGACGTGATCAAAGCGGGGGTTCAGAAAGTTCATTTGGCTTTTGCCAACTTACACCACCGATGCAGTAAGAGCGATGCCAATCTGTCAATCAAAACAAGAGTAGGTTGAGTAGCAATTCAACGTTTTACTATGTGGATGTGAAACGTGGCCCTCAAGAGTAGACAGCTTTGTAAGCTATTAGTGTTTGGTAGCAGATATCTTCAGAACATCACTCGCAATTGTTAGCACCAGTGAATAAGCAATTCTGAAGTTAGAAGCAGAGTAACAGAGGTTATGGATCTATACCGATTGGGGTAATTGGGACGTGCATCACACGAACGCAACCACCGCTTACTTAGATATGGGTTGATGGCTGGTGTATGGGTGAGATAGAAGAAAACTACGGGAGATCAGAGAAAAATGTGATATCAGTTCATGAAATCGTCGACTGTTAGTTTGATTGTTCTTAGAAGGTATAGATTATGGTTGGGGTCCTTGTGATTATAACAACCAATGGTTAGAGATGTGTGGCGTGGTTTAGATTCGGTCACAATGGCAACGGCGCATTCACTATTTGAGTTATCATAAATTGTAAGCATTGAAACACTTATTTACCTTCCTACATATCGATTCTTTCTTCTCGAATCATAATATTATGTTCAAACTTTTCTACTGTCACTGATATTACCACGACTTCTATCATTTTGGTACTCATTCTGTTATAACAATAGGTTGTGGCGACTTGAACCAATGAACAAATGTGCCAGGTCCTACGTTGTACATGACCGACTGACTAGTTGAGATAGCCTTAGTACAGCAGTAGGCTTATAGTCACTGGTAAGTGACGACCCAGGGTTACTGATGCCAGATGATAATTAAGCCAACGACCCTGATTCTAATTCGTTGAAGAGTTAGTGACTTATCAAATGCAAGTCCTCCAATTTTTTAGCTATGTCATGTCACCATTCTTGTCATTTATCTTAATTTTCACAATTAATCAAACCATGATCTATAACAATTGCTGTGCAATGCACACTTAGTGAATTGTAACTCGATTCAAGCAAATATTTGGTCTTGAACACTTTACA
The DNA here is from genome assembly GCA_034768735.1 of Schistosoma mekongi. Lineage (NCBI taxonomy): Eukaryota > Metazoa > Platyhelminthes > Trematoda > Strigeidida > Schistosomatidae > Schistosoma > Schistosoma mekongi. The sequence goes on along the minus strand of CM068306.1, from coordinate 67,934,934 downwards.
TAGATCACTTGTTTTATGTACTAAAGTCTCTGTATATAAAACTACTTTTCAACGCTTAGTGGTAATCTGAGTAATGTAAGTAGACGGTATCCAAAGGTTAAATATAACTTACCCGTAACTGTGGACTTCAGGGTTTGACTGTATCCGATTATTTCCACTGGCGACTGAAGTTTTAGTGTCCCACGTTCAATACGACCTGTAACAACAGTACCTCGACCAGTAATGGAAAACACTTGTTCAATAGGAAGTAAAAATGGTTTATCTTTCTCGCGTTTTGGCAAAGGAACTGAGTCAATCACATCGAGCAATTCTTCGATTTTTTCTCTACCCAGTTTATGATCACGATTCTACACACTTACGTCATTAAAATTGAAGCTTACTTCCAGTGCACAAAGTGCAGAACCACTGACAACTGATGTATTATCCCCGTCAAATCCATACTGTTTTAATGTATCTCTGACTTCAAGTTCAACTAATTCTAACATTTCTGGATCTGCTGCATCAGCTTTGTTAATAAAAACCACTAATTTTTCTATTCCTATTTGCTTAGCTAACAATAAATGCTCCCTGGTCTGGGGCATAGTGCCATCAGTCGCTGCGACGACGAGAATAGCGCATTCCATTTGGTTAGCTCCTGTTATCATATTTTTTATATAATCCGCATGGCCAGGACAATCTGTATGCGCATAGTGTCTATTTGACGTAGTGTAGTCAACAACTGCTGCATTAATCGTTATACCGCGCCGTCGTTCTTCTGGAGCAGCATCTATCTCTTCGTAGCTCCGATAAACGGAAGAATTCTTCTCGGCAAGCACTGGGAAATTTATGAATTAAACACTCCTTACCTTTAGTGATAGCGGCAGTGAGGGTAGTCTTGCCGTGGTCAACGTGTCCTATTGTACCGATATTCATATGAGGCTTGTCGCGTACATAGGCAGTTTTGACTCCCGGTACAGCATAGGACCGAATATTCTGAACAACCTTAAAGGTGAGAACAGCATACATACCTGTAGTAGCCATGTCCGTGACGTTACAGCCCTATTCAACGGTAATGAGTCTAAATTTTACAAATACTAATAATTGTATTGACCCGGTTTATGCATATATATATATATATATATATATATATATATATATATATATATTCAAGATTTAGGTCGCCTATGATTCATTTTCCCAATACATCACGAAACAAAATCTAAATGGTTTGTTATTTGAAAAGAACTGAATGGAGAAGCATTTTAGTTTATTATTCGTTTCGATGGGCAGTGAAGCCAACCGGAACTGAAATGTGACAAAAGTGATTTAACTGTTGCATATAATATCGGAAAACTATATTTAGTCACAACCAGTGATCTTATTTAATACACTTTACATTTGTAGGACTTCTTATGGGGATAGAGCACGAAAGGTGAGAAGTGTCAACTCACCAAGACTGAATGAACTATCTAATTAATGTACCTATTGGCGGACCGCATGGGAACTTCGGTTGTCAACAGACGACCAATACATTCAATTATGTAGGGGTGGTAATACGGTCAGCATTTTTGTGGACCGAACCAATCAGTAAGAACGCCTTAGTTATGTAAGCGATCTTCCTCCTACATTCAAAAATATGGAGACAGACAGAGTTACAACGTAGAACTTGGTACATGTGTACGTCAGTTCAAGTTGCCATGCCTCAATTATCGGATAGAGATTAAATTGTCGGATCAAATCCCAAAGTAGGGGAGGTAGTAACAGAGTTAGTATTAATGGAAACGAATAGAGATCGGAGATAGGATTTAAGAAAATATGACTCAGTAAAAAGGAAATTATAACAAAATCAGAAACTTAGAATTTAGAGAAAGACAAGGAGTGGATGCACCTGTGCCATTGCCAACGATCTTGAGCCATATCACCCAGAGTCTCTAACCATTTGTGACGACCATCACGCGGACCCCAACCAGGTAGTCTGAACCTATTAACATGGCTCAGCCCAATTGTCAATGACTTCATGGACTGGTGCCATGTTTTCGTTTGGCCACCTTTAGCCTTCTTCCAGCCTACTCCCACACTAGACAACATTGCTCGTTGAAGTAGGCGATGGTCAGGCATATGTAGCACATGTCCTAACCACCTTAGCTGATGGAGATTTACTACTTCATGAATAGACTTACCGTATCTACCTAGTACTCTATTCTTAACCCATGTATTGCTAGGAATAGAGTACTAAGTAAATACGAGTTCCACAAACGGAAAGACGTTTAACGATTAGCAAGCGGAAGGGATTTGTGACAAAATGCTGTACATTTACAGATGTTTCTACCATGTTGAAATTGCATTATTATGTGAATAGAACAGTTAACTCAAACTCTTAATCAATGTTTTATTTATAATGGATTCGCATTAAAACAGTGGACATAGTGATGCTGGTGGGAATCCTGACTTACAAGAAGTCCATTCTTAATAATTAGTTTAAAAGTAGAGCTTTAGCTTACGCATATAATGTCTATTGACAGTTGCTAGGCAAGATTAAAGGCGAGTCATGTAATGTCCAAAATGTTTGATTGCAGGATACAATTAAGGTAGACGTGTAAGAAGGGAAACAATAGAGAAAGACTTTCTTCGATCACCTCACTTCTACGAAAATCTTAGTAGTAAACTGTCGCGGGATCGTGAGTGACTTTTGCTCCAGATTATTTCTGGTTGGATCTCAAGCTACTGAGTTATTAAACTTGTAGCGCTCTAACCACAGTAGCGACAAACCGATAGAAACCACATACCTTTTTTCTACCCCCACTGCGCCAAGTCATGAACTGACAAACTGTGTTTTTCCCTCAGTCTGAGTCGGCAGATGAGCGAAATAGAAGCTTGTTGGGAAGTACCCTTAGTTTGAAGTTCGAGACAGTAAATGATTGTGACCAATCCTGTCTCATGTAGCCCAACATATCAAACTGCCGACTTCATGTGGTTGATCAGTTCCGACCAAGGAACCTGTACGTTAAAGTACAGTTCAGATAAGCAATCAATTACTTTTTAAAGAGACATCATGTTCTCATCTTACAATTTCTTAGTGTTTTCAAAACTTATTCCCACCAATCAAAATTGTATATCGATGAAGGTGATAGTCAAGTCCTAGTAACATGTCTTGAACATCTGTCAGTAAAGGTTTACAGCCTTATTAACGAACTTTTAATTTTACCTAACACTGCACCTAACCTCCGAACCACTTACCCAGTGGTTCTACCTTACATAGACATTGTTATCAGATACTTGTAACTGGCCCTGGAACAGTCCGAATTAACATAGTTAATAGGATGAGATATATTGGTTGAACGACACTTAAGCTTGTCCCTACCCACGCCTGTCGTAGCTAGCGTAGCGCACTGTGATGTATTGTTTGAGTATGCATAGAGCATGTCAAAACTACTTAAATAAGTGAAAATTTTCGACTTGGCAAATCGGTTTACGATCTCTCAATGAAATCCCAACCCTGATATCATAATTGTTACATTTGTAGCTACCTGTAGACGAACGAAGCATTAGGGAAACTTGTAATTACATACTAAAAATTCGACTTTTAGGTTTCCGGTAAACTGAATACGAATGAACGAAATACTGGCGAACATTTTAGATTTGTGGACACTAATTAGTGTCACGAATGTCACCTCTGAAGACACAGTGAAACTCATTTACCCCGTCCATGGCTTCATTAATTGTTTTGTCCTCCCTCTTCCATGATTTTTAATATAACCATAAGCTTGGCACAATGCTGATAAGCCCGAAACAACGCCAAAAACGAGACGCCAGCGAAAAGAGAACATCTGGTCTACACTAGCTCGTCACAAAGATATATAATTTTGGAAAACGAACAACACGGCTATTTGAAATCAATGTAATACAACTAACTAAGCAGAGGAAATTAGCTGTGCACCAAACGTGCTTTACTTGGAACTTCACCTCAAGCTTCTGATAGTTTTAATAATAATCTCAATATGCCGTAATTTAGTCTCGTTTAGTGAAGTTAGGCGTCTATTTTTCTACCTTTACTATAACACAACTAGTTATGTTATAGTAAAAGAATCTTATGTTTGTGTAGCTACACAAACACTTGTCTTATGCGCGTTTGCTGTTTAGATACATTTAATCCCTCCATTTCCACTTTATGTGGTAATGTAGATTCGAAAGGTGACACCATCCGATAAGACACAATGGGATAGTGTCATAATGTTTTATAACAATAAACCAACCTACGAAGAATAAACCAGACTTCGGAAAGTCCATATCGGTTTTTATTGTCTAGTATTGAAACAACTTACAAACGAACCGAAGATGAGCGACAACCGGCATGCTAGTTTCCAAAGTTTAATACCCAAAGCGTCTATATGCCGGAATGTTTAAATAATCGCGCCGGTGTGTGTAGAAGTCCTCTTAGTTATTGGTTTACTAAAGACGCCGCTTTTGTATTTAGTGCAGGTTTACGTGCACGCAGATAACAACCCGACTTGTTACTTATTTCAGTCTAAATTCAGATGTATTTTCAAGTTTGTTTACTGTTAGAGAGCCTTTTCTATACTTCAGCTTTAGACACGTAGGGTTGATATAATGTTCTTATTAGCACGTAGAATTACGAATTGTAGTCACATAGTTACACAGTAAGAACTCGAAAGTATTGGCAGTATAAGTGTATTGTAATCACCAGTAATAGGAATTGCAGGTAGTCGGCAGTCAGCACTCAACAATCCATGGATCAGCAATCGCGCAATCCAGTAATGCCGTAATGTAAGATTACTGTTCACAAGGAATGTGGCCAGGAATGTATATATATATATATATATATATATATATATAAGAATAACATTGTCCTAAATACAGATTGTCACAAGGGGGTGAGAACTGGACAGCGAATGACAAGTAAGGAGTTGGAAAGTCATACTGACATACGTCACCAAGACGATATAATATAGGAATGAGCAAGCAGACACACAGGGAGGGAGGGGAATACATAAATTACAATGCATAGTAACGCATTTATAAAAATATCAAGAACAAAAGTACACGAAGTCACGTAATTGTCTGTATTCACCTAAACAAGATATTGGAAATCACCACAGATGGTATTTAAGTATGCATTTATCACACTTTTGTACTGTCATCCTTGGAACACAACATATTAATAAGTTTTATGACCCTTTACTCAGAAAAATTTCTCGACAACTTTCGTCGGATGCATCTAAGATTTTGATTTAAGTGTTCGGCACCATCATAGTTCTACTATTGTTGAATTAGAGTTAGTCCATTGTCTTTGTATGTCTTGTAATATAGCCGCACTCTACTAAAATTCACGAAAGTCAACACGTTTTCCGGGCACTAAGAAATATGTAAAGACTGACTGGTACATGAATAGACGTCTTGTCAACGGAAATCGGGGAATTTCTGTAGTCACCTGGTAAAAACAAAAAATATCTACTTAATTTCTGCCGTTTTTCAATATTCGAACCTATTTTAGTCTCTGCATTCTGCGAAAATTGCTTAATTGTACACTACGAGGGGTCTGACACAACGTCGTCTTGAACAGTTGAGCTGTTCAATATTTTGTAGACCGTTATTAAGTCGCTTATCCTTCTTCTGCAGCTAAGCAAGAGCAAACCGACTGAAAGTTTTCGGTCTTCGTACAACCTTAGGCTGTCCTGTGACCCATTTCTTAGTTCATCTTTTCACCTTTTGCAACTTCGCGAGTAGGAGGTCCGAGAAGCCCATACTTGAAATTTTCTCAGACAAAACGTAGTGAAACATTGTGTCGAATGCACCAACAAAGTTGAGGAATACTCTGTGGACGGGGGAAATTAGTTGTCCCAACAGATTTTTTAGCCACTGCATCCTAGTATAGTGTCTAACTTCTCTGAAACCGTGCTGCGCCTCGTGGGATACCCTGTAATTGTCGATGAACTTTCTCATTCTATCTTCCGTCAATCTTTCCAGCACTTCTGACAGTACTGGAAACAAGTCATCTGGTCTATAACGGGTTGGTTCTTACCTGCCTCCTACCTTGAACACTGAGGGAGGGAAATGTTTTCCACTTACGGTGAATTTGTTCACTGTCTAAGGAATTCCGGAAGAGTTTGCTGACAGGTCTATATATGAACTCTGTGCACTGCTTCGGCGCAACATTCCGGATGTAGTTGTAGCCTGGGGGGGCATACCTGGGCAAGTGCACTCAGTTTTTGCTGACTAACCTTGATGTAAGGTATGTGTGGCCTTGCTTTGTGAAGGTGGTTTGGGAGACGCCATGAGTTAAGTTAGAGCGACTTTAGTTAGGCTGCCATGCGAAGTATGCTATAGAAGTCGTCTGCCACCCCATTGCCAATGAGATTTTCTCCCTTGGGTCTCTCGATCACAGAAGCTCACTGACTCGTCGACTTGCGTTGTCCCATAAGCTGATACAAGCATTTTGGATTTTCCCGTATTTTCTTGGCAAAGTCAGTTTTGCGTAAGCTCTTATTTTCCCTAACGTTGATATTACATCTTTTGAGCATAGATAAGTAGGTGACTCGTTCTGATTCCGTGAGAGAGGCGATTCATATGTGCCAAGCTCTTCTTTTCTCCTAGAGTGGCCATATTATGGCTCTTTTCGACCAAAAGGCCTTTTGGTTGGTCTGCTTATCAACGTGAGTACATCGTAAATATAGTTATCAATATTGTTATCCCATGGCCTCTTAGTAGTAGTTTGTGTGCAGGTGCAGAAACTTCTGCGGCCGCGAAGCTTGTTGTAACTGCGTTCCTGTAGCTTCATAGTTTGCTTAACTGTAACAGGGACTAGGAAGGTTTTTGTCTCACGGTAACTATGTGTTGGTGATGATGTCGAAAGTGGCTGATATGTGGTCACTGTTCCATATCAAAACTTGCGCTTAAACTTTTTTAAACAAAGGTCGGTCGTTCGTTATTACGTGGTTCAATCTCAACAGGAACCTGCCACGACTCCACTCGCATCCTGAATGCTCTGTTGCTTACAGTTTGCGTGATTTATTTATCGAATTATCCTTTTAGTGTTGTGTCCAATTACAGTGTGCTTCAACGCGTCATGAGCCTCTAAAAAGCGCTTAGTTTTGCCCAAGGTGAAATCTGAGGCTCAGTATGTCCTGAAAAACCATGAAGGCGGAAACGGTCCCACCACAATAACGCCTTGATTGGCTCACCGCAAACTATCCTCTCTTGAGACCAGTAAGTTTCCCACGTTGTGACACTGTACATCCGGGAGTCAAAAAAGAATTCGCACCAGCTATCCGCCATCCTGTCGCTGACTCCTGTCGGCATTCAGTACGTGTCAGACAACTGTCAAAAGAACGGGAGAGAACTTTCCTTTGATGCATCCGCATGGGCAGCAACAGAAGGAATTCGAGTATTTACAGGCTAGTAGATATGCTCCCAGCTCTATCAAACTTGCCAAAAAGCCTTCTAAATGACCACATGAGGTGGCACATCAACAATCACAACCTATTCCTCTACGCCCAACATGGATTCCGGAAAGGCAGATTCTACATCACTAACGCGCTACTGGCGTGGGACAGTTGAGCTGCATGTCAAAATAAATATTCATATGCACAAGTCATTTTCCTGAACTTATTGTAAGCACCAGACACGGTACTGCGCGAAATCCTCCCTTAAAAATTAGCCTATTTTGGAGTTTGTAGAGTCCACACCGTCCTGGTTAAAGCATTATATTTCACTGAGAAAGTGTGTGTTCGCTTCAAGATAAACAAAGCTCTTTCCATTTGAAGGGTGTTGTCTTCTAGGGTGTCACAAGGCACAATGCTCGGCCTTCTACTTTTTCGCATATTAATCGACAATCTTTCAGTGAGCATATGCTCGCCCATACTTATTCATGAGGATAGTGCAGAACTGTGAATACCTGTCAGATGTAATGCACCTCCACAGAGAACCACTTCTCCCCGCATACAGGCCCTGTGAAAAATCACAACTGGTAGCCTTACCAAACGCCTAGACATTAGTGCAAACCACTCTGTAGCTATCACACAGGACTCTACGATCTTTCACGACGTCCGCGGGAAGATATGCAAGGTGACAGTGGAACTCTTCCATAATATATCCGAGATGCACGGCTGGTGTCAACTCGGAAGTTTCAATAACATAACACCCCTTTTCCTTCTGGGAGACAGGGACTTTTCTTAAAAGGTTTAAAGACGAGCGTCCAAGTGAATAGTTGGCCTACGGAACAAGCTGTATGAAGAAATATTCGGAAAGTTGGAGCTCTTCATACCTAACTACGGGCAACTTGCGGAGCGACCTGATAACTGCCTACGATATTATCAGTACCCCAGGACAAAAGGAGAAAAGGTACACTTAATTCCAAAATGAGAAAAAAGAATGAACAACCGAATATGTTAGAAGAAAAGGAAACGATGTTTGTGTTAATTCTTTTGCTTATTTAAGTGCGGCCAGTACAGTCGAGCAGCTAGGTGCATTTGCCACTCACTCTGAAGATGGTAAGAGCTTTTCACCTTGGGGTTGGACTTAAGTGACTTTTGGCTTCGTTCCGTAGCATCATGTGATGCTGCAGCCAAAACAGCTGTATGTTTCAGTATGTATGCGCTGGACTTGTAAAGGTTGAAGGATATCATATGGAGAGTCTACGCCAAAATAGACTGTGTCTAGCATTTAGAGCAAGGAACAACCACATGAAGTGACCAGTGATTACATTAATTAATTAAATTAGTGGCATTATATATATGTGCATGTATATAAACCCATAATAATAAATAACTAGTGGCAATAATATACACCATTTTTATTGGCATGACTTGTTCACTTAATATGAATAATATTTGATCACCACTAATAACAAAAGTTACAATGACGGAGTTAGTGTTAGTGAAACATAACAATTACTCGTTGAAATGTTTGAATCAGCTCAACTAATATAAATTGTAGGCAGGAGACTTTGCATCTCTCTCTAAGTAAATCCACAAGGAAACACATTATACATCTCATTATTATCTGACTAGTTGTCTTTGCAAACTTAAGGTTGTAAAGTGGTCATGTAAACAAATAGTTTCTATGTATTATTATGCGTAACCACACATAACTTCGGGAAAAATAGTGCAACGAAGTAGCAGTTTGATCGTCACTAACATTAATAGAGTGTGTCTATATTTTCTAGTATGTGTATAGTTATGCACTTTCTGTCATTTTAGATTTTTACATATGTGCAGAGTATATGCCGCGTATAAAAGCACTGAAAAATTGCGGACCCATATATATTCCAGCACTTTACACACACTGATGTACTAAAATTATATACCAGTTATTCTTTAATAAAAGACTATATAAGATTGACATCCGCTCCGTAGATATAAGGTAATAAGGTGTCGATTGTTGTTTAGGCATGACAACTCAGCGCACAAAATAAACAATAATTAAAGTCACTTGATTGAGAATTCACATTGATCCAGCAAGCGTTTGCTTGACTTCATGAACAACATTCAAGTCGAAATAACAAGCTCATAAGTAAAGCCGAATCACAAAGAAAACATGTCTTTTGTGACGACAATCGAGTACATGTGTATGTATCATAATGCCCCAGGAGCCTTAGTGTAGTTAATAAACAGAGATTCGGAAAATTACATGATAACACTAGACACCAGACCCTGGCCTTAAAAAGGAGTGAAAGTCGATTTGACTGGGCATGATTAACTCTGTGGACAGAGACACCATGGATCCGCGATACGATTTCACCTACCTTTCCATTTCAATTTTGTATGCACAGGAATAATCAAATTTATTCATTTGTTTGAAGAAACGTTTGGTGGTTTAAAAATAGTACCAAGTGACAAATATTTCTTGCGACGCATGGTATGTCTGATTTCTTGTGTTGAATCAGAGTGCTCGACAGAGGGGAGGATTCTGGAACAAGGTAGGAGCGGTAGTGCAAATTTACAACCACGGAAGGTGATAATATTGAATTCACCTTAAGATGTAGTTGATTAGGCTGGTAGCTTTTTCGTGCAGAGCAGGCATTTAGAGTATGGAGACGAAATCTTGAGGGTCTGTAAAATACCTAACAGAATCACGCGCTTCGTCATCCATCTTAAATGCTTGGTAACGTTATGTCGTCTGAAAGACGACGGGAAAAGCATGGTGTTGACAATGGGGCTAATTAACCTACTTCACTGGATATGTTCATAATGCTTTCTATCATAATCATTTTAAACAAATCTTAACCACTAACCAGTCTCATGCTAATCATGAAGCCTAGCTACCAAAATTAGGGTGGGTCAGGCCAATGGAGTCGTCAGACTGTGTAACTTTACGTAAGTCACGTGATGTTAATTAAGTTAATAGTTGAGTCTATGGTAGAAACCAATAAGTTGTATTCCTATAATCGCACCTTGTTGTTTGCCTGATGATAAATGATTTTATCAGAAACTTAAATGGGTTATTTATATCGACAGTTTGATTGAAATGTCTTGGTCGGGTGGAAATAGGCGCTTAAGATGTTACATATCACGATGAGCTCATACTGCATCCTTATGCGGCTAAGCGAAGATGATCCGAGTTCTCATAATGAAGATTCATACGAATAATGCTTGAAGATAGTAACTATGTTGTTGATTGTTGATTTGATCTAACAAAAATCTCAGAGTCGTTTAACCAGAGCAAGGTCATTTTGAGTTGTCGCTCTCTAGTAAAGTCTACACATACAACGTTAAGTTCCTTAAGGGCAGTTCTGGAATGAGAGTTTTAACTGAAGCTATGAGTACACTATGACTTCACCTCCTCCCCTTTCCCCCCCAAGTCTGGCATTTGTACCTAAGGCATATGATGATATCAAGCAGGTTGATCGTTTCTATGTTCCTTACCTTCTGTATCAGTGGTTCATATCTTCTAGACATAAAATTATGGTAGTTTAGGGGTGTCACATATACTAGCGTCTTTTCACCTCAAAAACTGTTTACTTGTTTTTCGATGATAAGATTTCTACGAAACCTTACCTACATACTATAAGAAATAAACCACACACAGTCACTACACATGCAGTCAGTACAGTGTGCTAAGGCCAAGGGGGGATACGACCTTGATGTATCATGTAGCCCCACGGATTTCAATCAGCAGCAGCAGACCAACTTGAAACATAATTGCGGAACGCCTTACCTGAAGAAATAGTGCTGGCGCAACTAGTTGTTTCTTTCAAAACAAAGATCATCTCCTATGTAAGCTTTACATACACTAAGAGACGTCACTGTAAAAATACTCCTCCCTTCGAGACTACTATTCTCAACACTTCAGTAATTGTTTCCATCCCAGTTTCAAAAAAAACACCACATATATTTTTTTGCATAACTATGGACACCATTCCACCCATATGTGAATCTCAAGGAGCTATAGTTCAAGAATTGTGTTAACCAAAGTTTTGAAGTTTGGGAAACCAGCTGCTGTTTGATTCCTTACATTGCACGTTTTTCTTCTTTACCTTTTTGATTGTACACCATTTCATCTAAATGCCATGCCCACAGTGATTAAGCAATTCACTGTCACTAGGTGTAGAGACCCTTATTGTTCAGAAAAAATAAAAAGGAAAGAATTTATCACAATTAGGAGAGTTTGTAGAGATAGTTAACTGTTTAATTCAATTTTGATATCACGGATTGATCTGAATCAGACAACAATTGATCACCTGGGAGCACTGAACAGCTGTTTCATCCTAGTATGGGACTCCTCAGCAGTGCGCATCCACGACCATGTCGGAGATCGAACCCAGGACCTTCTGGCTCCGCGGCGAACGCTTTACCATTGGACCACTGAGTCGGCTCCCAACGGTTGATATTTCCAATTCAGCCAATTCGTGATACATTGCGCGACCTCCTCTATGCCATTGGTGAGTTACTGCCTCACACCCGACACGGTTGAACTCTACTGGTCACGTCTTCACACTAGAACTCCAGGAATTGCCTCAAGGAGCTAGTCACTAGTGAGCTCATGTTAATTACAATTAGGGGAGTTTGTGGAGATAGTTAACTGTTTAATTTAGATCAATTGATTCAGATCAATTCGTGATATCAAAATTGAATTAAAGAATTTATCATTAATATATCTTATCAAAAAATTAATTAAAGGCTCCAACGGACTGCTACAACCTGTACACCAAACGGAACACATCACTTCCCTTTCGTGCAATCAAGAACCACTTTCGAAACACTAAGAGGCACGAGACATGATACTGTTTAGTTTTATACTAGCTTATCATGGAGATACTGATTATTGCTTACCACTAGCAGCTTAATATGTATGGAATTTCATGAGTATTTGCCTACGTGGTTATAAATTCCAATGCAAAAGACCTAGAGTCGTGACTTAACAATAAAATGTTAAAGCAAAAAGATCATTTCACGTTAAGAATACATTGGATTTTATCCATGGTCACGTAGGTATTCATTACATAGAGAGGCCACCTTTACATTTCAGCGACACTTCACCGAGGGGCTGATTACTCGTCATCTTAGGATTTCCGTGATGTCGTAATCAGTTATCGTGTTAATACTGGAATCATCAGGAATCAGCTATTGTTAAAACTCACACTATCTAACTTAGATATTTTAACTGTACGTGCATGTCAAACTTTTCTGCATGATTGCTGGTTGCACTAAATCGCGTAGATTTCACAGAATCATAGGGCTTATTTCCTTTGCAATTACTATGTATATAGTTTATTATATTGAAATACGTCACTATGAGTTTTATGAGTGATGATGATTACATTTTGTTATCGTTAAGAACCAATCGCAGTGTAATTATGTCATCTAAGACCATTTAGGTAATCTGAGTCTGGTTGACATGATTGCGAATTTTCCTCGATGTATTATGTTGTTTTTACTTTGTAGTGAGCAAACTATAGATCACTGATGTAGTATATTTGTATTTTGCATGCAATGGTTGTATAACTCCGGTTTGCTTTTTTGATTTTCATTCGCAGATTATGCTGTGGTGGCCTGATTTTGCCTCACTTATGTTATTTAAACTTACGAAGTTCCTGCTAAGCACAGACTTATAAGAGTAGTGTGAGTGAGATTGTAGTACAAATATTGATGGATGGTCAAACTATCACTCAATATCGAAAAATTCTTGGAAGGGTTTATATGGTTCTTGATGGAGTTACTAACGAGTGATGAAGATGTGCAAAGGAAGTTCAACAATTTAAAACCAAAGTTTGTATAGCCTACGCTGTATTAACAACTGGGATCCAGAAGCTGTTTACTGCTATATATCGACCTTCGGCCAACATATTCAGAGTTTATTGGAGTTCAGTTGTGATATGCCGGGCACCTAAAGAAGATTGATTATCTTCGAGAGCTATTTATCTGCAGACTATTTCAGTGTTTTTGTTTATATTCAAGGTGAATAGTTTATCTCTACTATCATTCACTCTCCCCGTGCCTCATCCTTCCATTTGATACATTAACTGTTAATATATTACTTCTTATTGATCAACTATGGTTAATCAATTGTGTATATGTACTCCAGATCATACTTACTATTGCTCCTATTTTGTGCTAATGTTAGTTTCCTAATTGGTTAGCAGTATGGTCTGGCTTTGAATACATATAAGAGAATGTTTCAAAATATAATATGATTCTGTTTGGTTAGTCTATCTATTTTTTCTTCTCTCACCGGCTTAAGACTGAGTGGGCATAGGGCAGACGCGCCTATTAATTCACCTATTAATTCAATAAGAATCAAGCCCGGGGATCAAGGCGAGTAAGCTGTTCGTATGGGTCATTAAGCCTATTACTAGACATACACTAATGTGCGTAAACTATAGTAGGCGAATATCTGACGATTCAGAATGCCGTTTACCGTACACTACGAACTCTAATACATACCACTTCAAACTACTATATACGAGGAAATACAAAAGGCGATTATTTAGTATAAATTATTTATTACAGACGATTCGTTAATATTGGAAGGTACAAGCAGAGATCTTCAGTGAACCTGCAAAAACCAGAAAAATATTCTAGGTTATGGAACAATGAGAAAACTTATTTCATATTTTCTCAGAGTTGCTTTTCATATAGAGATGACCTTGACAGTTGCTAGGCAACCTTTGATATCGGAATGTTAGTTTGTCACTCTTCACTTAGCATTTCCTCAATGGCATAGACTCCCCACAATCACATTAACATGTTTTTCGAAGTAAATCTTTCTCCTGTAAATTGCTAACGATAGTGCCATCATTGTCAACCAAACTGTGAGCAATGACCTTAAGATGAAAAGTCGTAATTTTATCGGTTCGTCCGTATATTATAGTCCTGCCTTCTTCGTTAACACCCACATTGCCAAACTCTCACCAAGCCTTGGAAAAATCAACCTTCCATTCATGTGTGTTTATCATTCTTGCAGCAATTGTTTGGACAGCTTCGAAAATAGAGTAACGCAGTCCACTGGAACACTTACATCGTAACTGTGTACAATATCTTAGCATAATTTCAACTGTCGACTCAATAAATCGTAACAAGGACAACGTTTACCATTAAAGGTACTGCACCTTAGATGTGCCAGCAACATATAGTTATAGTTCATCTTACGGTTTGTTTATCCAACTAATTCCATGAGATTTTCTTTCAATAACAAATGCGCATTTAAAAACGACGTACATGCATTAAACAAACGAAAACGAGGCTCGTTGACTTTGCAAATGAACATAGTGAGTGCAGGTAATCTACGACTGAGTTAAATCTACTTTCATTACAGACTGAAACTCTCCAATTGCTTGTTCTAAGTCATCCCAACTGAAAAATCGTCAACCGAGCACTATATTTCCAAACGGTGCATCCAGATTGTCATTTCTTGTGATGAACAGGCCAAGCAAATATAATCCAATGAGAAGATTAGTGAAAACTGAAGATTCACTAATCGATAGCCATATTTCTTCACAAATATGATTGTTGTGGAGTTTTCGGGAGCCACTAGAGAACAAGCCGTCTGCCATGCTGCTGAGAAGTTGCCGCCACTGTTTCACGCGCTCAAGGTCACATTTTAGCGGGAAATTCGAACTACGACGACGATTATTTTGTGCCCTTCGTCGAGCTTTAGTTTGTACTCTTATGTGGGATTTGAATTACACACTCTAGCGCCAATTTATAGTTTGGACGCGAGTGACTCTAGGTTATCTTGTTGGACTTCTCATGCTTGTTTTGTTCTCCTTTCTACCTAGTTGGCTGTTCACCTCTAGTCCCATGATCTCTTCATTTGGTTGCTGACCGAATACATGCTAATAACACCCAATCAGTCCAGCTTACACTTAAACTGATACGAATTGTCCGCTTATGTTTTAGTAAGTCGTTGCCAGATACCTTGCTCGTTAGATATGAGTTTGATGTTTATCATATTACCTATCTGCACGTTTCTCCACCAGGTTACGTACACTCAGTCTGGATGCAAAAATACCGAAAGCTGAATGTTAGGAGCATTTTAGCTTTAAAATCGACATGGTTGACGATTCCAATACTTTCTTAGATAACGTTTCGAGAAGCTCGTGAGAAATGTGTTGCTTTTACCACGTGCGTGGCATCAGCGTCAATTATCTAACACTTTAATATAGGGACGGCCTGCACTCATGTACTTCCACATCTTCAGTGGTAAGGATAAGGGCTGAATGGCTTGTGTTGACTCGTGATAATCTGCAACTCAATATTAGGAATAAAACTAGAGGTACAAATTAGTTGACCTCAAATTAGTGTTTCCTCGGGAGATAGGTTTTTGATTAGAAAAACTTATTAGACCTTTTTTCACAGAAGTCGTCATTCAAGTACGGCCGGGCTGATGGACAACACTTAAGAGTTTTATAGAGAGCTAGCCCGCTAGTCAGAAACCCAGATTGCCTCAGTTCTCCCTGTTATAATCTATGGAGGGGGCGATGTTGAGCTCTGAACACCCGTCAAATGTAAAGGCTATATTCAGAAACTATACCGTGATCTGTCGCTCAAATAAAGGATATCAGTGGGCTGCAATCTAACGTTGAAAGTCGATACGACAGAGTCTGATCTACGGCTCACTCAAACTTGTATTCGACATTAGGAGTAATTATCATTAGGAGGAAGGAAACAGCTAAAACTTATTTTGCGCTCAACTTCGCTTAAAGACAGCTAGGCACGGTAACCCGTGAATTCTTTCTAGTAATCTATGTAGCTCGTATCTATCTCCATCGAAAAACTTGACAGGTCATTCTGTTAAGTGCAGTTGAAAAACATGGTCACTGGACACAAAGTAAATACAATTGGTGAAAATCCGTCCACCAATTTCCACCAACAATTATTTATATGCATGGAGACTTAAAAAAAGTAATGTGTAATTTTAAGGTTTTTGTTAATAAGGGAAAGTCGATTTAAGTTTCCAGAGATATTTTGAAACTCTCAAGTCATTGTGCACTGTTCTATATTCACAGTCAAAATTCTCATACACACTAAATTATATATCACGAATATAAAATTACTTACCATATAGCTGCTTTCAACGAATTTAATTTTGTTGGTTTACACTTGGGTTTAAGATTTTGTTTTGAATTCCGAGTATTGGTCTATCTCGTTTTCATTTCACTACTCATTTTTCTCATCCTTAACCTGGGTTTTCTTTAATTCCTCTGTGTCGTTCTTGCTAGCTTTTTCTATTGGATTTGTCCTCATAAATGATAACACTAAATGATGTTTGTCCATCTAGTCAGTAGCGTATCGTGTAATAGATGTTTTACGTAAATTTGACGACACTGAACCATGAAATTTGTTAATCGTTCGAAATTAGTCAACTTTTTTTATTTACTTGCTTGATCGTAGCAGTTGTCCATTACCGTATTTACTTAAAGTTCTTCCTTCCTAGTTAAGCAAAGCGATTCTCGGATTCGTTTCAGTATGCATGGGTATAGTGTTTGATTTACAGAGTCGTCAAAGAAAGTCAAGAGTGATTCATGGTTTTGAGAAATGATTAGGCCTCGTGCTTGAAACGTAAATCCCCATCAGCCTTTTTGTGCCGTACACGATTTGCATGTCCAGCTATTCTCTGAACATTTTTGCGAAGCATGAAATCCAAAAATTGAAATGTCTAAACTAGCAAAGTATGTTAAGCTAACGACTATTTTGAATTTAAACCTGCCATATTTGTTAAGAAAGTCTATAATAATCAGAAATGTCTCATAATCATGAGTTTCAGTTTTATTCCCTCTAGCTATTATAAATATTTACAACAGGTAAACTATTTAGAACTGTTGGTTATTTTCATATGCTTGTTTAGGTGTTTATGCAAATATGCATGACTTCTAGGTGATGTATTGTGAAAGGCTTATGGTATTTACGCTCTGATTGAGTGTTTTTGATGTGTCTTTATCCTCTTTGTTTGTCTATACAGATTAAATGCTAGGCCTGGATTTCGTGTACCTTATCAATTAGCGATGATGGTGTTTATTTCGCAAATTCTCGTGCTTCGTTTGTTCTTTTTCACAATGCTCCAAAGTGTCTTTCATTCATGTTTATCAGCACTGTCATTTATTTGTGGTCTGCCATTAGACGATCAGATTACTTCATTGCAAGACAGCGCACCTTATTTTCGGCTCCATCGTTCTTCTGAGCTGAATTTTTCGGATTCTGATGAATTTAATAATACTGACCTGACCAATGTATCATATGGACTTAAGGGACTTTATAATTTTGATGATAATTTGGTGTTGCTTAAAAAGCAGAATTCTCTGGATCCAACAAAGTTGTCGAGTTATCATCACTATATTGGAATAACATCTAACCAACCTAATGACAATATTACCTCGCATAAATTCGAAGGGAAAATTATGTTTGAAGTTGTAACTGCTGCAACAGCATCTGAGGAAGCTTTTCTTAATCGATCATCCGTCTTGTTTGTGGCCGTTTCATTTATTCTTCTTATGGTGATAAGCTTAGCATGGCTTGTGTTCTATTACATTCAGCGGTTCCGATACTTACACAGCAAAGAGCAAGTTTCTGTGAGTTCCTTTTATTGATTATAATTATTAGCGTTAAGTAGCAAATAAGCGTTTAGCAACAACTAATGGCATAGTATTTGTGACTATTTATTTGTCTATCTAGTTACCGGTAAGTGACTATTCTCATCAGACAAAGTTTATAACCGGAGTCCTGAGAACCACACTGCATTTACTTTCTCATGAAGTTTTTCAAATCTTTACTATTTGCGCTATTATTTCCATCCCTACCCCATACTTCAAATTTTTGTAACTAGACATTCGGTTAGTGTTTACCAAACGGAACTCCTATCTCCATATCCTTAGTTCGTGAGTCTCTGGGTAAGGCATTAATTACTGAAACGTCAGATATTGTAAGCTTTAACTTTAAAAGAATATTTGGAATAACCGAATAATAAGGTAGAAAGTTGACAACTGTAATAAAAGTCATTTTACGATGCCGTAAGTCCTGATTCGAGCAAAGATACTCAAGCAGTTTCTATTCGATCAATGAAATACATCCTTATAGTCGAAATATATCAACGGTCGTGTATTGTTAAACATGCCTGTCCTAAGGCTCAGTCTATGATCTATTTTGTCTTCATGGGTTCGCTGTTCTCAAGCTGTACTTTGACGTTGGATGATTATGTAATCTAATGTTTTGTGTGATATACTTATTAAGTCTCTCTGTGGTTATCGTGAGGTAGTTCTAACCCTCTATATAAGTGAAACAGTTAGTAATCGTGACTGCTCACATGAAATTGCGTCTAATTCTTAAGCGTTGATAAACATCTCACTATAATCTAACTGTTAAAACTGAACCACCACCGTAAAAGGCGTCATGAATTTATTCTAGAGGGATAATTTATCCTCAAGTATTTTATAATTTTAAATTTCGTTAAAACCTTTAGGTTTAGTATTCGTCTTCGACTAAGTTGAAGAGTGGCTAGGTTGTAGCTAAGCTTTTTTTAAGCGTCCGGTCTATCTCTCAAGCCTGATGGTAAATAATTGTTACCTCTATTTTCGCGTTATTTTTGGGAACAACTGGCTTTTTAACCCCAGTAACCTTAATGAGTCTTTGCAATCGTGTAATGTTACATTGTACCACTGTCTTCAGTTTCGTTTGGTTCCTTTATGCACTACTGCCTCCACATATTTAATGAGCTTGTTTTGTCCGTCAGTGTGTTTGGAGCCCACCAGATGTGTATGTATGATCAATATAGAACCTGGCACAAGTGTGCATCGGTTCAAGTTGCCATACCTCTGTGGCACCTCAAGATTAACACAACCACGATTAGTAGAAGTTACTTCAATAAAACAAAATAATAATAGTAACAAGGAGTGTGAACATATAGAATAGGGTTCAGTAAGCGTAGAAAGAAAGCTATGGAATAATTTAAAGCTCATGATTCAAGGGAGGACAATGAGTGAATACATCTTGCGCCATTGTGACCAATTCTGGGCCATGTCACTCAGTGTTTGTAGCCACTGGTTACGGTAATCGCGAGGACCGCATCCAGGTAGTCTGCAGCTACCGACACAACTCAAATCGGCAGTCAGTGACTTCATGGACTGATGCCATGTTTTGGTTTGGCCGCCTCTAAATCTCTTCCATCCTATTCCTATATCAGCCAGCATTGCGCGTCAAGGCAGACGGTGGTTGGGCATACGCAACACATGTCCCAACCACCTCAGTCGATGAAGATTCACAGTCTCATCGACTGATTTACTACCTTTGCTTAACACCCATCGTCTAACCTCGTTATTACTTACTCGGTGATCCCAGCTAACACGAGCGATGTTTCGAAGACATCGAAAGTCAAAAACTAATAACCTTCGAGTGTCCTCTACCCTTAATGGCCACTTTTCACGTTCATACAGTACACACTTCCCTTCGTTGAGAGACGAATATCTCGTCTACGCCATAGGTGATGTAAGTTGGCAAACACTAAACGAGCTTTTTGAATTCGTACTGAGATTCCGTCAGAGACTAACCCATTAAGGCTAACCAGACTTCCAAGATACGTGAAGTGGTCGACGTGTCCAACTACTTCATTTCCTATCTTTAGTTCAGGTGTTGACGAAAACCAGTCTTGGAGCAATAGTTTCCATTTAGAGGGAAAGAAACGCATTCCAAGCATGCTTGCATTTGAGCTTATTGCTCATAAAAGCTTCTGCATCTTATCAGCCAATAGTGTTTAACTAAAGAGTCAAGTGCCTCTTTCAAGTCGAGAAAAACCACCATTGTCGGGCGCCGAAAAGTATGTCTGTGTTTTAAAATCTGACGAACGGTGAATATCTAGTCTATACAACTGCGACCAGGTCTGAAACCAGCCTGATTTTCTTGTAGTTGTAGGTCACGAGTTGCAGTTAAGCGTCTGATAATTATAGAAGCTAGTAGTTTAGACACTATATTAGTCAAACTAATTCCTCTATGGTTATCGCAGGACGACTTTCACCCTTTCTTACATACTGGGACGATTAACGAGCGACACCAGTTAGATAGAATTATGTCGAGTTCCCAAACCTTAGTCAAAATATCAGTCAGCCTAGTTGTCAAAGTGGGACCACCATCCTTAAAGACCTCTGAAGATAATCCATCTGGACTGGCTGTTTTTCCTCTCCTTAGATTGGTTATAGCTTTTTCGACTTCGACAAGAGTCGGGAGACCTAAGTCGATTTTCCATTCTGGCTACCTTGAAATAGTGGGAAGTTCTAGAGCGGCCCAAGGCTAACTAAACCGCTCCTTGAAGTGTTCAGCCCATCGTTCTAAACGTCTAGATTGAGAGCTAATAAGCGTTTCATCCTTTTTGGAAATCGTCTCACTAACGCTGGATTTTTTAACCCCGGTTTCTTTTATCAACTTGAAAAGTTGTCTAGTGTTACCTATCGCCGCTGCCTTTTCCATCTCCTTTGCTTTCGTTACTCACCACTGCTTACAGTCGTTTCTCAGACTTTTTGTCAGTTTGTACGTGATTATTCTTCGCTCCTCATCATGTTCAGAGTCTGACGGGATAAGTCTTTGGTAGTATATCATTCCAACAAAAGCTATCGAGATCCATTAGTTTTTCTTGACATGTTGATTTAGGTCCTTGATAGATGTCACTATAGATGAGATGCCACAGCTGTTTGGACATCTTGCCAAACGGTATCTAGTTGGGTCGCATCTTCATAATTCCCTAAGTGATTCTTCAGTTGTTCCTGGAATTTACTCTTAACTGTCTTATTGCTGAACTGAATTCTAATGGGTTTTCCTGTGGTGGTTTTCCGCCCAATAATATGCAAGCAAATGCGTGCTCGTTTTGGAGCATGATCAGAATCTAAACATGCGCTTTAGAAAGATCGGCAATCTTCTATCGAGCCTCTCCAGTGGCGACTAATGGCAATATGGTATATTTGAGTTCACTGTTGAGTAGGGCCAGGAGGTCGCCATGTTAAACGATGTCTCTCCTTATGCTTAAAGTTCGTGTTGGCTAGAAATAAACTATTATCTGATCAAGGTTGCAGCAGACGGTTGCCGTTATCCGTCGTCTGAGCTGGAACACTGAAGCATCCACCTAAATGTCTTTCAGACTGATTCAAGCTACCTGTTTGGGCGTTAAAATTACCAGCCATGAGTACCAAATCTGAGTGTTTAGCCGTATGAAGAAGTTCCGAAATTCTTCTGTAAAATTCATCTTTCACTTCATCCAGGCTGCAGTCGGTGGGAGCGTAGGCAGAAACAACGAAAAGACAATGGTGTGTGTCCCTATCCTTCCGAGTTTTTACTGAACCATTTAGTTAGACGGCACATAGGCGACTGTCGACGGGAATCCATTCTAGAAGTGCCTGTTCTGCTCTCATACTTAACGCAATACCTACACCGGCTAGCCCACGAGAAGTTGCTGTTGAGTCGCCAAATAAACGAGTGTATCCCAAAGGTTGTTCATTGTGAGTAAGGGAGGTCAAGTGAGTGACCATACTAGGATCCTGTGTGAGTGTTTCGGAGACACAACATACATCAGTGGCACGGGATTCTAATGTCCTATCTATGGAGGCTTGTTGCCGCATTTGACACAGGTTCGTACATTGAATGCACCAATGTGAAGTTTGGAGCGTGGTCTTAGTATGCTTGGGATGTCATTTCGTGGGCCGGAATCATTGGCACTAATGATACAGGAGGAAGTTGACGATAGGGATTTAAGCTTGAAGGGTAGAGGCAGGACGGATATTAGGAATAGAAGAGTTTGCTTAAAATGGTGGTGATCTTGCATGTTGTTAGATGTATGAGGGCGGTTATCTCTTCCCAGTTGCCCACACTGTTGAAGGGTTTTTGATGTACCTGAAAAGCACAACGGGTTAGGGTTGGCCTGAAAGACTTGGGAGCGTGACCTCAGTGCCCAAGGAACAACTACTGGAGGCTGCTCACACACGGCCTTTTTGAGAGAGGTTTTCGTTGTTGTAGCTCTGTACTTGTCGAGGCCTTACTGCTGGAGACGGAAATCCGTGGATTAAGGTGAAGTGTGCATTTTTGGGGGTCAACATTTTCCAACCCTGCCCCTTCCTTTGTGGGAAGGTAGCATCGCTGCTTTGCTGGTTGTCCAAAGAAAACACCTTACTGCCATTACACCTCTGTACAGCCAGCAGTACGACTTCGTCCTCGGACCTTACATTTGCTGGTTTTGGTCTCATCGCTCTTCAACCGACCTGCCTGGCATGGTAGGACCTTGAGGAACGATTGTTCCAGCCAGTATAGCCCGATTGAGTCACCACGATAGGCAAGCCCGACCACCACGTCAAGGTAGCGGCACGGTCCACCAGAACGAGTTCCAGATTATCTGTTTATTCAATAGAATGATCCTGAAGCCATTAACATATTGACTAAATTATGACAAGTATTTTTGAATTTTACTGCAGACTGCAATATGCTGAATTTCCTTAGCACTAACAACTTTACTAAAGTCGATTGCGAACTTGCTCCGTTCTTCGTTCAATATGTGCTTGATATTTCCGTCCTTGAAGAGAGTTATTAAATAACATCCAGTTAAATTTTTTAAGTATTCAACAAAATTTCTCCATCTTAGTTTATTCATAATTCAAATATATGCTTCAGAAGAGACATCAGTTTTCTTTCAACTCTCTTCGACTACTGATGTTATGTTGTGTATTCATCATCGCGTTGATTTTAGGAGTTCGAAGTCCGTCCTAAGTGTTTATTTCGGTGCCTTTTTAACAATTTGACTACTATGGTGTTGAAATGGCTCACTATAATTGATGTGTCTGAACGCCTAATTTTTATAAGGGTGAACAAATTAGTTTTCAATGGAATTCATCTTCAGCCAGGCTAGGATCAATTGGTCAGTAGGTAAAAACGACGGATAAGTGGCGGTATACAGCCTAATTCTTCTGATTTTTCATTATTCCATTGAGAAATAGATCGCTTAAGTGACTGTCATGTGTTTCAGGGAAAGTTCTTAGCTTGTTTTATACCGTCACTAGCTATATCACAAAAGATAAATAGTGAATCTCCAGATATGCCTAGACTATATTATGTTGATTCTCCACATCAGCAAGGTGCGTTTTTTATGAATAACCACTCTTGAATCCTGTATGTGATATTATGAAGTGATAAATATCTATCCTATAGTTAGTGAAGTGTATTGTTCGATTTAATGCAAGGTTTAAACATCAATGTTATGATCTGTAGTTCACAGCTCATTTTCGAGAGTCAAGGGATGATATTTTTTCGTGCCTGAATCGTATATTGCAAATAATGGCGATAAAGCTAGAAAAAAAAGCGTTAACTAAAAGGATTCAGAGAGCCGTTGTAACACTGCTTGCAAACAGGTGTGGTGTTAAAGGTATTTGAGCGCATACTGGATTTTCTGGAGGAGCCAGGGTTCGTGCGCACAACCCTCAGATTAATGGTGTCGCGTCACATGTACACTGATATTCCCCAGTTTTCTATATATTCTACATCTATTGTAAGTCTGTTGTAAAATATGCTAGAGTCTAAATAATCTCTACAAACTGCTTTCCAAATAGTGTATTAGATGATTATACTTAACGGTTGATTTTATCCAATTGTACGCAACAAAACAATTTTCGAGCGTTACTTTATGGTACTTATTAGTAGGCAGAATTATAGGTAAGTAAAATTTGCGTTTGGAAAAGTTGACTATCATTTATTACCGAGTATTTGTGTCGGAAGGCTATAATTGGCCAGTAATTAAGATCAACTTGTACAGTACCATAAAAGCTCTTATCATCTTTCTCGCCTTTCCAAATTACTCATTTGCAATTCTTACTAATAAGTAACAAGATAATACTCAAAATTTACTTTAACTTTTATGGTTGGATTCAGTTAGTATATTTTGTTTCGGATGTTATGTACAAACTTTTACTTTTATTTGTAATTTTCCAGAGAAGGCTTACTGAATTGGCTAAAAAAGCAGTTGCGCGTATGCCTATTAAAACATTGCACTCTGGAGATTGGGTAGTTTTATTTTACAATCTATAATTTACACCTTTATAGACAAAGTTTTGTATAAATTTGAAGTTTTTTGTTTGATTTATTACACTACAACGTGTGTCAAACTATGTTAACTATTGACTCGAACTCCTTAAGCAAATACGTGCATACGTGCATAACCGCCCTCATACCGCTAATAGCACTCGAGTTCTCCTTGTTCATGATCAAACACGTTCTCCCTCTCTGGTCTCTACTTGTCACACTTCTCCTACAGCTTCTATGCACTCCACTTTTACTGGTTACCCGAGTTCCCAAATTATCATACCAGGTCTCCTGAAGCCACGCTCTAAACTTCATGTTGGAGCTTTTAACGTGCGTACGCTGTTTCAAATAGGTCAACAGGCTGCCTTGGCTAAAACATTAGAATCTCTTGCAATTGATGTATGCTGTGTCTCCGAAACACGCATACAGGATCCCAGCATGGTCATCCGTTTGACCTCACCTAGTCAATGCAATGGAACTGCACACTTCACTCTTCGTTTATCTGGAGACCCTACAGCTAGCTCACGTGGCCTTGCTGGTGTAGGTATAGCACTAAGCTTACGAGCAGAACAGGCTCTTCTCGAGTGGATTCCTGTAGACAGTCGTCTATGTGCTGTCCGTCTAAGTGGCACAGTACGAACTCGGAAAGATAGAGACACACGCCGATGCCTTTTTGTCGTCTCTGCTTATGCCCCCACTGATTGCAGCACAGATGAAGTGAAAGACGACTTCTATATGAAGTTCTCTAGCCTCCTTCAGAAAGCTAAGCACTCAGACATAGTAATTATTGCAGGAGATTTTAATGCCCAAGTAGGTAGACTAAATCAGGCTGAAAAGCACCTAGGTGGGTTACTCGGCATCCCAGCCCAGAGAACAGACAACGGAGATCGTCTGTTGCAGTTATGTTCAGACTACCGTTTATTCTTAGCTAGCACAAACTTTAAGCATAAGGCGAGACACTGTTTAACCTGGCGACCTCCAACATCTACGCAACGATGGACACAAATTGATCACATCGGCATCAGCTACCGTTGGAGAGGTTGTATAGAGGACTGTCGCTCTTTCTGGGGCACTTGCCTAGACTCTGACCATGCCCTAGTGAGAGCACGTATCTCTATGCGTTTTACTGGTCGCCGAAAGGTTACATCGGGCAAACCCTTTAGATATCACTTTGAAAGTGAGAAGGCTAAGAATGCATTTAGGAACGGTTTGGCTAAGCATTTAGTCGCCCATGACCAACAGGTTTCCCCCGAAGTAGCTTGGAATGATTTTAAAGCAGGTGTATACGCAGCAGCGCTATCAGCATCTAACCCCAATCCATTGAAAGATTATTGGATCTCTAGTACTTCTAGGGAACTGATGGAGGCTCGAAAACTCATCCCAGCAGGCTCGGAGTATGATGAAGAGCGACGACAACTGAAACGTAGACTGACAAAGAGTTTGCGTAAGGATCGTGAACAGTGGTGGGCAACAAAAGCAAAAGCGATAGAAGCATCAGCTGCGGCAGGCAATAGTAGACAGCTGTTCCGACTTATTAAGGACACCGGTATCAAAAAATCGGCAGTTAGTGAAATCATCTCTGAAAAAGATGGGTCGTTGATCTACTCTCAATCTAGAAGATTAGAACGATGGGCAGAACACTTTCAGGAACAGTTTAACTGGCCCCCAGCCACGCTTAGCTTACCCACAATCTCCAAGCTACCCGAATGGAAAACTGACACAGGTCCCCCAACTCTCAGTGAAGTTGAAAACGTCATAAGTAAATTGGAACGAGGGAAAGCAGCAGGGCCTGATATGTTGTCTACCGATATCTTTAAGGATGGTGGTCTAGTTTTAACGTGCAGGTTGACCGATATATTAGCCAAAGTCTGGGAACTAAACTCCATCTCTTCTGACTGGTCTCGATCGCTGATTGTTCCAGTCTACAAAAAGGGACAGAAATCCTCTTGTGATAACCACAGAGGAATCAGTTTGACTAATATAGTATCTATGATATTAGCCACTATAATCATCCGACGTTTAACCAACACTAGGGAACAACAGACTCGGGAAAACCAGGCTGGTTTCAGACCTGGATTAGGTTGCATTGATCACATATTCACCCTGCGCCAGGTCCTCGAACACAGACATATGTACCAACGCCCAACTATAGTTGTATTTCTTGACTTAAAAGCAGCGTTCGACTCTGTAGACCGTGAAGTCTTGTGGCAATGTTTGTCATTAAAAGGCGTACCTCAAAAGTACATTAACCTTATAAAGGCTCTCTACTCGGTCACCACTAGTCGAGTCAGAGCATATGGCGAATTGTCACGAGAAACTTCATCCTCAAGTGGAGTCCGCCAGGGTTGCCCCTTATCCCCATTTTTATTTAATTTCATCATAGTTGTACTGTTAGAAATCTCTCTCACTTCTTTTAAGTCCTCTGGGATTAGTCTCCTTCCAGGAGGCTCTCTTGTCGACTTAGAATATGCAGATGATATAGTCATATTTGGTGAAGATGCACACAGCATTCAAGGTCTCTTGAACACGTTGAGTAACAATGCAGGCATATTTGGGATGCGCTTCTCCCCTCCCAAATGCAAAATGTTACTCCAGGACTGGCCTGCTTCTTCCCCCAAATTATTTATAGGGAGTGAAGTAATTGAATGCGTTGATCGCTTCACTTATCTCGGAAGTCTCATTACCCCTGGAGGGTCGGTGTTTGATGAAATCTCAGCGCGGATCCAGAAAGCTCGATTGGCATTTGCCAATCTACGGCACTTGTGGCGCAGTCGAGATATCCGTGTCTCAACGAAAGGCCGGGTGTACTGCGCAGCAATCCGCGCCATCTTAACATATGGCTGCTAAACGTGGGCCATGAAAACTCAAGATATACGTCGACTCCAGATATTTGACCATAGGAATCTTCGGAACATCGCTCGTATACCATGAAATAACCGGATTAGTAATAGTGAGATTAGACAAAAGGTTCTTGGGAAACACGGTAAATCAGTCGAAGAGGTCATTAACCTTCATCGACTGAGATGGCTAGGACATGTATTGCGCATGCCCGACCACCGTCTACCCCGTCGCGCCATGTTAGCTAGGGCTGAAGTAGGATGGAAGAAGGTTAGGGGCGGCCAAACCAAAACATGGCATCAGTCCATGAAGTCCTTGACTACTGGTCTAAGCCATGTAGGTAGATGTAGACTACCTGGTTGGGGTCCGCGTGATGATCGCAACAAATGGCTGGAGACACTAGGTGATATGGCTCAGAACCGGTCACAGTGGCGCAAGTGTATTCACTCTTTAACCTCATCTAGATCTTAAATTCTATTGTTATTTCTTGACATCTTTACTTACTCTTCTCTCTTGTATTCTGTCTATACGTTACCTCAATATTCTCGTAGTGCTATTGTGGTATGGCAACTTGAACCTACAGGCGTTTGTGCCCGGTTCTACGTTGCTGATGATGATGATGACGTGCATACACATCGCTTAAACGATAGTGATATTCTCAGCTGCTCATAACGAACCAGGTTGAGTTCAAACGTTTAAATCAGTGGCTGCCAGCCGTGTTTTGGCAACTGAGCTATCACTTTGATGTATTAACTTTGAAGAATTAGTATAAGAGTTGTCAACCAAGCTTTATAAATATTTTGCCTATTGTTTCATAGTTATGTAATTGGAGGTGAAAAAATTTCGTCGATTCATAAAAAAATATACTACTAAAGTACAACTTTTGCAAATCCGATATTCCTATTCGTAGTAAGATTGTTAACTATTTGTTGTATCCAGAAATATACAGGTTTTAACCTATCACGTCTTCACTTTTCAGCTTTGTGTATTCGGTACATAATTTACTCATTCCTTGTCACGCTCATGTTAGTGATGTATCTTAATGAATAATCATATTTCACATCAACTTATTTGTAGGACTTCTACTATTATTATCCCCTCAAAAAACCTATTTTCAGCATGCTTTTATAGATCATGGATATCGCAACCAAAGGTTGAGTTGATAGTTTGAGCATTAGTTCGGATTGTTTATGATATATTTGTAAATTCTCAATGTATTGAAACTTTTAGTTTCTGACGTTTTTCGTTTTTAATCTAAGTCGCTTGGGATTTTGCTTCTCATAGATAATGTTCGTTACGTTTTCCAGTTATGTAATCTGATTTTAGGGAGTTTTTATCATGCACCTTTGACCATTTTGCTTTCGTAATTTGTCATATTTTATTGTCTATACATTTTTTTTCTGTAAGTCACTCTAAAGTGTAGACATAATTCTCTCAGTTCAGCGGTACTTTTCACTTCAATGTCCGTTAGGTTAGATTAAAATCCATAGTTATTACGAAACGTTTATAGCTCACAAACATCTAAAGCAATATTGGGATATTCTACTGATCTTGATACTGCTTTGTTTGCACTGATCTTTCCATTATATGTAGCTTTCCTACTAAGAATTTAAATTGCTAAAATTATTTTTGTATATTTTCTTACTTCTAATGAAGGAAATAACTTCAGATTATCAACAGTGTGCTATATGTATTGAAGGTTTTAGAACGATGGACAATATTCGTATTCTGCCATGTCGGTTAGTTGTTATTTTTATATAAAAGGAAGATCTAAATTCTTTTCAAACCACAGCATTATATATCCAACTAGCTTACATTGGATTCACAAGACTTGTAGTACATGCTGATGATATCTTTTAAAATGACAATGAAAGATCCGTGATCAGACAATCTAGCTCAGAAAACTCGACTTTTTTAAAACCCTCCGACTGAGATACAAATTCAAGTAGACGAACTTAGTTGCACTTGGTCGAAAAGTACAAAACTAGAACGTAGGAGCTGTTTAGCGCTCATCGTATTTTAATTGTTTTCCGGGTGATTTCAGTTCGTGAGAAATATGCTTCGGTTGCGTTTTGTACTAGATACTATTTTGCTTTTATTATTTACTACTGTTCAACCCGTCATTAAAATTGACCCAAGGTTGTACAGTGCTTCAAATTAGTCACCCACTGATGCAATTCAATATTATTCAGTGATATCGTCCAGCTAACTCAATTAACTGATGAGTACCAGTCGCAGACAAAAATCAGCACTTACAATTAGACTCTAGTTTGAGACGTTCATAGTCAACTACGTTTTGATGTATCATGAGGTTATCATGTTAGATTGTTTCGGTCTTCAAGCAACTATATTATTTGTTGAAGAAAAGCAACTAGCCACTAAGTAGGTTTTAAGGGATCCTTACATAATCAATTCTACATGTGTCACATCACCACTTGATATGGATATGACATCAACCTTCATTTATTCACAAATGATTTCACTGTGGTTGTTCTCTTCGTGTGCATGACACAAGGGTATTTATATATTTCTATATGACATTAAGATTCTAGGTTCTGTAAACAGCCTAAAATCAATAACAAAATCAATATATATCCAATCAGCACACGATACAATCCACTGTTTTCGAGAATTCCCTCGTACGTTGACGAAGTATTTCCAGCGTTTTTCCGCTGTTCTCAACAAATACTGACAGCATAATAAATAACTTTTGTGAGTTAAGGGAATTGTTACAAGATGTATACGAAAATATGTGGTGAGTACAATCTACTATTCCACTAAACCAGTGTAGGGATCGGAAACTAGGTATCAAGTGTTTCGCCCTAGTATGAGATTCTTTGTCAGTGTATGCCCACAGTCTGGAATCCTCCTAGGGTTACTGCCGGTCCAAAATCTGGCTAAAGAATGAGGGTTGGGCATGGGGTTATCAACCCCATCCCGTAGAAAACAACGCTAACCACGAAAAACTGTTTAAACTGTGCCCTGGGAGTTGAAAGATCCTCATTTCGAAGAGTCATGATGCCACATAGTGAGAGCTGAATTTCTTCGTATATTACGACGCCAGTACTCCTGACAACCATAACAACAATTGATATAGGTGCATGGAATGTTCTCATGATGTAAAAAGTTGGGAGAAGCATCCAATCTGGAGATACTTGAAATAAGTGAAATCCAATAGTTACAAGCTGGACAGCAAAGATTTGCTTCAGGAGAGGTACTGTCGTACTCCGGTCATGAAAAAGAAAATGCCCCATACACACAAGGAGTGGCGCCGCTGTTATCCATGGAAGCACAGGAAGCACTTAGGGGATTGGAACTTCTTGGACCCTAGGGTCATCATAGCATCTTTCGAGACAGATATCCAGTGCTATGAGCCCACTAACAATAGCCACGAAGACTATAAATACAAATGTTATAACTAACGGCAGCCAAACATCGAGAACTGCCCCTGCCAAGAACCTGACTATTTTGATGGGGGATTTAAACGCTAAGGTTGGGATGGACAACACCGGATATGAAAATATCATGGGACGACATGGATTATAAGAAAAGTACGAAAACAGTGGGAGATTCGCAAACCTGTATCTTCAATAAAATGAGTATACGTGGTACCATATTCCCCCTCAAACGCACACACAAAGCTACACACCAAACCACACTATCGAGAACCAAATTAACCACGTATGCATCAATATGAAGTTAAGAAGGACCATGGAAGACGTGAGAGTAAAGAGAGGAGCTGATACAGCTTCAGATCACCACCTGATGGTGGCCAAAATGAAACAGAAGCTAAAGAAGCACTGAACAACTGGAGCAACAGCATTACAAAAGTTTAATACAACGCTTTAGGATACTAACAAACTCAACGAACTCAAAATAACCCTCAACAATGGGTTCTAGGTTTTTCATGATTTACTATAACAAGAAGAAACTACTATGGAGGACAAATGGGAATGGGTTAGGGAAATAATAATTCCAACATGTCAGGAGGTTGTTGGCCGGATGGAGCACCACCGAAAAAAATGGATGGATGTTGTTACTCTGAACAAGATCCAAGAAGGGAGGAGCGCAGGAAGATAGCAATCAATAACAGAATAGAGTAGGCCAAGGCACAGGTGAAAAGGAGCGTTAGGTTGGATAAACGAAAATATGTGGAAAATCTAGTAATGACAACGAAAAAAGCGCAAGAGAAGGAAACATGAGGCACCTATACGATACAACGAAGAAACTAGCTGGAAAATTCAGTAAGGCAGAACAGCCAATCAAGAACAAAGACGAGGCAAGGACAACAAAGCAGATGAGTAGAACACTTCAAAGAACTCTTGAATAGACTAACCCCACTGAACCCACTGGTCATCGAAGCAGCATCTACAGACCTTCCTATAAATATCGATCCACCAACAATCGAAGAAATCAGTATTGCCCTCCGACAAACCAAGAGTGGTAAAGCGACAGGGTCATGTAGCATACCAGCTGAGACAGTGAAATCAGATATAGGAGTAACTGAAAAGATACTCCGTGACCCCCTTAGAAATATTTGGGAGGAAGAACAAGTACCAACAGACCGGGAAGAAGGATACTTGTTGAAGATACCAAAGGAAGATCTTAGTGAGTGCGAGAACTACAGAGACATTACTCTACTATCGGGACCATGGAATATCTTCAACAAGTGTTGTTGAAGGGATGAAAAATCCAGTAGACATCCAACTTCGAGACCAATAGTCCGAACTCCGTAAGGATCAATCGTGTACTGACCAAATAGCTTCACTACGGATCACTGTTGAACAATCAATTGAGTGGAACTCACCACTGTACATCAACTTCCTTGACTATGGGAAAGCATTCGACAGCCCAGACAGGAGAATATTATGGAGTCGACTTCGGCACTATGGTATACGTGAGAAGATAGTTAACATCACAAGGAATTTTTACGACGGACTGCACTGCGAGACCGTGCATGGAGGGCAGCCCACATATTCATTCTGAGTGAATATCAATGTCATGTCGGGCTGCTTACTCTCGCCTTTCCTCTTTCTGCTGGTGGTTGGCTGTATTATGAATACCTCAACATCTCATGGGAATCACGGAATACAGTGGATAACTCGAATGCAGCTAGACGATCGTTGATGACCTAAGTCTCTTATCCCACTCACAGTAACAAATTCAGGTGAAGATGGATAGTGTAATAGCGATCCCTGAAGCAGTAGGCTTCAACATACACAAGGGGATAGGCAAGATACTTAAATACGAAACAACGAGCACCAACTCAATTACACTTAGAAACTTTTATATACCTGGGCAGCATCAACAATAAACAAAGTGAATCTGGTGCATCTGAGATTCAAACCAGCATCATTCATAAGATACAAATGTTTATGAACACAAGATACTCCGATTCCGTAGGCCAAATACTATCAGGACCAACCTGTTCTGTCAAGGAGCAAGCCAACTTCTAACTGAGAAAGAATTGGGAAAAAACGCTGGAGTTGGATAGGATACACATTTAGAAAATCATCGAACTACGTCATAAGGCAGGCACTAGCTTAAAATCCTCAAGGTCAAATTGAAAAAGATCAAAGAATACATTGCACCGGGAATTGATGACAAATACCAAATGGATGAGTAGCATTTGGGAAGAAGTGGAGAGGCGAAGGCAGGACAGAGTTGGTTGGAGAATGCTGGTCGGCAACCTGTGCTGCACTAGGTGTAACAGTCATTGGTTGATTGATTACACACCCGGCGTTTTCGTCTAGTTGGGCTAGTTTATCGTCGCTAGACTCAAATATCATAGGTCGTATCATCTGATACTGTTGTAGTTGTGCACTGCTGAGGATTTTCATTGGATCACTAAATGACATTTAGCTCCACTAAATCTTATTGTCAGTGATGTTTGTCTTGAAGTACCTTTTCGTTTCATTGTAATATTTAATAGAATATCATGCTATCTTGTACCTCATACTCAATTTTGATTGTTTTTACTAAATATAACTGTATACATCCTTTTTACTAATTACTCTTTATAGACATTACTTCCACAAACTTTGTATTGATCCTTGGCTTCTGGAACAACGCAATTGTCCTATGTGCAAAATGGATATTTTGCGTGCATATGGTTTTCGTACAGAGTTGTGTCGCAGTTACACAAACTTAGAAAACTTGCCCAATTACCTGAACTCTGCCTCTGTTTCGATGTTATCCACTACTTCAGTTTGTTCAACTTTCCCCAATCTTTTAGCGGCTAGTTTATCAAATTCACGAGTGAATAATGACGTTTCTGTAATAGAAAGTTTTTCGTTAATAACTGGGCAGCCACAAATTGTGGGTAATCTACTGACAGTCGCTCGTGGGTCTCCATTAGCGTATGTCTTACTTACTGGTACTAATGGTTTCGCTAATGCTACTGATTCCATATCACTTCAAGCTCAGTCACTTCTTAAAACCAGTGAGCAGCCGAACTCAGTGATATTTCCATCCGTTCATAATGATACAACTTTGCAAAGTCTCACGATGACGAACAGTATTACCATCCCGTTGTTATCAAACTTATCACTTCCCTCCAAGCATTTAACCGATTCATCTATGCGGAGTACAAACGTTTTACCAGTGTGCGTGGTTTCTGCTGTTACTACATCTGAATTATCTCAACCTCGAGCGCTCGTAGTTTGTGAATCCTTCCTTGGTAATATATTTCATCAAACATGCTCTTGTGTGACTGCAACAGTTGACTCGCCAACTCTCCATTCAATATCCATGCCTAGTAACACTACTGAAGCAATAACTTCAACTACTCAATCGTTAATAAGTCCATTGTGCTCAACTACTCTTGATTCAGAGGTAGGTAGGTCATCAGGGCTTTTATTGTATTGCATTATATTTCAATTAATAAAGTTACTACTGCCCATACGAACTTGTCGAACTATTTTCACTCTCAATCAAAAATCTTTTCGAATGTTACTACTGTGTTATAATCATACTAGACATTCAAAACAACGACATTGATTAACATTTGTTTAAATCTGAATATCCAGAAAATAGGTAAGTTGTTTTATGCTTTGTTTAATTGATGTCAGCTGAATGGGGGATTGCCATCTCAATCAGTATGATCAATAATAATTTATTTAATATTACTTAATTCGTCCTACAAGGTACCATGGTTTCGAATATAGGTGTATGACCTAAAAACCTATACTCTTTCCCGGTTAATAACGTAAGTGGCTAGATATTCATTTTATAGTTAACATAAAATAAGCACTGTATATCATTGGCTGCAGTTCATATTTAGTTCTACAGACGGCATCCATATATTTTTCATGCATGAGTGACTTTTCGATAGATTTTGATTTCAAAAGATCATGAATCAAAATGGTTTAATTTTGCTGGACACAGTTTTATATGGCTATATCATCAATGAAGTACATGCAAATCTTGATTGTTATACAATTAAAAAGTTTTATTTCATGTTTCTCCACTTCAAAAGTATGCATTGATTGTTATGTATATAATTTTCAATCTGCCAAGTCACTGACGCAACTAAGCAGTATCAATTCTACGTTGTAACTGATCGATCGACTGAAGTAGTATCACCATTTTTGAGCTATCTAACGTGATGGGTCTTCAACCGTAACATCAATCAATGCATCTACAACTTGAATGAAACACAATTTGCTCCTCAATAGTCAACACTACCTGTTTCATACAGTATAGGTAATATGACTCCAACCAACCTGTTGGATATCAGTGATCATAGACCTTGTACCTTGGTAATTTGCAGTGCTTAAACGTGCTTCTTGAAGGTGTGTCTGTTAGTAATTACATATCAAATCCGCAATATCAGTATATACTACTTACCAAAACCACAAAATTGACATTGAAAATATCCAAATTATTCAAAAAGGTTTTCCCAATTATAAAGAAAGATGAATATCTGAAGCGCTTCATATGTTGTTAACTCCAGCTGCACTTAACAAAAAGGAAGGCCTTACTATTCATCCACCATGGACTATCTAATCAAGCGACCATAATTAAACTGCATCAAATTTCATTTATGTTAACACACATACAATTTTATCTTCATTTCATTCACGTTTTTCATACGCATTCACACCACACCAACATATGCAAATGTGTCTCATTTTAAATTACCTTGACCCAAATGACTTGACATGAACAGTCTTGTAATTTGATTTGTTCCATTGTATTACTCAATCTTGTGTTGATTCAATCTGGGTATTTATTTACTTATTCCCTGAAAAGGCGACTTACATCACGTAACGAAATGTCAGAAATGTTCGTTTCTGCTCATTGGAACATTATAAATATATATTACTCATTTTTACAATTAACATTATTGCTTAAGGAATTGCAAGAATTATTAAATTACCTCCATTCTGATTTTTAAATGTCCCAGAATAATAAATTACTTGTCAATACCAAGATATGTTTTTTTAAATCTTACTGGAAAAGAGTATGCCGTCATTATTATACATAGTATCGTGATTTTTAGAACCTTTAAATCAGTTCATGCATGTATGCTTAGGAAAATGCAAAATAAAGAATTTAAACCTAAAATTTTATTTATTTGGGACTCTCCATTTCTAAACCTTATAACCAGTATTACTAGGAAGTTATTACGTGATATTGAAGAGACGAAGATTATTGGTGGCTCAGAAGGATGTTTTATGAATTAAGCTGTTCATTTATAAGGATTCAATTAACTCTCTAAACAATAATATTCACATACACTGAAAGAGGTGAGCCGATACTGCTTGACTCTAGACTAAGACAAAACAGGTGTCCAGTGCTCCCTGGTTTTCAGTGATGCTCAACCGAGATCAATCTGCAACGAACACAAAGCAAAAAATCTAAACCAATCTCCACAAGTCACCATTAAATTATCTACGAAAATCAGCTTACTAATGATTAACTTCAAGATGTTCCTGAATCTCTATTCGAAAATCGTGACTGTCAGAATTCAGGCATGTCTAGAGTGAAATAGTTGTCGCCGGTGGCATTAGATAATTTAGATGTTATATCATTGCTACTGTGATCTCCTTACAGATGATCGGTATCCTGTTCCGTTGACCTAGAGGGTGATTGGCTTATATCAGTAATTGCGAAGCTGTTGTTCGGTTAGTTATTTTGATTGTATTTTGTTCTCACCAGACATCTAACCATTGTATTGTTTATCCTCTATATTATTTACAGGTTGATTAAGTCATTATCAGTATGTCTACCGATTGATGGTTGAGTAAAGTGCCCAGCTTATGAAAATTTTCTGCTTTACTTAGTGTTTCCGTTAATTGATATTTTGACACTTTCTCATACAAATTCATGACTATAGTTATCCAAATGCATTGATACGAGTGCATCTATGCAATGGAATTTAACAGCTGATTAGCACACACATTAACATAAAATGAGAGGTGACCTCTTTGTTTGATGTAATGCTACTGGCAATCGTTTGCAACTAAACTTAAAGATGGTACTCGCTTTGTCTTTCTATATTATGTTTTCTAGCATGAGTAATATTGATTATAAATATTTTCTAGACTAGTGGGAGATGCCTATTCGAAATAGCCTTAGTATTCTGTTTGCGACCCCAGGTATATTCTTAGTGTAATGCAGGATTACCTTTTTAGTGATTTTCGTTGATTTTATACTTGATTAGGTGTTTAATAAGTTTCTCTTGATCAAGTCTTGTAGTTAACAACACTTTTTAGAAATACGTTTATTTGATATTTCATTTTAATTCTTCGTGTAATGGGTGCACTAAAAAGGAATTTAGTTGTTTTACGTAGTGTTTGCTCACAGCTTAATTTAAGCGTCCTTAGACTGTCTCTACAATAGTTGGAGACATAATGTTGTATAACCCTGATCATATGGAAGAAAATGAAGTCACTTCTTATTTTATAGTTAGTCATTTATTCAAATCTCAATATTTTAAACTTACTACCTTAGTATTATCACAAAGCATGAGCGTTATGTACCTTTATGTGTATCTAACAAAAAATCTCCACTTTGAGAAATCACTTTGCGAAATCCTGACCATAGCTGCTACCTTGACGTGGTGGTCGGGTTTGACTATCGTGATGACCCGATCGAACGATATTGGCTGGGACACATACTCCTCTAGGTTCTACCATGCCAAGCAGGTCCGTCGGAGAGCGATAAGACTAATAGCAGCAACCTAAGATCTGAGGGAGAAGTCGTACTGCTGACTGCAGCGGAGTGTGACAGCAGTAATGTGTTTCTCTCGGATAA
Source organism: Schistosoma mekongi (assembly GCA_034768735.1). NCBI lineage: Eukaryota > Metazoa > Platyhelminthes > Trematoda > Strigeidida > Schistosomatidae > Schistosoma > Schistosoma mekongi. Next base: position 67,897,366 of record CM068306.1, on the reverse strand, counting down.
TCAGCATCTGCAGTGATGCTGCCTTATTAACGGAAAGGGTTAGAAAAGGTCGACCCTATAAATGTCACACCTCACCCTACTCCACAGATTTCCGTTTCCGGCAGTGAGACCTTCAACAGAATTGAGCTAACACTTCAAAAACTTTCCATAACAAGGTCGTGCGTAATCTGCCTCAAGCAGTTGTCCATTGGGCTCTGCGATAACGCTCCCAGGTCGCCATGACCAACACTAACCCAGTTTCTTTTTCAGGTACCTCAAGAAGTAATATCCTTTCAAGATATATGTCATTACCAAGGTTAAATCTGATAATTTCAAATAAATTGAGCATTGGATAGGTTGTTTATAAAATGAGGGATATACGTTTGTAACATTCCAATGAGTAGAAATTAAAATTTTTGACGTTTCGCGGTCTAGTGCAAGTCGCTTCTTCAGAGAAATGAATAACCGAATTGAATTAATACAAGATTAAATAATACAATTGAACAAATCAAAATAGGTTCGTGCAATCAAAATGCGAGTTTGTTCATGTCATTTCAAGTCACTTGGGTCAAGGTAATTTGAAGTGAGACATGTATGCATATGTTAGTGTGAAATACGAATAAAAATTGTATGTATGTCCACATGAATGAAATATGATATGGTTTAATTGAGGTCGGTTGGATAGAAAGTTCATGTTGTTTTAGAATTCTTTGTAATTCATCTCTCTATGGTTTACTTTATATCCTAAATCTTGTACAACTTCTTGTTTCTATGGTTTGCCAAAAATCCATAAATCTTGTATCCCACTGAGACCAATAGTGGATTTCACCAACACAACAACTTATGTGCTTGCTAGATATCTAAGCAACATTTTAATACCACTACAACAAAATTTATAGAATATCGTCAAAGACATACGATTTCAAATCAAGAATATCGGATTTAATAGTTGAAGATATTGAAACAATTGTAAGCTGTGATGTTTTATCTTTATATACAAGTATTCCAATTGATATCTAACTAGAATTTATTAATGGACTGCTAGAAAATGATCATACACTATCCAGCCGTTGTCTATTAAGTATCAGTTTAATCATGAAATCCGTTTAATTCAACTTTTTTCATGCTCAAAAGGATTCTCTACAAACAAACCAACGGAATGGTGTGCTGACTTAAAGACTTTATATTTTGTAAAAGTTTATCAGTGTTACGTATGTAATAAGTTCTTGCAATAATATGCTACTAATACATACTGCGCTAACATTGTTTAAATGTATCATTGATATAATTGTATATACACACTTCGCTCTTGGCGCCTTGTACCTGCTGCTATCTGAAGCGTAAATACACTGTCGCTGCAATATTCTTCGTTCTGAACTGAGTCTTTTCAAACCGATTTCTTGGATTAAAAATTGATCTCTTTTATAGCATCGGAACTGAATACTTAACGTCACTGTCGCTTCTCCCAGCTCAACTGACTAGAACGAATCTACACTGGACACTTGGATTTATAAATACGTGTGGTGGTCAACCTGAAGATACTTGGAATAAGCGAAACGCATTGGTTGAAAGCTGTACAGCAACGATTGTCCTCAGGAAATGTGCTTTTATACTCCGGGCACGAAGATAAAAACGCCCCCCACACACAAGGAGTAGCATTAATGTTGTCCCAAGAAACATGCAGGGCTCTTGTAGGATGGGAAGCTCATGGACCTAGGATCATCAAAGCATCCTTCAAGACGAAGAAGGAAGGGATTACAATGAATGTCATTCATTGTTACGCACCCACCAATGACAGCCACAAAGGCGAAAAAGACCAGTTCTATACGACGCTGCAATCAACCATCTATAAATGTTCAGCCAAGGACCTGACCATTCTGATGGGAGACCCAAACTCCAAGGTTGGAATGGACAACACTGGATATGAGGACATCATGGGACAACATGGACTGGGAGAAAGGAATGATAACGGTGAGAGGTTTGTAAACTTATGTGCCTTCAACTAAATGATTATAAGTGGCACCATATTCTCCCACAAACGTATACACAAAACTACATGGGTTTCACCGGACCACATTACGGAGAACCAAGTCGACCATATCTGCATCAATAAGTTTAGAAGGACCATGGAAGATGTAAGAGCAAGGAGAGGAGCTGACATAACTTCCGATCACCATCTGGTGGTGGTTAAAATGAAACTGAAGCTGAGGAAGCACTGGACAACTGGAGCAGCAGTATTGCGAAAGTTTAATACAGCCCTTCTCCGGGATACTAACAAACGCATCGAATTCAAATAACTCTCAACAATAAGTTCCAGGTATTTCATGATCTACTAGAAGAAGGTTGGAAGAATATGGAAGACAACTGGAGAGAGATTAAATAAACAATTACTCCAACATGTTAGGAGGTTTTGGGTCGCAAGGAACAACACCATAGAGAATGGGTTTCTGTTGGTACTCTAAACAAGATCCAGGAAAGGAGGAGCAGAAAGGTAGTGGTTTAATAACAGCCGGACAAGGACAAAGAAAGCCAAGGCACAAGTGAAGAGGAGCATCAGGTTGGATAAACGGAAATTTGTTGAGGACCTAGCAATGACAGCGGAAAAAGCTGCAAGAGAAGGAAATATGAGGATCCTATACGATGCAACGAAGAAGCTAGCTGGGAAATTCAATACGCCAGAACGACCAATCAAGAACAAGACTGGCAAACCAATCACTTAAGTGCATGAACAACGGAACAGGTGGGTAGAACACTTCCAAGAACTCTTGAATGCACCAGCTCCACTGAACCCACCAGTCATCGAAGCAGCAGCCACGGATCTCCATATAAGCATAGACCCACCAACAGTCGAAGAAATCAAAATGGCCATCAGACAGATCAAGAGTGGTAAGTCAGCAGGACCAGACAACATACCCACGGAGGCACTGCAGACAGGTATTGAAGCAACTTCAAAGATGCTTCACATTCTCTTCAGGAAGATTTGGGAGGAAGAACATCATCATCATCATCAGCAACGTAGAACCGGGCACAAACGCCTGTAGGTTCAAGTTGCCATACCACAATAGTACTACGAGAATATTGAGGTAACGTATAGACAGAATACAAGAGAGAAGAGTAAGTAAAGATGTCCAGAAAATAACAATAGAATTTAAGATCTAGATGAGGTTAAAGAGCGAATACACTTGCGCCACTGTGACCGATTCTGAGCCATATCACCTAGTGTCTCCAGCCATTTGTTGCGATCATCACGCGGACCCCAACCAGGTAGTCTACATCTACCTACATGGCTTAGACCAGTAGTCAAGGACTTCATGGACTGATGCCATGTTTTGGTTTGGCCGCCCCTAACCTTCTTCCATCCTACTTCGGCCCTAGCTAACATGGCGCGACGGGGTAGACGGTGGTCGGGCATGCGCAATACATGTCCTAGCCATCTCAGTCGATGAAGGTTAATGACCTCTTCGACTGATTTACCGTGTTTCCCAAGAACCTTTTGTCTAATCTCACTATTACTAATCCGGTTATTTCATGGTATACGAGCGATGTTCCGAAGATTCCTATGGTCAAATATCTGGAGACGACGCATATCTTGAGTTTTCATGGCCCACGTTTCGCAGCCATATGTTAAGATGGCGCGGACTGCTGCGCAGTACACCCGGCCTTTCGTTGAGACACGGATACCTCGACTGCGCCACAAGTGCCGTAGATTGGCAAATGCCAATCGAGCTTTCTGGATCTGCGCTGAGATTTCATCAGACACCGACTCACCACGGGTAATGAGACTTCCGAGATAAGTGAAGCGATCAACGCATTCAATTACTTCACTCCCTATAAATAATTTGGGGGAAGAAGCAGGCCAGTCCTGGAGTAACATTTTGCATTTGGGAGGGGAGAAGCGCATCCCAAATATGCCTGCATTGTTACTCAACGTGTTCAAGAGACCTTGAATGCTGTGTGCATCTTCACCAAATATGACTATATCATCTGCATATTCTAAGTCGACAAGAGAGCCTCCTGGAAGGAGACTAATCCCAGAGGACTTAAAAGAAGTGAGAGAGATTTCTAACAGTACATCTATGATGAAATTAAATAAAAATGGGGATAAAGGGCAACCCTGACGGACTCCACTTGAGGATGAAATTTCTCGTGACAATTCGCCATATGCTCTGACTCGACCAGTGGTGACCGGGTAGAGAGCCTTTATAAGGTTAATGTACTTTTGAGGTACGCCTTTTAATGACAAACATTGCCACAAGACTTCACGGTCTACAGAGTCGAACGCTGCTTTCAAGTCAAGAAATACAACTATAGTTGGGCGTTGGTACATATGTCTGTGTTCGAGGACCTGGCGCAGGGTGAATATGTGATCAATGCAACCTAATCCAGGTCTGAAACCAGCCTGGTTTTCTCGAGTCTGTTGTTCCCTAGTGTTAGTTAAACGTCGGATGATTATAGTGGCTAATATTTTAGATACTATATTAGTCAAACTGATTCCTCTCTGGTTATCACAGGAGAATTTCTGTCCCTTTTTGTAGACTGGAACAATCAGCGATCGAGACCAGTCAGATGGGATGGAGTTTAGTTCCCAGACTTTGGCTAATATATCAGTCAACCTGCACGTTAAAACTATACCACCATCCTTGAAGATATCGGTAGACGACATATCAGGCCCTGCTGCTTCCCCTCGTTTCAATTTACTTATGACGTTTTCAACTTCACTGAGAGTTGGGGGACCTGTGTCAGTTTTCCATTCGGGTACCTTGGAGATTGTGGGAGGAAGAACAAGTTCCAGCAGACTGGAAAGAAGGGTACCTAATCAAGATACCAAAGAAAGGCGATCTCAGTACTTGTGAGAACTACATGGGCATCACTCTTCTTTCAATACCAGGAAAGGTCTTCAACAGAGTGTTATTGAACAGAATAAATGACCCAGTCGACTCCCAACTCCGAGATCAACAGGCCGGATTCCGTAAAGACAGGTCGTGTACCGACCAGATCGCTACTCTACGGTTTATTATTGAACAATCAGTTGAATGGAATTCACCACTTTACATCAACTTCCTCGACTATGAGAAAGCATTCGTCAGCGTGGATAGAAGAATATTATGGAGCCTTCTACGACATTATGGCGTAGCCGAGAAGATAGTCAACATCATAAGGAATTCTTACGACGGACTACATTGTAAGATCGTGTATGGAGGTCAGCTCACAGATTCATTCGAAGTGAAGACCGGTGTCAGATAGGTTGCTTACTCTCGCCCTTCCTCTTCCAACTGGTCATCGACTGGATCATGAAGACTGCAACATCTGAAGACACTCCCGGAATACAATGGACAACATCGACGTAACTAGATGACTTGGACTTTGCAGATGACCTAGCTCTTCTTTTTCACACACATTTGCATAGGTTTTCTGTTTATTGACTAATCAGTCGGATCTGTGTCTACGTAAAGAGACTGGCATAAGTTATCATATCGAGCTTAGTTCAGCAACTAAAAATAACTCGGCTGTCTCAATGGGACACAAGATTTATGGATTTTTGGCAAACCATAGAAACAAGAAGTTGTACAAGATTTAGGATATAAAGTAAACCATAGAGAGATGAATTACAAAGAATTCTAAAACAACATGAACTTTCTATCCAACCGACCTCAATTAAACCATATCATATTTCATTCATGTGGACATACATACAATTTTTATTCGTATTTCACACTAACATATGCATACATGTCTCACTTCAAATTACCTTGACCCAAGTGACTTGAAATGACATGAACAAACTCGCATTTTGATTGCACGAACCTATTTTGATTTGTTCAATTGTATTATTTAATCTTGTATTAATTCAATTCGGTTATTCATTTCTCTGAAGAAGCGACTTGCACTAGACCGCGAAACGTCAAAAATTTTAATTTCTACTCATAGGATAAACTTTCTGACTTGGAATATGCAGGTAATATAGTTCTCTTAGATGCATGGGTTAGGAATAGAGTACTAGGTAAATGTAGTAAGTTTATTGATGGAGTAGTAAATCTTCCTCAGTTGAGGTGGCCGGGACATGTTTTACGTATACCCAACCACCGCCTACTTTGACAATCAATGCTATCTGGTGTAGGTGTAAGCTGGGAGAAAGTTAAGGGTGGCCAAACGAATATATATCATCAGTCTATGAAGTCATTGACAGTTGGGCTGTCACATCTTAATAGATGTAGACTATCTGGTAGGGGTTTACTTGATTATCGTAACCAATGGTTAGAGACTTTGGGTGACATGGGTCAAAATCGTTGGCAATGGCACAGATGCATCCATTCCTTGTCTTCCTCCATATTCTGAATTCACCATTATTTTCTTTTTACTAAATTATGTTTCCTTCTAGTAATTGGGGCATTGCAACTTGAACTGGTGTACTCATGTACTTTGTTCTACGTTGTATCTGACTGACTGACTTTACAAAATAGTAATAACTACTGTATTTTATATGAAATCTTGCAGTATACCCATTTTGTTTAACGTGTTTTGAAACCAACCTCCTTTCAAGTTACTTTCGATATCTACTAAATTGTTTACATGGCTATCATGTCATTATTACAATATTGGACATAATTGAAATATTTAGATCATTGAAATTAACATATTCATCAATAAATAGTTGCATATTATTATTGATCTGAACTCATTAACAGTGAATACACGTATTGGGTTCTGGTATAACAATCACTGTGTACATTAAGAACTATTTTCTCCAACAGATTTATGCGTGTCTGAGTGGATAAAGCACACCTTGTGTTTAATTAGTTGTTCATTACCTTGTCTATAACAACCATCCATTTTAAGTGTATAATATGCAGTGTAACGGCGATATTTGGTACAGCACTGTCACATAAAACTGCAGACAGCAAAGTGTACAGTAACAGTGTAATGAACCTAAATAATATCTCATTCCTCTCGTATAGCGTAAATAAGTACGCTGTATTTAGAATTCTTTCAGTCCAACGTAAAATTATTCATAAATTGAAAGGTAATGCTCATCCGTACTTATATTTTCCAAGCCTTCGCTTACCAGTGACAATAACTTATGGAAACATCTTTATGCTTATTGATGATCATAATGACCTATGTTTTCTCAAGGCTAGTAAACTTTGTGCCTACACTATGAATGTAAAACTTCGACTGTCAGATGGAACATGGGATACGTCTTCAGTTATATTTAGGACTTATCAGTTAAATTTATCTACACCTCAATCTCGGTTTTTACACTGACCTAAATTCAGTACATTTGCTTCGACCGCCATCGTCAAGTCACTGAGTTCAGACAGCTGCACGTGTACAAAGAGTATGTATTCAAATTTTATTGGTATTTTCTCATGTATGGCAACGATGGCCAATCAACTGCAGTTATCAATATCATCAACGGAAAGACATTCTTACAAATAAAATCTTTATAATAGTTCAGAGAAGAATCGTTTTGTTTGTTGCATGATCTAATTTCTTATTAGCTTGCTCCCTTTATGGTAGTGTAGAACGGTTGACATAGTTAAGCTTTTATGATTGAGATAACCAAGGAATTAACTAGGTTGATTTTCAGTAGATTCATTAACGAATAATAGTGATTATTTTTACTGGGAGCCTAATCTACAACATAATACAGTATCGTCAAATGATGCAGTCTTATTGTAGCCAGTGACCATACAAGATTTGTGTGCCATTTGTTTCCTAAGGGTCCTGGAGCCCATATACACAATTGGTTTGCAACCATGGTTTTCCGATTCCCCTTTCCTCACCATTAGTGGATCGTCTTTATCCACCAACGTAATCAGGAAACCAAATGTTCGCTTTCGTAAACAACACTGACGAGGATAGTGAATTGAAATTTCTTGATAGAGATTTTAATCGCTTTCCATGTTGGAACATTTCAAGTGGATAAAGGGCGGCAATCATTGCTATGTATTATTGAAGTAAATTTTCCCTAAAGTATTTTTAAGTAATTTAGATGAATTGAAATACTTTTAACAGTGATAAAAAATCAGCAACACAAAATATACTTTAATGTTGTACTTACTTATGATTGCACATTAGACGATAAAATAAATCATTTTAGAATTGTATTAGATAAACTTATAGACTATATCTAAATCATTAATGAATCAGTGAGCATTAACAATAACAACAGTAAAAATGACTTTATGAACATTTATAAGAAATTAAGTGTACGATTTGTTGTTTTTTTTAGGATGGAATGCTATTAAGTTTAGTTGATTGTATTTGTTATACACTGATGTCGATTGGGTACAAGTAAAATCCATGGACTACTAAATAGCTATTTCGTTCTTGTAGGGAACTCTTGAGTAGTATATGCCTTCGACTCCAACAGGGCATTCAACCATAGACTTTCATGTCTCGTGGCTAACGCCTAACCATCTACACCACAGCCGGGGTCCAATGGTAGAATTTCCATCTCCATCAGTTTGTGATATAGCACAACGATCAGTCAATCTGTGACGAATACAATCAGCCAAACTTTATATCCATCTTTACAAAACCAACTCAGTTCAACAATAATAATTAGCTCAAAAATGACTAGTTTCAGGATACCCCTGAAATTTTTGTAAAAAGTCTTGACTAGTGGAGAACAAATATGCCATAAGTGCGACACTTATCACCAGTGCCACGAAATGATCATCGCACCATATCACAAATTGATGGAAGTGGGGATTCTACCACTAGGCACCATCCAAGCAGTTCGGATGACTGAGTGTTCACCACGAAACTTGAAGGTCACGGTTTCGATTCCCTGTTTTAGTCGAAGGCATGAACTGCTGAAGAGTTCCGCACTAGAACGAAACAACTATCTAGTGTTCTCTGGTTAAAATGGTGCCAAACTGTCATTAATCTATGCTGAAAATAACTAGATTCAAATTTTTACTGACCAATATCCAAATGAACATTTTTTGCTATTTATTACTTAAAAAACTAACTTTACATTGAACATTTAAGTCTAAATTATCTATTTATTTAGGAGTTTAAAAGAAGGAACAAACTATATTACTTTTCTATGCACAATTTGATTTGTTATTTTCAGTATAGAATTACTTTAATGCAATATACTTATCTGTTAGAATTTATGTCACATAATCATAATGTTTTACTATTGAAAATATTAAGACTGATCTTAGGATAAATTTAAATTTATAATTAAAACAATAGGTTGAAATAGAAAAAAGATTTAAATAAAAAAATTTTAGTGAGCACTCATTTGCTAAATGTCTATCCGTGTACTTGAGTTTGGTCCGCACTTTAGGTATATGGTTTTTTTGAATACTATCTGATTCTTTAAAATGAAGTAGGTGAGGGGCTTGTTTGTTGAGATGTTGAGTGCCTTGATCTGTTGCTCCCTAATTTTCGGTGGTTCTCTAACCTATATATCCAAAGTAAAAATGTATACACGAAACCACTTCAAGAAAGAAGTCTCTCTAGAACATCTGATCATTGTGTTAGAGATTCTACTTGCTTTAATTGACAAAGCACTTTTTATTATTTGAACAGATTTCCATTTCACAAACAATTTAGATATTCTTTTAATACTCATCGACATTTGTTCATGCCGGATAAGTTATATGGCTAATCCACAAAACAGTTTAATACCAATAAATTCATTCCTGGTTTTAATGAAACGCTGCAAACTGTTGTGCAAATTTCTATTCTCCATTATGGGCGGAGTTTCATAAATTAATTTACTGAATGAATGAATTTAATGTGTGAATTATGTATAGCAATAACAATATGATTTGAATTTGGAGTCAAAAATAATATTTTTCTAAGTAGTGAAAATAGTGTTGTCACATGGGTAGCATGAATTAAAATGAGGTTGAAATGTTACTTAGAAATATCCTAAACAGTGTAAAGAGTAATATTTATCACACTTAAAATAACACCGTATAAGCTCAAATATTTAACCTTAATGCTATCACTGTTATTATTAAATATAACTTAGACATTTTTCATAGTTTTGCTTCCACATGTTAAGAAACTAAACGCTCCTAGTTAGTTGTTATAACTTCACCCGCGCCCACTAACAATGAGTTCTCTGGCACAGTTGATGCATGTGTAAACGATCGATTGCACATAATATTCTCACCAGTTTGCATTATTTTAGTCAAAATACTGGAAAGGCTACTGGGTTTCTCGTATTATTCAGTATTACTCAGACTTGAAAATATATGTAGATGATACATAAAAGCACTTGGGACAAATAATAAATCCTAATATTTGTAGATATAAGGCATTTATGGTACAGAACTGAATAATATTAAATTATTAATTTACTGTAATTAATGAATAGTACGAAAATATAGCGATAGTCGTTTGGTCACATAAAATCTTTCACTGCTATAATATACGTGTTTAATAAATTCACATCTAAAAATTTGTACTTATCCCTAGGCCTCCGATGTTTCACATTTTCACTTTTTCGGTTCATTTTAACAACATATTTTCTTGTTTGATTAGTCAGTTATGAAGAACGTCTACTTCAGGTATAAGTTTTATATGACCTATAAATCCGTGTAGTCGGAATTTCGGACTTGTTTTTATTTAGAAGCATTATCTTTTTAAATTATGCTCTGTTCTGAGTCGAACAGTTAAATAATTTTTTTACATTAAACTATTTCGATTGTTCTATATTTTCCTGTATTCCACATTTAGATTTTGTCAATCCATCAAATGAATTTTATTTGCACTAATTGCCCACGCCACATAACACCAAACTCAAATCTATCTATAGAAAACTCACAAGCAACTAATCCCACTAGTAGTTTGGTCAATTTGAATCCTTCATATTATCCAGTGAATCAGCGTAATTTGCACTTAGTGAATTTCAAAAAACTATTTCATTCTGATAAACTTCACTGTAACATTCCTTATAGAAATGACCATTCATCTACGAGTTTATTTCGTCACTGGCTTACTCGCCACTGGTATAATACGTTTTATCGGCAGTCTAACAGTAAACAGATTAGCAGATTTTCACATAGCTTTTCTTCATATTATACAACCGCTTCTACATCTTCAACCAGTCAAGTTGTGAATAGAGATGAATTTGATCAATGTAAATCAAATCTCATTCGTTTCAAACAGCAATCGATTAGTACAGCAAGTATAAAAGAATGTTACGTAACTGCTGTAGTTGAAGATGTACCATCAGAAACAGGTAATAGTTCTACACTGTCTGAGTCTGTGAATATACTCACTTCGAGTCATCCTGTAATTAATCGCTCTACAAATTCAACATCTAGCAACTTCAGTTCCTTTCCTATAACCTAAGTAGCATTTTCTCATTAGTGACAATCTCATGTCTTATTTGTTCACAGTCGTTTATCAACTTTTCTATACCTAGTGTTCACATACACTGGTGAATTTACAATACATTTCGCCACTTACCAGTTTGATTATTTTAGCATATACAGACTATACTAAACTGTAATATCTTTTAGCTATATTTCCTTTGTATTATTTCTTGTACGCGAACTACTGATATGTAAAGTGATTCTCGCCTTTACATGATAATATCAATACTGGTAACGTTGTTTTATAAACACTGTGTTAACATTATTTACTTGTTCATAAATTGTATATTTCCCTGTTATTTACATTTTCCCACGAATTGTTCGTTCTGAAATTGTCTTGTAGATTCGATATTTTGCCAGTACATTTATTAGATTTCACTTGATTAAGCCACCGTACTCTCAGTATCATTCCCTAACATACTTGGGTGTTGCCATGTAATTTTTAGTGTATATGGTGCTGCTTATTTTTTATGTGCAATTTTGTGTGCGATCTGCATATATATATATATATATATATATATATATATATATATATATATATATATATATATATATATATATATATAGGAATCTCTTCCTTATTTTGATTTTTCATTTTCTATACTAAAAATGAATTAATATTGAGATACTTAAAATGTGTCTGTTATTGTTGTTGTTTCTATTTTAACTATGTCATGTTTAGCCTCTGCATGGTTGGCTTTTATTTTATTATTCATCTAAGCATTTTTACTTCTTCATTCATGCAATCCTGACTTTTGTAGGTAGTATTTTTCTAGCCTCATTTAGCGAAAAGTATATTGTAGACCTACTGAAAACTTAAATACTTTTAGCGCCTATTGCACATGTATGTTAATTACCAGTAAATTATTCAACAATAACGGAGAGGGTTAGAATTGTAAAGTTGGATAAAACTAACAAAATGTCCAGTCATATTTATTTGCTATTTAAGTTATTTTGAAACGAGATCTTTAGCACAAAGTCAAAGGCTGAAAATTCACGAGCAGATTTAAGTAATCGAGACCGTTGTATATCGTATTGCGTTACCACAGTCAGCACAGTAGTAAGCATCATTAGCTAAAGGCGTATTGACAGTCACACTGATTAAGTAAATAGGAGATAGTTATTACTGCTATTCTCTCCTAAAAAACGGTAGCTTTTTCTGTTAACGTCTGTTCTTGAGTCTTTTTGGATGGCTTGAATGGTAGTTCCCTCTGATGATTTTGAGATCTAGCAAATATTACGTGGGGATATTTCTTCTCTGCGTCATTTGCTAGATTTTTCAATCGCAGTTGTTAAATTTTTAGACCCGAGTTTTTCGACTTTTTTCTTTTGATCTTTCACATGTTGGTATTCGCGGATTCTGTAATGCGCATGACTAGTTATTAGTTGTACTGTTCATCTTCCACTCTGTTCAGCAATTTTCCACCCCATTGGACATCTGATCAGTAGCCCGTATCTAAAGCTAGTTCGCAGAGCATACCAACTTATTAAGGACATTCAAATCAACAACGACGAATTGATGGTTTTTTTCGATGTTACAACTTTATTCACTTACATTCAACCAAAGCTAACAAGAGTCACTAAATCCTTTATCTTCACCAATGATCCTAATCTTCAGAAGCACATAAAGCCTCAAAGTCAAGACTTGTTGGTGATCACCGGGATGTGCTTAACATTATAATTTCAGTCCGTCAATAAAATATCCAAACAAACAAATAGAACACCCACTAGATCAGTAATATCTAGACTTATTGCAGATGAGATGGTGCATAGATTAGATACGATAGTATTATTGATGAGCAAACCGAAAATGTGTGTCAATTATTTAGTTTTCACCATCATCGCCAAAAAGAATGAGTTGAGGAATGCCTACAGTATGATCAGCAACATTTTGACGACATATAATTTACAATGGAAAATGAGTTAAATAACATTCGACATTTCCTAGATGTGCTGATCACCATAACTGACAAGGGGAACTGAAGATTCGAGTGTGTCCGAAACCAACCCACGTAGATCAAATACCCAATTACAATAACAACAACTCACAAAATCAGCTGCGTGCTAACTATTCCAAAGGTCGATAACACACTACAATATTCTTACCACACGAAGAAATGGAAAAAAACTTAATGACTGTCTGCTGAAGGGATATCTATCCAAGTTACCTCATCACGATCACAATCAAATAAAATCAGATGTCGAAATCGACAGACAGATTATCCTACTATATATGAAAGATACTATGAATTGCAACTAGACTATTAAGGCCGTTAGGAATAAACGTCTAGCACAAGCCAACAAATTCACTACAATCAATTCGATGCAAAACAAAGTACAATATAGCAAACGAAAGTAAATCAAACGTTATCTACCACATAAACTACACCAACTGTGACAGGCATTACATCAAACAAAGAACTCAACCTCTTTATCCCCGTTTGCCGTGAGACATCATGACATACCTATACTAAATCATATTGACAGTTACGGACACAGATTTCGCCGGAAAAATGTGATTTTCAACAAGGGAAACAAAAAGTGTTATGTCTCATGGTTGATGATTTGACTAGCTACAGACAACTTTAGTACTCGAACGCCTTGGCCCCTCATAGTCGCAAATCCAGAAGACGAGTAGTCAGGACACTTTATTCCAGTAAGATAGAGAGAGTGTGTGTCAGTTTTGTACAAAATATTCGTATATTTATTATAGTGACTATTCATCGAATTGAAATCGTAAACATTTTACTAATACAGTGAAAGATTGTCAAGTATACTTTGTGAGTATAACTCACTTTAATGTGATGAGAGTTCGTAAATCAAGCTTACACAAAATCAATACAACTTGATTAAACGAACAATTGTATTTTTAAGGATTTTGAATCCCTAACACCCCCTTTTGAAAAGAAAAAAGATAATGATTATACGTTTCTCGAGACTAGTTCAGCGTCGCGGTGGTCAGGTAAAAACTACAATTTACTAAAGAGATGATTAGTTACACTGAAACTAGGAAATTACAATCTATCACTAGGCTCCACGGGAAGTAGTGGGATCTTTATGTGGTAACAGGAACAATACTGCATTACGTTCACGTCTTGACTTGGTGCATTCATAAATGAAAGAGCCAACGATGCGACCACGTCTGGAATATCTTTTGATGGCTGTAATATTTCGGCTTGGCTTAACGCTTCTCGTTGATGCATACTGTGGTTTCTTGGGCTTCTTAACGATCACTACTGGGGCTGCCCATTAGAAAAAATTTACCGGTTCGATGACAGCACTCATTTAAAACGACCTAACTCTTGCTCCACAATAGGTAAGCAGCATACGGCACTGGACGTTTAGGTCGGAAAACTGGCGTGGCACCAGGCCTGAGGACTAGTCGTGCTTTCGCATTATTACATCCCCCCCAATTATTCTGCAAACACTGATGTCTTTCTAAGACAGTGTTCTTTATATTTTTCTCCGAAACTTCAGAAGTCCTGACGCGGCTGCAGATATAATTAATCGAGTGGTTCGCCAGATTCAGAGTTTTTATAAGGTCGAGCCCCAACAAATCTATCCGCGGACTCTGTGAGGTATATTGTTGTATTTGTTCTTGCATTCCCCTTCGCAACTTCATAACATATCTCTCCGATAATATTTAATTTACCGCCGGATGCACTGTGGGCTTGCTGAATTGTTGGGTACACTGGGGCTTTGCCAATATGCTTCCAAGTTCCTCGGCTAATAAACGTTATGTCGGAAGCGGTGTCGAGTTGTAGACGAGCGTAAGATCTTTTTTGGTGATTCTGTGTGAAAATCCCTCCAGGTAACATTTTTCCCCATTGTATTTCGTTGTTTTGCGCTTAAAAGTACATTTATTCCTCTTAATCCACTTGGCTATACATTCTAATGACCTTTTAAGTTAGTCGCTATTTATTTTCATTGTAATATTTGTTTTTGACTTGCGTTTAGACCGGATTTCTATTATTCTCATGGGTTCCATGTATTTTGTTTTACTGGACTTTTGGCTTTGGCGGCTGACATATTGGTTCACTACTCTTCTTGATTGTATTGCTTGAATTGACTGGATATATGTATTCTCTGATTGTGGATTGACGCATACCTCCAGAACTGAAAATATTGTGTTGTAACAAGTAACCTTTGGTACTTTGTTATTGATATTTCTATAGATTTAGACCTTACCTTCAGGACAGACAATACTTGATCTATTCTGAAAGGATAGAATAACCTTCTTGTTTATTTCTTGTAACTCAATTGATTATTCCAATCTTTGGGATGAATTTTGGTTGAATAACTGGTGATGACATTTGTTTAGGTAATAATGTACATTTGTATAAATAATTTTGCATAGAACCGTTTCTCACCCAACCATTTGTTCTCAATTTCTACTGGGCAAGAGTACGCGTATCTAAACCAACGTCAATCCAAACTGACTCCGTTTAGATACTACAACGAGTACGACGGCCGTTGACCTCAATGGTAACATATTTAATTCGGCTGGAATACGGTGTACTAGTGTGAGCCACTACTATTTTGTTGGTCAATGCACGAGCTTTATATTCTCTGGAATAAAGTCTCGGTGGATGACGACGATGCGAATTTCCTTTCCCCACGCCTTAGTGAGGTTGACTAGGCTGTACGGAATCTAAAGCGAGGGAGAGAAGCAGGACTTGATACATTAACCCCTGAGATATTGACGGATGGTGGTCCAGTTTTAGCAGCGAGATTAACCGGGATCTTGGCTAGAATCTGGGAACTGGATGTAATCCCATCTGACTGGTCTCGAGCACTAATCGTCCCAGTCTATAAGAAAGGATAGAAGTCCTCTTGTGACAATTACCGAGGAATCAGCTTAACGAATATAGTGTCTAAAATATTGGCTTCAATAATACTTCGACATCTAACTGAAGCTCGTGAAGAGCAAACTCAAGAAGACCAAGGTGGTTTCAGACCTGGACGTGGCTGTATAGACCAAGTATTCACACTTCGGCAAGTTCTGGAACATAGGCACACTTTTAGACGCCCAACAATAGCTGTATTCCTTGACCTTAAGGCGGCGTTTGATTCTATCGATCGTAAGGTTGTGTGGCAATGTCTGTCATTGATAAGCGTACCAAAGAAGTAGATTAACCTCATACAGGCTCTCTACCTGAACACTACATGTCGAATGAGAGCTTATGGCGGTTTGTCGTCGGAACTGATTACCTCAAGTGGTGTTCGTCAAAGTTGTCCGCCTTCCCCATTTTTATTTAATTTTATCATTGACATACTTTTAGAGTTAATATTTTCATCTTCTGACTTCTCCGGGGTTGACCTCCTTCCAGGAGATAAACTAGCTGACTTAGAATATGCAGATGATATGGTTCTCTTGGGTGAAGATGCTGATAAAATGTGGAATCTCTTGACTACCTTAAACATGAATGTAAGGATGTTTGAGATGCGATTCTCTCCACCCAAATGCGAAATATTGTTTCAGGATTGGCTTGATTCTGCACCAAACTTAGTGATATGGAGTGAAACAGTTGAATGTGTCGACGCCTCACTTATTTCGGGAGCCTCATCGATCTTAATAGTCTGGTGTCTGCTGAAATCTCTGCTCGTACACATAAGGCCAGATTAGCTTTTGGGAATTTGCGTCACCTGTGGCGTATACGAGACATCCATCTAGGGACCAAAGGACGCTTTTACTGCGCAGTAGTTCGATCCGTTTTACTTTATGGATGTAAAACATGCACATTAAGGATAGAGGATATTCGTGGGCTCCTAGTATTCGATCACAGATGTCTTCGAAGCATTGCTCGTGTTTGCTGGGACCACTGTGTAAGCAATACATGGGTTAGGAATAGAGTACTTGGTAAATATGGTAAGTCTATTGATGAGGTAGTAAATCTTCATCAGCTGAGGTGATTAGGATATGTAACACGCATACCTGACTACCGCCTACCTCGACGAGCGATGGTGTGTGGTATGGGAGTAGGCTGGAAGAAGGCTAGGGGAGGCCAAACCAAAACATGGCTCCAGTCCATGAAGTCATTGACAATTGGTCTGAGCCATGTTAATATGTGCAGACTACCTGGTTGGGGTGTGCGTGACGCTCGTAACAAATGGTTAGAGACCTTGGGTGATATGGCTCAAGATCGTTGGCAATGGCGCAAGTGCATCCATTCCTTGTCTTCCTCCAAATTCTAAGTTTCTGATTTTGTTATAATTTCCTTTTTACTGAATCATATTTTCTTGAATCTTATTTCCGATCTCTATTCGTTTCCATTAATACTAACTCTTACTACCTCCCCTACTCTGGGATTTGATCCGACAATTTAATCTCTATCTGCTAATTTGGGTATGGAAACTTGAACTAATATACTCATGTACCAAGTTCTACGTTTGTTATGACGATGATGAAAAGGAGGAGGATGATGATTTTGGTTGGTGGACGCGAATACCAATTAGATGCGTGCCTAGTTGAGAATGCACGATTGACCTAAGCCCATTCACCCCCCTAGGCCGACAATAGGACAACCGCAAGTGAGAGAACCGAGAACTGATGACCGGAGAACGTATTATATTTTAATCATGCCTTTATATATACATAAAATCAGACCACACAGTGAACCAATCAAGAATCTAACATTTGTACAGAACAAAAGAGATAGTGGTAGTGAATGGGGAGAACTTGTACACAATAAGGTAGACGTAGTTCGTAATAATAAACAATACATAAATAATCAATACACTAAATGAGAGAACTGGGCAAAGGGAACGTAACAGTCAGAAATAAAATGTTAACACTGTCCACAGTTATAATAAATGAAATAATGTTATAAATCACAGTTCCAGAAGATAGCCAAATCTTCATTAGGTGCCCGGCATATCAACGTTGTACCTGACTGACTGAACTTTCTTTTACAGTGAGTCTCTGTGCGTCCTTTACGATGGCATTTGATGCAACGATGGTCTTTGCATGGACAAAACTTCTTATAGTGCCATTCTCCACATAACCAGTATGTGGATGGAGGCTGTGAGCCACATTGCTTATGTACATCAGAATCTCTTCGCTCAGTTATTGCGCGTACGTATGTGGGATGACTACCACTCACGACCATGAAAGTATCATGCTTCAAGTTCACCAACCTCTGGCATTTACTGGTGACTTATTGCAAAGTTATACTTGGACATTGTCCGATTTTATTCAAAATTCTGGTTCTGATGTCAGCATCTTCAGGTGATTGCTGGCCTCATACAAATACCAAACACTTAAACTAGTCTTCTGCCATCGATGATAATTTAAAGCGTTCACACTCACGATTCACTAAGCCCGCATGTTCCACCCAGTTATCTATTGGTTCTTACATAACCTTCGAGCATTAGTAACGGATGTTAAATAAAGATGACTGTTCTCAAAGGATTTGTGACAGGGTTTGAACTGTTTCATCAAAACTAGCCCCGGGTTGTTTAGGAGATTAGGGATGCTGTAGCGTTCGTGTTCGATTGTCCCAAGTTTTCTTAGGAGTACTCTAACTTTTGAAGCGTCATCCTGTCTACAGAGATCGATGCGAAACAGATCTCTATATTTCTTGAACCTCTAGTCAAAGTGACACCAGCTGAACCATTGAAATGATATTCATGGATAGCATTTAAGAATGATTCGTTATGTGACACCTGACGTTCTCTGGAAGTGGGGTTTTGTTAATTAAGGAGCATCAGGGTTTCCATAATTCTTATGTGCCTTGTTCAAATCTCCTTTCTTGCCGTTCTCTATAAGCTTCTAGTTGTTTGAATGTAGTATTCAAGGTAATTTTTTTCTAGTTTTCCGAAATTTCCATCACCAGTTGTTTTATCGCGTGGTTGATGGTTTGACTAGCTACAGACAACTTTAGTACTCGAACGCCTTGGCCCCTCATAGTCGCAAATCCAGAAGACGAGTAGTCAGGACACTTTATTCCAGTAAGATAGAGAGAGTGTGTGTCAGTTTTGTACAAAATATTCGTATATTTATTATAGTGACTATTCATCGAATTGAAATCGTAAACATTTTACTAATACAGTGAAAGATTGTAAAATAATAATAATTTATTTCCTGTATATCAGGCGCAAGCCATTTTTACAGGCAAGATCAACAATATCATATCAGATAGTTAAAATGGTTTAAGTGTTATGCAGACTTATTATACAATGATGTACAGATATATTGGAATGATAAATTTTGTTTTAAACTAGCATTGTCAAGTATACTTTGTGAGTATAACTCACTTTAATGTGATGAGAGTTTGTAAATCAAGCTTACACAAAATCAATACAACTTGATTAAACGAACAATTGTATTTTTAAGGATTTTGAATCCCTAACAAAAGACTAGTGAGTTTTTGGAAGCTTTGGATGCAGGTCAGTCGATAATCAATGAACATATTGGAATAGATGCAATTAACCAACTAATTAAAAAGCTAATAGACGACTGCATTACTATGGATCAAGTCAAGAGAGAAGGAAATCAAAATAAGTGTTTGCTAAACTGACTAGACAGGCAGTTAAATTTAAAGTCAACAGAACAAGTTGCTAGTCATTTGTGGATAAAGTCTCATAGCTCACTTTTATCTGAATTTTACACCGTTTCAGTCAACCAAAATGACGATGAAACCTCCTTAATCAGACGATTTAGCTAGGAGAACGCAGTATAATTAACAACAATCCTCCTGAGCTACGATTCTTCTATACCATCTCAATATTTGTAGTCAACGGATTATGTACATTAAAACAGACTGGTGGTTTGCCATCTACCGTATGTACTTTGTTCAGTGAAATTTGGGTCATGCACAGTGCTCTTTGAAAATTTATTTGCAAAGTTTGCTAGTTTATTCCGAAAAAATAAAATTCTCTGCGATTGCTTACTTATACACTGATTACAAATCGTACCGTTTACTTAATTAAGTAACCACTTATCAGTCCATTGCGCCACACGCTAGCAAAACATTAGATACATAATCATGTGATGAATGTGCATGAATAATTAATACGAGGGCATGCAAATGGTCATTTATTTTTAGTCGCTGTTCAGTAAATTATTCCTTTAATCAATGATGTGAGGCCGAGTGGTGTTGTTCATTTGTTGCGCCTTGTTAAAGCAATCAGTTATCACAGACAGTCGACAGTTACTGTGTTACTCATGGCCACACAAACGATAGTAGAAGTGATTATTTATTGATTACAAAAACTAACGTAGACAGAACTGTAAAAGTACAGAGAACATATGTTAAGTGTCTTTGCGATGAGTTAGTTTGAGCCAGTTGGTTTCTATACGCTTACATCTTAATGTTTCGATGAAATCCCCAGTCTTAGGTTGTATCTAGTGTATGGGTTCTAGCTACTCGACTGCACGATGCTCTCGGTAAAGCAGAGATAAAAAATTTAATAAAGGGTGATGTATAAAATAGTAAGATAAATTAAGACAGACAGGTGGCAATGTCAGTGACACGTGTGTATGATATGGAGACTGCCTGCTAAATGTTGTCAACTTCTGGTTAAAATGGCGGACGAAGCTCGTGCGTGTTGTATAGTTCGCCTTACCATGGTATTGGCGAGAGGGAATTCCATCCCAAGATAGAGGTTCAGCGATGATGACGTCGAAAGTGATTACTACATGGTCACTGTTCCCCAAAAGGACCTGTACCTCAACGTTATCGACAAGGGGTTTGCCGTTTGATAGATGGTAGCCCGGCCTTGTATCGTTGCCTGTGTATCCGAATAAGCCCCCGTTTGTGTCGGACTGCCACTTTGGTGTTATGTCTGATGATGGAGTATTGAAATCTGACACAATAATTACCTGGTCGTACTGAGAGTGAGAGAGAGTCTCAAATACCTAGAGGATTTGCCCCTTGTATTCAGAGTTACCACATGGTTAGTGGTACATGCTCACCCCTAATTTAGTATTTAATGGCGTTCACTCTTACGAAATACCAAACAGACTTTAGGAGGTTGGAGTTTGTTGCAGTTGTAACAACAAGTTGGCTGTTAATGCATATTGCTTCGGAGCTCCAGCCCCGATGTACCTTCCATCCAATACAAACACAAAAGTCCCCTCTGCAGGATCCGTCGTTTAGAACGTCTTTTCAAAAGTCTGATCAGATACACCAGAGTTATGTGTAAGGGCGTCTGATTACAAATCCTTGTGCTGCCCTGGTACATGGGTACCACAGCCACGGAGAGCCCATTTCCAGCTGAAGTTGCGTTTAAGCTTAAACTCAGTTTACTTAGTACGGAGTTTCGAATGTTGTAATTTTCAGCAATCCTCCGTATCTTTTCGATATGTTTTTTTGGTTCTTCCTAGGTTAAGCAGCTCTTTATGGTCACACAGGTCTTCATCAGATGAATGAATTCAAGGTGCACCTAGACTATTAGATGCTAATTTCTTGTTATGTGTTACAAGTAAACCGTACGAAGTAATGCACAGTGTGCTTCTCAGACACATATCTTATGATACACAAGTGTTTCTGAATTGTTGTGATTGGGTATCTGAATGCGAAACTCCATTGACACTACGTTTTGAGCGGCAGTTGGTTGAGGGGTTATTATATTGGACTGTCCCTCTTAAGTGAGTCATTTGAGACCACTATTATTATCACCACTGATTACACCCATATTATTGCCATCCACGATACTTAGAAAGGAAGTAATCGTGTTGCGATAATACCCAGAGTACCATACAGTGTAGTATTACTGAGAGCGAAAAGACAAGGCGATGCAAAAGATTGAAAGATAACGCGATATACGAAATATATAACACTAACCGGCGATTTCCAGTCTATCAGGAACAGAAAGTGAGATTATGTTGTAACACCTATAATAGCTGGCACTATATCAGGTGGCTTAGATAAGTTCTTCATACTGGATACCGCTTCAACTGATTGTAGTGCGTCGTTATTAGATAGCCTCGTGATGACGAAGCACTTTGCAAGACAAACGCCGAGACGGATAGATGCATAAACAATCTCAAAAGGGCTTCGACACAGATGGCGAAACATACCATGTATCCCATAAGGTGCTATAGGACGATGTATTTACACACCATTGCCCCCTAATCTGCCTATCAAAATCCTTTCTGATGCTTACTGGCCACCTGTGTTCTTGTTAGAGATACGACATGTAGCTGAAAGGCGAATTCAAAGATCTCTGTCGTAGAGAAAGTACTTTCGATATTGCCACCTACAAAATGGAAGTTGACAACATTAAATTGACACTCGCCAATATGCAGTGTGTCCTACAAGAAATAACCCCGATATCATACCTTTTTGGTAAACATAATGACATCGACGTAGATAAAGTAAGACAGGCTGAAGTCTTTCTCGATTTCATCTCTCCTGAAGTTGTTAAGCGCATTAACTCGCTTCATAAAGCCATAGTTTACAACATTCCTGACAACTCCCCTATTAATAAGGTAAAAATAACTCTCTTAAAGGCTTCCGGCATGCCCCAAGTGCCTTGTGAATGCAAGAGACTGAGGAAAAAAGACTGGCAAACTAGCTGCCCAGTCCTATTTTATTTTAAGTCTACACAGGATTCCATGGAATTTATCAAGTCAGTAAATCGTGTAAGAACCAGCAGTGAGTACAAGAATGTACTAATAGTTGCTGACAAAACACCACTACAACGCAGAGCCCGTAACAGGCACAACGCCACAGCTCCTAACTTAAAGGAACCCAAACATGAACTAGCAAACCATAACAGCCTCATCAAAGCCAGTCCTACAGTAGACTGTGGTGAAGGCGACATGTCATTGGAACCATCAACCCCACCGACTAAACTAAAAAATGGGGGGGACCACAGTTTGAATGGACCAATTACTTCACTCGACATAAGCTCACAGACTACGTCACTAGCAACAGAAATTGCCACCGACCCTGTAGATTTGGACATCACCCCCCTATCGGGCACGAATATCTCTCAAACTAATGAGACGCACGAGAAAATGTCATGTACTGCAAGATATTTCCGCACTGTAAAAACTGAAAAGGAACTGAAACATCGGTTTGACGATAGCTATAAGTACCTACACACTAGGAATAGATTCTTCCCCTTAACGTCAGACAACTCACCTCAAACTATCAGTACAAACAAGCCTAAGAACAGTCGTAACCTTAACAGGTTAGACAAAATCAACAGCAAACCGTGTAAACCTAGGCAGACTAAATCTCTACCACCTAAGCTAAAAGTTAATACTCAGTGTGGCAGTAAACGATTTCTCTCCTATCCTCACGTTAATTCTCATGATTACTCTAAAAGGTATAAGGCGACACACCCGACTGCATCAGAGTACCAAATACTAATGTCCCAGAAAGACAATCTTGTACGCAGAAGGCACCCTTTGCCACTTACACTACCATTACCCCAACCAAATAGTGGTATGAATCACTACAACCATGGAGATTATCTCTATCACCAATATAGATGGCCATATAGACATGAAAATCTGATACCGACACAGCTACCTATAGCAAACGTTTCTGCTCATGACTATATGTCTAGAACTCATGACATACTGTCCAACTATTGTGAACCAAAAGTCACACATGCTCACTTATATCCTTTTTTAGCGCATCCTCATTCAACACTTTACAACCCATTTCACTTTCACTCACTACCTGTACCACCCGTCTTGAACCAACAATTCGTGCCAATCGTGAATGCTCCAAATCACGACTCACATCATCACTAAGGATAAACGTTGCTACCATCTCATATCCGGTTAACAAAAGTGTCTTAAGTATTTACCACAGAGATAATAGTGATGTTCAGAACACGAACCTCACGGAACAACCACTGAGTACATCCTCAATAACATCTCGGCTAAGTAAATGCTATAGTCCTCAAATATCTAGTCCAAGTTATATTCATAATTATAATCTCAATTCATTTACTACCCCCTTAGCCCTAACTAAACCAATGCTCATGAATAGTGCTGGATCCCATCCATCAACACTACTAGAATCAAACGGCAGTACCATTCTTCCCTCCCACAGTATAAATGCCCACGCCACAAGCAAATGTTACGATAACTGTTACAATAAATATAATAGATTAACCCACAGCACGAACGCTGTTAAATATGCAGTCACCAATAGCTCATATAAGGTCACTAATTCGCCTCATCTGACATTGATGCTAATATATGCCCGATCTATAATGAATAAAATGACATCTCTGAGAACCCTGGTCCTTCTATACAACCCTACACTTGCTCTAATAACGGAAAGTTGGCTGACACCTGATGTTCCAAATTCATGCCTTGTCATAGATAACTACGCTGTATTTCGTTGCGATAGAACCACCAAAAGAGGTGGAGGTTGTTTGGCATACGTATCAAAGACTATAAAGGTGGAAAATATCGATGATGAAGTCCTCAACACAGTACCTGACTCGATATGGCTAAAAGTACATGTAAATAACTACCAATTACTACTAGGTTGCATATATAGGGCTCCAAACACTCCCAAATTAGTAGACGCCTCAATAATTGCATCATTCGGGCATGCTGCTACCCTCAGCCTCGACCATAAAATGATCTGTGAAGACTTCAATCTACCAGGTGTCGATTGGCGCACATTCTCTGGCCCGACATTTTATGAGAGTATAATTAAATATATCAATATACACGGCTGGAAACAACATGTGCATTTACCCACAAGAAACAACAACACCCTCGACTTGATATTCTGTCATAATATAACGCCGATATCCATAGAATATGGCTTAAAACTCCACAACAGTGACCACAACACAGTCCTATGCACTCTTCCATTTCTTGTGAAAGGTAGAGAGCATAGGACGACCTGTAAGCGTTTTCAGTATCAAGACTTTGTCCATGCTGACTGGAGCATCTTTCAAAATCAAGTTAGATGCTCTGAATGGGCCAAATTCTTTGCTAGTGGCAGCATTGCTGAAACACTAGAAATATTCTACCGTACGATAAAGCCCCTAATTGACACTATAGCGCCAAAAAAGATGGGCTACAAAGCAATATCCCCTTACATCAACACTCAAGCTAAGTCCAAACTGCGTAAACTAAGGAAAAGGTACTTCATCTCAAATGACTTCACCGCTCTGAATCAAATACACTGTTTGCTAGAACAAGTAAGATGTAAACATGAAACTCGTCTGAAAGATGAGGAATGTATAGCACTCAATGGCGAATCTAAGTCCCTAAACCTGTGCTATCTATTAGAAAAACGCTTAAATAAAACTGAAGATTATAGTATTCACTCAATACTGCAAAATGGGGTAACCTACGATGACCCACGAGTTATATGCGAACTTCTCAGCGAAAGGTTCGCGAATAACGAAAACACAATTCAAACGCCGGACATCAGTGTAGATAGGATATGCAACACAACGCTAAGTACTTGTTATGTTCCTTAAATATAACTACCCAAATACTTTTATTGCTTAGTATTCTTAGACACCGAACACTCGATAAGATCCCAAATCAGAACACGTTTGAACAGGAACAAATTATATTCCAAATAACAAGGGTAGACAGAAGTAGGAATCGTTAGTTAGACAAACGTTAATGTATTTATAGTATTTACATAAGAAGCTTCCAGAATCTTCTGCAACAATCCACTGGAGCTGATTGGTTTAGAAGTAGCCAATCAGCGTGCGCCATCACGATCATGCACTGAGCATGCTTTAATCCGGTCTATATCCCACTAACACCTCCCCCTTGAGCAGATTCGTAGGATCTGGTGTTAGGATTCACCTGCAGCCGTTGTACTGGTTTGTGCTTACGATTTGTCCACCTTCTAGGTAATAAGGAAGTGGTACCATCCTTCGTTTGCACAGCGACTGTCCTGTCTGTTTCAGGTATGTTGATCTCAAAGGTGTCTAGCAGAACATCGAGTGGTAGTCTATACCGCGTCTCGTTGTTGGCGATGCAGGTTGGTTTCAGTTGGTTCGCATGACGCACCCAGACTTCTGAGCCAACAGACACCTCGTACACCACATTTCCTTTCTTTTGCACGATCCGACCAGCCGTCCAGGTAGGATGTTTGCCTCGATAGTCCATAGCAAGTACCCTTTGACCCACAGTGAACAATCGTCTTTTCGCCCCATGCCGACGATTGAACTGTTTCTCCATCTTTACGTTTCCTTGAGGCTTAAGAGCTGGTGTCGGACGGATGCTATCGAAATGTGTCCGTATTTTTCTGCCCAGTAATGCTTCCGCTGGAGAGACCCCGTTAGTTGTCTGAGGGTTCGGTGTGGAACGGTAGATAAGCAAGAACCTCTCTAAGATCTCTTCGGTTGTCCCCTCCCCTCTTGATTTTTTCAGAGCATCTTTAAATGTACCAACAAAGCGCTCTACTTGGCCATTTGATTGAGGGTGGAATGGAGGTGTTCGGATGTGATTGATTCCGTTCTGGCGACAAAAGTCTGAGAAGATAGCAGACGTAAACTGTGTTCCGTTGTCGCTGACTATTTGTTCCGGAACCCCGAAACGACTGAATAATTGACGTAGTTTTCTGACTGTGCAGCTTGCGGTTGGATGCTCCATGAGGGAAATTTCTGGCCACTTGCTGTAAGCATCAACTACCAGAAGGTAAGTTTGTCCATGAAGTGGACCAGCAAAGTCCAAATGTATACGCTGCCACGGTGAGTGTGGTATTGGCCATGATTGCAACTCTGCTTTCCACGGTGCTTTTGTTGCTAATGCACATTTAGTACACGAACGGGATAGCTGCTCAAGCTGAGTGTCTAATTGCGGCCAGTAAACATAACTTCGTGCTAGCGCTTTCATGCGATTTATTCCGGGATGTCCTGCGTGCAGCTGTTCGAGCACTGCTGGTTGTAGCTTCTTCGGAATTATGACGCGTTCGGCGAACAGAAGGCAGTCGTCAATGATTGAGAGAGACAGTCTGCGCTGGTAAAACTGCTGAAGCTCCGTAGAGTTGGTCTTCGAGGGCCACCCTTCTAGGTGGAACTTTCTAACTTCTTGTAGAACTGGGTCTCGAAGAGTCTCTTCTCTGACTTCATCTGACGACACTGGAGTGTTTCTAATGGCATCCGCTACTACACTTCGTATTTCTGGGTCAACTGATATGGAGGCAATGATCATGTCCTCCGGTCCAGGGTGTTGAACTCCAACTAGTCGTGAGAGGGCATCGGCCTGACCAATAGTATTTGTTGACTGATACTTGATGTTGAAGTCATAGCTCAGAAGCATTGTTGCCCAGCGCTGTAGTCTATTAGCCGTATAAACAGGGCTTCCTTTTTTAGAACCGAAGATTGCAATCAATGGTTTGTGATCTGTCAGAAGAGTAAACTTACGGCCATACAGCATTTTATGAAATCTTTTAACAGCGAAAACGATTGCAAGAGCTTCCTTTTCAATTTGACTGTAGTTTCGCTCGGCTGGGGTGAGTGATCTAGCAGCATGAGCAATTGTCTTTTCTGATTTGTCTGGAAACACGTGGGATATCACTGCTCCGACTCCATGACTAGAGGCATCAGATGCAACAACAATTCCTAAGCTGGGATCGAAGTGTGTTAACAGAAGCTTCGAGCTGAGCATTGACTTGACTTTGTCGAACGATGCTTGACATTCTCCTGACCACTGCCAAGGTTTATCTTTTGTTAGTAATTCATTAAGAGGACCTCTCACTCGATGCATTTCAGGCAAAAATGTGCTGTAATGACTAACTAATCCCAAGAAGGATCTTAATGAAGGAACGTCAGTTGGTACAGGCATTTTCTGAATGGCTTCTATATTGGCAGGGTCTGGTCAGCGACCGTTCTTATCTAGGATGAAACCAAGGTATTTGATCGAATGCATGAAGAAGATACACTTTTCTTCACGTAGGTGAAAACCGTACTCCAACACTCGGTTAAGAACTTGATGTAGTCGATCAGAAAGTTCACTGTGAGTGGAACCCATAACTATGATATCATCTAGATAAGCTGCTGTACCAGGTATACCTGTTAGCATCGTATCCATTATTTGCTGAAAGATAGCAGGTGCTGTCTTGATGCCAAATGGTAGGCGAGTGTATTGAAATAACTCTCGATGAGTGTTGATAGTCAGAAGCTCTCTACTATCATCATCTACTTCTACTTGCAGATAGGCATCGGAGAAGCCTATTTTCGCGAAACATGTACCACCATTTAGCTTAGCAAACAAGTCTTCAGGAACTGGTAACGGGTATTGATATACGTCCAATGCATCATTTAAACCGGTTGAGAAATCAGCACATATGCGTAGTGTTCCATTGGACTTTCTAATCACTACGATCGGCGCTGCCCATGCAGAGTAATTGACCGGTTGGATTACTCCAGCTTGCTGCAAACGATTA
The DNA here is from genome assembly GCA_034768735.1 of Schistosoma mekongi. Classification (NCBI taxonomy): domain Eukaryota; kingdom Metazoa; phylum Platyhelminthes; class Trematoda; order Strigeidida; family Schistosomatidae; genus Schistosoma; species Schistosoma mekongi. The sequence continues at coordinate 67,868,703 of CM068306.1, read as the reverse complement.
AGTTCCTGATCAACTAATTCAAGAGCAGCGTATGGTACAGGACGTCTCGGACGAAAAATGGGTTTAGCATCTGGTTTCACGGGTAGATGAACTTTCATTTTGGTGCAGTGACCAAGGGTATTTTGAAAAACAGGAGCGAATTGTCTCTTCAGCTTTTCCAGTAACTTTTCACCTGTCTGTTTTGCACGTATAGGGGTGGTGTGTCTAATGCTGGACACGACACGCTGCAAACACTGTTGATGGGTACATCCATTATTCCAAGTTTTTCTAGCATATCAAGACCAAGGAGATCAAGGTATGGTCGTTCTGTAAGATAGCATATTCCTTTACAGCTATTTCCGTTGAAGGAAAATTCACACTGTAATTCGCCAACCAGTTGCAGAACTCCTCCTGACGCGTTTTTAGCAATTTTCTTAGATGGCTTTATTGGCGGTTTCCCAAGCAGCTTATATGTTTCTCTAGACACTAGGGTGATATCGGATGCTGTGTCGATTTGAAGACGAGCTGGTATGCCGTTAATCTGGATAGTAACATACTTTCTCTGAATGTCATAGTCTGTTTGAAAGGCTGCTACCAGAGAAAGTGATTGAGATTCGGCTGACTTCACCATGTGTCGAGGACGTCTATGTTTCTTCTTGGGCTGGGACGTACGATTCGGTGGGTAATGATCTTCTTTATGTCCACGTTTATTGCACATCTGACATTTATGCTTCTTAAATGGGCAGAATCGTACAAAGTGCCAATCACCACATAACCAACATGCAGTCGTTGGTTTGTTACCACTTGTTCTCGGTTTTTGAGCTTTTAACCTAGTAATAGCGTTGACACTACTGCAGGTTAAATTAGGATTTACCTGTTCAATTAACTGATTGTCGTGTCTGATGTTTTGTAGCCGCTTACACTCATCTGTCAATGTTCTGAGTGTGATGTTTGGATCTTGATCCAGTCGAGTTAAGAGTCTAGTTCTAATCTCAGCATCTTGAGGTGATTGAAGAGCTTTGATGAATATAAGGCATTTAAATTGGTCTTCTGTCAACGAGCGTAACTTGAACCGTTCACACTCTCTGTTGACGATGTCTGCTAGAGCACCATATTCATCAGTTTCGCGTTTCACCAAATTAAGACACTGATAACGAATACTAAACAATGAAGATGATTCGCCGAATATCTCTGATAATTGAGCTACCGTTTCATCGAAGCTGAGCTCTCGAGGTAACTTTGGTAATATATGATCAGCATAGCGTGCATGTTCATTACTTCCCAGCTTACGCATCAGCAATCGAGTTTTCCATGCATCATCTTGTTTACAGAATTCTATTCTGAATGTGTCTTCCCAACGTTTGAACCACATGAGGAAGGTATTTCCACTATCGGGGTCATAATAGAATTCTGGTATGCTGCTGGCAACTGCATCACAAGAAGTACTTGAAAAAGCATGTGAATTTGAACAATGGATGTTCAGCTGTTGCGTAAGAGTTTCTAACAACCGCATTTGTGCATCAAGTTGTGCTTGCTGTTGTTGCAGTATTCGATTGAGCTGGTCATCTGATATCGGCATTTTAAATGTATTTTCCTTTTTCTCCGTCGCCACTGTTATGTTCCTTAAATATAACTACCCAAATACTTCTATTGCTTAGTATTCTTAGACACCGAACACTCGACAAGATCCCAAATCAGAACACGTTTGAACAGTGTTAGGGATTCGAAAACCCTAGAAATACAATTGTTCATTTTACCAAGTTGTATTGATTTTTTTGTTAACATGATTTGTAAACTTTCATCACTTTTATGTGAGCACAATTCACAACATTTAATTGTATTATTAACAATGTTGATATTTTCATTTGATGAATAATCACTACGATTATTTTGTGTATATAAGGGAATGTGTAAAATAGACTCCAAATCTTATTCCGATCTTATTCTTCTATCTCCGGCTTGGGACTGAGTGGGCTTAAGCAAGTCGCGTATTATCAACTAGGCACATTTCAACAGGCGTCTGCTACAACCAGCCGATCAACAGGCGACGAGGCACACTTCAATAAAGCGTCCGCGCACAACCAACCGATAAACCGACAAAACTTTTTCTCACGTTATAACAGTGGCGACGGGGGTAAACTCATCAAAATGTCATTTACCTTTGAACAAGTTGAAGCCTTGCTGGAACACCAAGAAAAACGTTATGAACAGTTCCAGATGCGCGTACTAGAAATCTTAACCCGGCAAATGAATCTTACTCAGAAGCGGCTATCAGAAAACACATACACATCCCATGCTGCCGGTCCCAAGCCCGGATAAAGGAGGAGGGTTGGGCATGGGGCTAGCAACCCCATCCCGTAAAACAGCAAATGTGCTAAAAAAACGCTAACCAGTAAAAACCTTTATAACCATTTTCACTCTGCCCTGGGAGTTGGAAGGTATGTTATGACGCCTCTTGGTGAAAGCCGAGTTTCTTCGGAAGCCACGAGGCCGATGTCTCTTCTGACAACCAGAGCAACCATTAGTATAGGTACGTGGAATGTCCGCACGCTGTGGGAAACAGGGAGGACCATGCAAATAGCTGAAGAAATGAAAAGATACAACCTGAAGATACTTGGAATAAGCGAAACGCATTGGGTGCAAGCTGGACAGCAACGGTTATCCTCGGGAAATGTGCTTTTATACTCCGGCCACGAAGAAGAAAACGCCCCACACACACAAGGAGTAGCATTGGTGTTATCCCAAGATGCATGGAAGTCTCTTATAAGATGGGAACCTCATGGACTTAGGATCATCACAGCATCCTTCAAGACGAAGAAGGAAGGGATTGCAATGAATGTCATCCAGTGCTACGCACCCACCAACGACAGCCACGAAGACGACAAAGACCAGTTCTATGCGAGGCTGCAGTCAATCATCGAGAAATGTTCAGCCAAGGACCTGACTATTCTAATGGGCGACTTCAACGCCAAGGTCGGAGTAGATAACACCGGGTATGAAGACATCATGGGACAACATGGAGTGGGAGAAAGGAATGATAACGGTGAGAGGTTCGTGAACTTATGTGCCTTCAACAAAATGATTATAGGTGGCACCATTTTCTCTCACAAACGTATACACAAAATTACATGGATTTCACCGGACCACATTACGGAGAACCAAATCGACCACATCTGCATCAATAAGAGGTTTAGAAGGACCATGGAAGACGTAAGAGCAAGGAGAGGAGCCGACATAGCTTCAGATCACCATTTGGTGGTAACTAAAATGAAACTGAAGCTGAGGAAGCACTGGACAACTGGAGCAGCAGTATTACACAAGTTTAATACAGCCCTTCTCCGTGATACTAACAAACGCAACGAATTCAAATTAATTCTCAGCAACAAGTTTCAGGCATTTCATAATCTACTAGAAAAAGGTGGAACTAATATGGAAGACAACTGGAAAGAGATTAAGGGAACAATAACCTCAACATGTCAGGAGGTTTTGGGTCTCAAGAAACAACACCAAAAAGAGTGGATTTCTGTTAGAACTCTGGACAAGATCCAAGAAAGGAGGAACAGAAAGACAGAGATCAATAACAGTCGGACAAGAGCAGAGAAAGCCAAGGCACAGGCCGAATACACCGAAGTCAACAAGCAAGTGAAGAGGAGCATCAGGTTGGATAAACGGAAGTTTGTTGAGGACCTAGCAATGACAGCGGAAAAAGCTGCAAGAGAAGGAAATATGAGGTTCTTATATGATACAACGAAGAAGTTAGCTGGGAAATTCAACAAGTCAGAACGGCCAATCAAGAACAAGGCTGGCAAACCAATCACTGAAGTGCATGAACAACGGAACAGGTGGGTAGAACACTTCCAAGAACTCTTGAATAGACCAGCCCCACTGAACCCACCAGTCATCGAAGCAGCAGCCACGGATCTCCCTATAAGCACAGACCCACCAACAGTCGAAGAAATCAAAATGGCCATCAGACAGCTCAAGAGTGGCAAGTCAGCAGGACCAGACAACATACCAGCAGAGGCACTGAAGACAGATATAGAAGCAACTTCAAAGATACTCCACATTCTCTTCAGGAAGATTTGGGAGGAAGAACAAGTTCCAGCAGATTGGAAAGAAGGGTACCTCATCAAGATACCAAAGTAAGGAGATCTCAGCAATTGTGAGAACTACAGAGGCATTACTCTACTTTCAGTACCAGGAAAGGTCTTCAACAGAGTGTTATTGAACAGATTAAAGGGCCCAGTCGACGGCCAACTCCGAGATCAACAGGCTGGATTCCGTAAACATCGATCATGTACCGATCAAATCGCCACTCTACGGTTCATTGTTGAACAATCAATTGAATGGAACTCACCACTTTACATCAACTTCATCGACTATGAAAAGGCATTCGACAGCGTGGATAGGAGAATATTATGGAGCCTTCTACGACATTACGGCGTACCCGAGAAGATAGTCAACATCATACGAAATTCTTACGACGGACTACATTGTAAAATCGTGCATGGAGGTCAGCTCACAGATTCATTCGAAGTGAAGACCGGTGTCAGACAAGGCTGCTTACTCTCGCCCTTCCTCTTCCTACTGGTCATCGACTGGATCATGAAGACTGCAACATCTGAAGGCACTCTCGGAATACAATGGACAACATCGACGAAACTAGATGACTTGGACTTCGCAGATGACCTAGCTCTTCTTTCTCACACACATCATCAAATGCAGAAGAAGACGAACAATATAGCAGCAGCCTCAGCAGCAGTAGGCCTCAACATACACAAAGGGAAAAGCAAGATCCTCCGATACAAAACAGCAAACTCTAACCCAATTACACTTGACGGAGAAATTCTGGAAGACGTTGAAACCTTTACATATTTGGGCAGCATCATCGACAAACACGGAGGGTCTGATTCGGATGTGAAGGCGCGGATTGGTAAGGCACGGGCAGCATTTTTACAGCTGAAAAACATCTGGAACTCAAACCAACTGTCAGTCAATATAAAAGTCAAAATTTTCAACACAAATGTGAAGACAGTCCTGTTGTATGGAGCTGAAACTTGGAGAACTACAAAAAGTACCCTACAGAAGTTACAAGTATTTATAAAAAACTGCCTGCGTAGGATTCTTCGGATCTGTTGGCCAGATACCATCAACAACAACCTGTTGTGGCAGAGAACTAACCAACTTCCAGTTGAGGAAGAAATTAGGAAAGGACGCTGGAGATGGATTGGACACACACTGAGGAAACCATCAAACTGTGTCACAAGACAAGCACTGACTTGGAATCCTAAAGGCCACAGAAACAGAGGAAGGCCCAAGAACACATTGCGTCGGGAATTGGAAACAGACATGAAGAGAATGAACAGCACTTGGGAAGAGCTAGAACGGAAAGCCCAGGACAGAGTTGGCTGGAGAATGCTGGTGGGCGGTCTATGCTCCACTTGGAGTAACAGACATTGATTTTTTGATTTACATCTGATTCTTGGTCTATGAAATACAAAGACTTGTTCAAGGTTGATCCTGAAAAAACTGATGATGCAATTCCTATCATAGTTCCCCAGGTAGCAGTAACATTGCCGGAGCTTAATGACATTAAATCGCCTTGCTTGACAGAAGCATTTCTGTCCCACGTGCCTAGTGCTGCTGTGCCGGAGAAACAAGTCTCACTGGAGACATTTGCCCAAATCATTCCAGAGGTGGAACAATCATTGGGTGATAAACCAGCCGCGGCAACAGAATTATTCACAAAATCTCATAGTGCTTATCCCAACGGACGTGAGCGGAGCATAGCCGCCAGCCCAGGTCAGAAAGTCATCTCGAGAACCGTGTCCAGATCGTCTGTTGAGCTCAACAAGTCACATTATTCAGCCGGGAGATGCATTAAATATAAGAAAGCTACTACTGTTGTCTCAACAGTCTCAACAATACCGGTTTGAAGACCATGCATCTTCAATACAGTGTAGTATTGTTACTGCCACTACATAAAGATCCCACTACATTCCGTGGAGGAGGAGATTAGCGGTAGATAGTGGTTGTTTACGTAATTCGAAATTAATCATGTTTCCTTTTCTCTCTGAGTTTTCTTTTTAGTTGTACACAACCACAATCAGAATTACGTAAACCATGGGACCAGGTCATTATCCTCATTTTTTCAAAAAGGGGAGGTGTTAGGGATTCGAAAACCCTAGAAATACAATTGTTCATTTTACCAAGTTGTATTGATTTTTTTGTTAACATGATTTGTAAACTTTCATCACTTTTATGCGAGCACAATTCACAACATTTAATTGTATTATTAACAATGTTGATATTTTCATTTGATGAATAATCACTACGATTATTTTGTGTATATAAGGGAATGTGTAAAATAGACTCCAAATCTTATTCCGATCTTATTCTTCTATCTCCGGCTTGGGACTGAGTGGGCTTAAGCAAGTCGCGTATTATCAACTAGGCACATTTCAACAGGCGTCTGCTACAACCAGCCGATCAACAGGCGACGAGGCACACTTCAATAAAGCGTCCGCGCACAACCAACCGATTAACCGACAAAACCTTTTTTTCACACGTTATAACAAACAGGAACAAATTATATTCCAAATAACAAGGGTAGACAGAAGTAGGAATCGTTAGTTAGACAAACGTTAATGTATTTATAGTATTTACATAAGAAGCTTCCAGAATCTTCTGCAACAATCCACTGGAGCTGATTGGTTTAGAAGTAGCCAATCAGCGTGCGCCATCACGATCATGCACTGAGCATGCTTTAATCCGGTCTATATCCCACTAACAGTACTATACTATTTAGCTTAAAAAATATCAATGAAGCTATAAATACGCTTAAGCCTAATAATAGCTCAGGGACCGATAATATCCCATCAATCTTCTATAAGCATGCTGGACCAGACATACCTATTCTCCTACTTAAAATGTTCACACTCTCACTAGAAGTTGAAACTTATCCTGAAATCTGGAAATCCACCTACGTACTCCCTAAACATAAGACAGGCGCAAGAAACCTGGTCCAAAACTATCGACCAATTAATATCACGCCAGTGATCTCACGAGTAATGGAGAAGGTAGTCAAAGATCAAACATCTGACTACCTACTAAATGGAGGCTTAATTAGTGCATCCCAGCATGGCTTTCTCAAAAGGAGGTCATGCGCCACATGCCTCATTGATTTCTTTGACGAAATTACTCGAAACCGTGACCAGAAAAAGTTAGTGATAATACTATACTTTGACATACAAAAAGCTTTTGACAGGGTACCACACAATCTCCTCATCTGCAAACTGCAGTCCATAGGAATCACTAATCCACTCCTAGGGTGGTTCAAATCATTTCTCACAAACCGATATCAGATAACGAAGGTAGGCACTGTAACGTCAACACCACGACCTATAACCAGCGGGGTTGTGCAAGGCAGTGTTCTAGGGCCCTTACTCTTCATTATATATATCAATAGCATATGCAGGTGCTTTATAACAGGGAATCCATATCTCTATGCTGACGACTTGAAAGTAGTCTATAAGACTGACAAAAATGATGTGGCACATTGCATCGAAAATATGCAGGACGAGCTAAACAAACTAGGTAAATGGTGCTCCAAGTGGTGTCTGGAATTCAATACTGAGAAATGTGGGTGGATGTGCGTGGGGGACCCAAAACTTGAAGTTCAACTTGTACTTAGCAACCACAAACTCCCTAAACTTAATACGGTAACCGACCTAGGCATACAATATTCCCACAACATTAACTTTTCTGAACACATTTCTGCCAAACTGTCTAAATCACGACGGCTCCTAGGCTTCATTCTAAGAAACTTTCATCAAAATGAGTCAAGACTCAGTCTGTACAAAATATGTGTAAGACCTACACTTGAGTACTGTTCCTTCCTATTTAGCGATCTACGAACAAGTGACAAAATCAGAGTAGAGAGTGTGCAACGCTACTTAACACGGCAGATGATTAAAGGTAATTCTAAAATAGACTACAAAACTAGATGTCACATGCTCGGACTTGAACCTCTATGGAAGAGAAGACTGAGAACAAACTTAACCCTTTTTTATAAACTGCTGCATGATATGACCTACACCTCAATTAATATTGCATACCGTACCTACACTCGGGACTATTATCTGAGAAATAAGATCTCTCAAGTTAAAATTGAAAATTACAAAACAAAAGCTCGCGCAAACTTTTATTTGATTAGGTATGGTCAAATATGGAACAAACTGCCAGCAGCAGTACGCATGGAAGATAATCTTCCAGTATTTTGCAAGCTACTTAATACAGCTCTCAGAGATATTAGCTTCCTGGTTGATGAAGCCACGTATTCAGACACACTAGAAGTAATAGGCCCCCTTAATATCTGAAAAAGATTGGACATCAAAGACGCAACGTCACTACCTGTCTGAGTAAAATATATCAATAAACCATTAAACGTTCATCTACAATTCACTTGCTAGAAACAACGACTTACAATCATTCGGATCATGACCTAGGTCATCCTTATACCTGTGCACTACACAAAAAATCCTTTTTCTCTTTTTTTTTTCCCTTTTTATGAGATTTTACCCAAATATCAACCTTGCAGACTCCAATAACTCACGATGAATGTTCGCCGAACCCGGTATCTCGCCACTGAAGTGCGTCAGTAACCAGAACCTATAGATGATTATGTACAGGACAAACATGGCACGATACTACTAGCTTTGGTGAAACTAAACTACACCGCTGACCTTGAAGTGACCAATGAGAATCAAGTTATTACTTTTAAGGTTGCGCGCGCATTTAAGTTCGAAATGCTTACGTTGGATCGGCTTATTGAAATGTTTAGTGAGGACAATATTATTTCTAATCTACAAGCTTTTGGACTACTTCGGAGAGAGTTAATTTGTGATTGTGGCCTTAATATGACTCAAATACCGTACGGAGACAGTCTGGATGGAGTAACGTTTCGATGCAATACCTGTTGGCGAAGAAAGTCAATAAGAACAGGCAGTTTTTTTAGTAAATCTAAACTAACACTACGGCAAACCTGCATGTTAGTTGTCTTGTGGAATATGCAGTTGCCTGTTACTCTGGCATTGCCTATTACAGATGTGTGCAAAGTATCAGTGGTGCAATGGTATCAACACTGCAGAGACGTATGCTCAGAAATGATGTTGCGGTTGAATCTATCACTCGGAGGCGTCGGAAAAATAGTTGAAATAGATGAATCGGCCATCAGAAAGAGAAAATATAATAGAGGAAGATCTGTAAAAACCGAATGGGTAAGTAATAATTACTTTAAACTTACTGGTAGGTTCTTGGTATTTATGACAGAACATTAGGAAAGGGACATTTTCAGTGTGTCCCAAACCGAAATGCAAGAACCCTAATACCAATAATCCAAACGTATCTTCAACCAGGATCCATTATTTATACTGACGACTGGAAAGCATATCGTCCTCTCCGTAGATTCGGATATGCTCACCATGTCGTAGTTCACCATAGACATTTTGTGGACCCAAGTACTGGTGTTCACACACAAAACATTAAGGGATACTGGTCGCGTCTGAGGGAGTTTCTTAGACCTTATAAAGGTTCTAGAAACAACATGAATTGGAGCCATATGGATGAATTCTTATATCGTTCATATTTTGAAATTAAAATAAGTGAACCCGTCTCTAACTTGCAGAAGTTCATAAATCATGTAAAAACAGTATATCCTGTGTAATTGACTTTAAAAAATTTCGTTTTTCACAATAAATAATGATTTTACCTACCACTGCATTCTCATTGGCTAAAAGGTACCTCAAGGTCAGCGGTGTAGTTTAGTTTCACCCTAGCTTTTCTTCAACACCCGAATTCCAAATACTCTTGGTTTTATCCCACATGTGATCCATTCTGCTAACTCAGCCGGTTCTCGAAATCGTAACGCACTGGTCAAGGAGCGCGCGTTTCTCTGTAGTATATGCTCCATGCCACAATACATATATTTAATGTCTTAGAACCGTAAACATTCTTGCAGTTGGTTTGGTTTTCAAATCAGCTGTTTGTGTGTTATGAATGTCTTTACAGTGACACTAAATATCTGTACGAACTGAAACTCATATCATTCTGATCATGCCTGTAAATTGGCTTGCTCTCATGTACACAATGAGAATAAACGCTATTTATTTATTTATTTATTTATTTATTTATTCATAAGAAATCATAGGCGACAGAGTTTTCACTGGTAGCCCCAACTCGTGACCAAATACTTGGAGTTTTGGTGTAGATTCAGTAGACCCGTGTACAGATAGTGAATAAACATGGTGGGACTATGGCACTTAATTGTCTAAGGATCCGGCAGGCTTATCATAGACGGGGCTACTGCACTGTACGTTGACATACTACTCAAACGGTGGAACTACTATCATCTTAGTCAGGGATGAATTGCTTACTCTGAGTGAAGTGTCTATAAATACATGGTTACCTGGGCCCAAAAAGTGTGGTTACGACTTATCAAACGACTATTGAAAGCAATTCGCTTGTGAAACTTTCCGTACCTTACACTGCTACTGGAAAAAGTCACGAACTTAACGTCTATGATAAAAAGTGAGACCTAAGAAACTACGAACGTCCTTAGGGGGTTCTGAATGTGGCTGGTTGACAACAAAGGGAGTATTTTCATTGTCGGTGGCCACTTCTTTGGTTCGACAACTAGGGAACCACGCTTTCTATTCTAATCTGCATTTCAATGGTTTCGGCTTCAGATCTTGAAGTTTCCGAACTTTTAAGAACGGCTTGCAAATTACGACTACGTTTTATAACCGGTTTACTCTGACCTATGGTTTCATCGAGATAAATCGGACAATTATGCAGTGCTAACCAATTTAAGACCATGGAACTGTGACTGAATTTAGATGTGTCTACAAGTTAACTAAATATGTGACGTCTTGATTTTGTGATATGACGCAGCGCCTACCTTATACCCCGGGATTATTAACCGCAGCTCTAACTCGCTGAATTATCTATGCGAACAGATACTCGCAACCGTGACCAACAACTTGACAACTGATTACTCGCCCACAGCCAAATCGAGAAGACACGAACACAACACTATGAAGATTCGATCCTATTCTGTTCCAACTTTGTACATGTAGGTACAACAACAACAACCTGGCAACAATTAGAGAAGTTAGCACACGAAAAACCACTACAACTAATCACAAAGTACATGGTCAGTGCGGAGAAAATGAACGACAGTAGTGGTTACCGCCCATTTTACAGTTATTCAAAAATAAAAAAAATAAGAATAGTTGCATGAAAAATAACTAGTTCTGTCACTTCTCAGCACCTCCCACTTCCGAAAAACGTTCACTTTCTCAGAACCTTACCATTGGTTATCGTTTTCTTCCATTTCGTCGTAGTAACTGTTCTTCTGCAAATGCTGGCTTATCGCTGCTTCCTGCAATCAATGTTGGTTTCTCCATGGGGAGCTTGAAAGTATCAGTGTGAATTTCAAGTGCTAGGTTGTGTTCGTCTGTCTTTTCCTTGTTGAACCTCCAGAAAACCAATCTAAACCCAACAATTTAAGATTATTGTTAACCACATAACATACTCCATCCATCGTTATATCACCGAATGTCACTGAGCATACAATTTTGCCGACGATCTCCAGGCGATTGCCTGTCGCGCTTATGGTGAGGTGTTTTGTAGAGCATAGTACTGGCTTCCCAATCTTAGTCCATTTTTTTCTAGAAATAATAGTGGAATCAGAGGCTGCGTCAATTCGAAGGCTTACCGTACGGCCATTTATCTGAACGGAAACATACTTTCTGGCTGGTCTCTGGCGAACGTGATTCGCAGTGGATACTGAAAGTGACTCAGCTGTTTCGCTAAATGAACGGAATCTCCTTCCGGAAAGAGACCGAGTGCATGTGCCTTTCTGCTTGCAAAAGGTTTCATTGTGTCTCGGCATGTTATATTTTCTGCAGCGACAGTTCTAAAATAGGCAGAACTTGGCAAAATGCCATGCACCACAGTTCCAGTATCTGGACGAGGGAGCAGTTCTCTTCTTATCATCTGGTTTGTCACAAAAAGTTGAAATGGTGGTTGCAGTAGTGATTTGATGAAAACTAGGTTTTCGGCGAACTGCATGAAGTTCAATCACATTCTGACCACCAGATTGGACAAGTGTAGTATCATGGTTTAAGTTGGTCAGCAGCAGTGTTTTTAAGAGACAATGTTGGCTCTTAATCAAGACGATGTAGAAATCGCGTGCAAATATCAGCAAATTTTTCTGACTGTAGGCTGCAGATGAGGATTAAAGACTTAAACTGGTCCTCCGCAGGTCTTTCAATTTGTAACGTCCACATTCTCTGTTTACAATACCAACATGCATTGGGAAATCGTCCAACTAATTCATTTTTAACTCTAAGCAACAATATCTAATATTAAACAGAGAAGAATTACCACCGAAGTTTTGGCTAAGAGTTGTACGGGTTTCAGTGAATGCCCTGTCATGCGGATTTTGAGGTAAAATAAAGTTGCAGTACCTGTTAAGTTCTGCTGCACCGAGCTTTCTGAGTAGTAGGTGGGCTTTCCGTGCATCGTCCTGAGAAGCTGAGCCCTACATAAACATGTTTTCATACCTCCGAAACCATGTGTCGAAAGTTACATTAGCTTCTAGATCATAATTAAATTCAGCAATACACTTAATAATTCCATTTACTGAAAGTGTAGAGTTGGGAGCAGGAACTGTCGAGGACGTTTCACGAATAAATTTCGAGCTTGTGACTAGCTTCATTAGTTTAAGTTGTTAATTCAACAACATCTACATCTTGATAAGATTCATTGTTACCATCACACGTCGCCAACTAATATGACGCAACGTCTCCCTAATACCCCGACAGCACTAACAGCAACTCTAACTCGCTGAATTATCTTTGCGAACGGATACTCGCAACCATGATCAACAACTCGACAATTGATTAATTTGGAACATATAATCCATGTTTCATATTGGGAAGGGGAAAAATAGAAATCCAAACCGTATCTAGAAGCTGTCTACGGTAGGTTTGAACCGTGCTGCATAATAGGTATTCAGAGAAGCTCCACTTCGAAGATCATGGCATTTACGAGAAATATCTACCTGCCGGAAATCAGCCGATCACTGTGTTAAGAAATTGGCATTGCTAGGTCACATTTGTCATTTGGTTCCTACTTTTATGATGTATGTATAAAGATAACTGCAGAGTACTCAAATAATGAGGAGCTGTGGAAATAAACTTGCTGTCTTTTATTTTTTTCCTAGGTGGCTACTGGAATATTTCAGTTTGCATTCACACAGTGTCCCATAAAGTTAACTATTGCTGGCAAAATCGAAGAAACAAATGGGAATCATTGCAATGGTTACCAGGTCGCGTGAATATTTCAATCTAACGGGCTTACATCAGGTTGGTTATTTGGAACTTTTTGATATCATTATAGGTAATTCGAAGGCTGTTGCACCACTTCGTGCCAAGGTTACTTTTGTAGGTGAATGAGGTACATCATCCACAAGTACAGGTAGTAGAGCTACTTCGTGAAGTAATAAATGCCGGCAAAAATATCAGCAGGTACAGGAAGTTTCTCTAATGCCTTCTGGTTAACACTCATGCAAACCTGTATGTTGGTTGTATTTCAGTTAATTTAGATGCTCATTATTCTCTTCCATCGTCCGTCGTAGATACTAACGAAACTGCCGGGATTTTGTGGACTCAGTCACCCATGTTTTTACGTAGAAAATCAAAGTCTATTGGGCATGCTTTATAAGAACTCTTTTGGAACAATATAATGTGGAGTCACCAGGATGAGTTACTATATCGTTCGCATAATCTCTTCAAAATTAATGAACCAATTTAAAACTATTAATAGTTTGTAATGCCTTTGTAATTCTTTATCCTACACTAGTTCTTAATCTTTGTATATTGCTTCCATAACAACTTATAGTTTCACTTATAGCCGCGTTGTAATTGTTTGAAATACACTTCAAGGTCATCCATGGTAGTTCGAGAAAGCCCGTAAAATTCGAGCTCATTGACTATTTCGTCGTAAACTACATGCAGATAACAGTAGAACAAATAACGTGCATAACACTGACATTGGTGTCATAAGTGTCTGACACTGATTTCCGAGATATTTTTCTAAAATATTGGTTATCAAATTTGCAGCGGTAAATAATCCCCAAAATAAATAGTTACATAGGCGCTCGACATTGATGCTGACTATGTTTGTTTCAGCGGACACGATTAGTTGAAGGCGCTCGGTCACGCATCATCACCAGATCACGTCACGACGCACCGTGGAAAACATCTCTCAAGTTTGCCAGCCTAGACGTTGCTATCCCATTGCAGCTATATTCACGATCAAATATAACTCCTCCTCCATCCTTCATTGCCTTCTGATTTATCCTCATTCGTAAAAGTGGGTTCAATCATTAGGAGTTGCTCTGTTTAGACGACAAACGTAGCTTGGTCATATACCGGGTGCGCTTCAAACTTATTAGTATGTTGCAAATTTCAATGAAATAAATTCGATGTCAACCCTGTATGCTTGAATCTGAAGATCAGGAAGACTCTTTGAAATTACGCTAAGTTAAATACTTATTTAATTTCATGCTAAAATAAAAGACAGATAACATTTTGATTGACTCACATGAAAACAGTATTAGGTATAAATATGACTCCGTTAATCGAATAATAGGCTTGATGCACACAGTCACTGACTTGATTGTGCAGACACTTTAGTTGATTTCCTTTTATAGGCGTAGTTTATCTTTCTACACGTTTTGTCGAGTAGGATTAACTCCGTTTCTCTAAATGCATCATTTTACCCTTACTGTATCCTGGTACAATGATCGCTGTCAAGGAAGTTGAACATTGGAACCACTGAATGTTGCTTGGCTGCATCGAGTTCCTTTATTATCAGCCATTTGTTCTGGAACGATTGAGCGAACGTTCGGGTTACGGTTGGAGTCAATACTATTCAGAAGTACACTTCTAATTACTTTGTATATTTATTGCTCTATTTTAGACTATTGTTATTGCTATTGTTGTTGTGGTTGGTATCGTTGTTGCCATCTCTGCTATTGTACACAGTAATTAATCGTTTTCCGACGACTTCTTGTTATTCCTTGGGTTTTGGGGATAATAAACAAGATCGATGCTCGATTAATTGGAAATCTTGATCAGTAGAAGCAAGACAGTAGTAATCTGAGCTCCAATAAGCGCTCAATCGTAGCAATTCAGTCGACTGACTTGACACTCGCTATAATCAACATATATATGTCGGATTTAACGCTTATGCTGTTGATATGATAATGATGAGGAGCCTAACAAAAGATTGAAAACTCTTCCGTGCTGTTTAGTTGACGGCAATATCCCTTGTTTTACGCCTTAAACACCATCGATGTTGTCAATCAACTTCATTCCTTCTTCTTTGTGTATCAGACCAGCAATCACGCTAACTTACGTAAATTAAGTAGTCACTACAGTGTTGCTACTGGTCAAACTTCGTTAGATCTCCCCTAAGGTTGCAGAACATGACATGATTAATGGCAAACACAGCAATACCAAACGTAATAATGGTGACAAACCCAACCAACCGCAACCTCTTGCGTAGTCGATGAAAATCTCGACTACGTAACATAGGTAGCGTGACTGCATTAATGTGTAGGTGGAGTGGTAACGTAAAGAATAATATCATTTTACAGCATCACAATTTGCAATATACCCGACCACACACACGTCTATTGGGCAGGGTATGGATCGAATAATGTTGTGTCCGCTGCTTTGTAAGTCTCGTAATTTTGAAGATACTATGAGACTACTAATGCCAGACAAGAACAGCACGCTGATTCCATTTAAATGAATAAAAATTGACTATCAAGTAAGCTATTCGAATAGGCCTGATTGATTTCACGAGTAGGACGTCGAAACGCTAGTTACCTTTATCCCAGAAGTCAAACCATTAGCAACAACGTTTATGACTGCAAGTGTGTATAATCCAACTAGCCAAATTACTTAATAATTCAACGTTTACAATAGCAACTTCGGTTCACTGACTTTGATGAGATATAAACAAGTCTGAAACAATAGGTTAGTAAACAATGTTCTTGGTTCCATTCTAATATCTCCAAAAATGAACTATGCATTGACTTATACATCCATCGCCGTTGTGATCGAAAGAACAAGAGAAGAGGTGGTCGTTCAGTATACTTTCTGTACTCACTGTCTCCCACATTAACTGATAACTCAAATTCCGATGCCGTAAAAGAGTTTGTGTGGCCACCATAATTCTGACAAACGGAACACAACTAGATAGCTACATATATGAACTTTACTATAGCCTCGAAAGGCACACCCGCCGTCAGAATGGAGCGGATAATTGATGAAAATATTTGATCACTAACTTACTTACACCCGTTTCCACTCACAGAGGAGCATAGGCCGCTCACGAATACTCCTCATTAAATTCTGTTCTAAGCAATCCTTTTCAGCTGTTTTCAATTACTGTTCATCCTTTTAATATCTACTTTCAATTGTCGACGCAGTGTTCTTGGACCTTCCTCTTTTCCGTTTCCCAGCAAGATTCCAAGTTAATGCTTGCCTCGTAATGCAGTCTGATGATTTCCACAATGTATGTCCTATCCATTTCCAACGTCATTTCCTAATTTCCTCTTCGGCTGGAAGTTGGTTTGTTCTCTCCCATAGTAAGCTGCTGCTGATGATTTCCGGCCAACGGACATTCAGTATCTTGCGTAGGCACTTGTTTATAAATACTTGTATCCGTCTGATGATGTTTGCAGTAATTCTCCAAGTTTCAGCTCCATACAGCAGGACTGTCTTGACGTTCGAATTGAAGAGTCTGACTTTGAGGTTAGTTGATATTTGTTTTGAGTCCCATATGTTTTTCAACTGTAGGAATGCTGCCCTGGCTTTGCCAATCCTTGCCTTTACATCTGCATCGGATCCTCCTTGTTCATCGATGATGCTTCCCAGGTACATGAAAGTATCCACTTCTTCCAGAGCTTCTCCATCAAGTTTAATTGGGTTGTTGCTCCCTGTGTCATATTTGGGGATCTTGCTCTTTCCTTTATGTATGTTTAAGTCCACTGATGCTGAGGTCTTCATAATCCATTTAACCACTAGAAGGAACAGAAAAGGCGAGAGTAACCAGACTTGTCTTGCTCCGGTCCTCACTGGGCATGTATCTATCAGCTGTCCTCCGTGCACAGTTTTGCACTGTAGTCGGTTGTAAGAATTTCGGATGATGTTGACGAGTTTCTCTGGTACGCCGTAGTGTCGAGGAAGTTTGCATAGTGTTCTCCTATCTACACTATCAAACGCCTTCTCATATTCAATGGAGTTGATGTAGAGTGACGAGTTCCACTCAATTGATTGTTCAACGATGATCCGTAGTGTTGCGATTTGGTCTGTGCACGACCGATCCTTACGGAAACCAGCTTGTTGATCTCGAAGTTGAACATCCACTGAATCTTTCATTTTGTTCAACAATACTCTGTTGAAGACTTTCCCTGGTACCGACAGTAGCGTGACCCCTCTGTAGTTCTCACATTTGTCTTAACCTCCTTTCTATGGTATTTTGATGAGATGTCCATCTTTTCAGTCTCCCGGCGCTTGTTCTTCCTCCCAGATCCTTCTGAATAAAACGTGGAGCATCCTTGCTGTTACATCTATATGTGGCTTGAGTGTCTCAGCTGGTATATTGTCAAGTCCTGCTGTTTTCCTACTTTTGATTTGTCTGATGGCCATCTTGATTTTTTCCATCGTTGGTGGAGTGACATCTATCGGGAGATCTGTAGGTGCTGCTTCGATGTCCGGTGGGTTCTGTGGAGCTGGCCTATTCAAGAGTTCTTCAAGGTGTTAGACCCATTTGTTCCTTTGTTTTCGATTCTCAGTAATTGTCTTGCCTACTTTGTTCTTGACCGATCGCCCTGGTTTACTATATTTTCCTGCCAGTTTCTTTGTTGTGTCATGTAGTTATTTCATATATCCTTCTCTTGCAGCGTTTTCCGCTGTCGTTGCAACGACTTCGATGTAATTCCGTTTGTCGGCTCTAATCCTCTTCTTTACTTGCTTATTTGTCAGTATCGCGAAGAAAGGCTGTATTGGATCGTTGTAATGCTGTTACTTCAGTTGCCCATCGCTTCTTTAGCTTCAGTTTCATTTCAGCAACCACATGGTGGCGGTCTGAAGCTCTGTCAGCTCCTCTCCTGGTTCTTACATCTTCCATTGATCTTCTAAATTTTTTATTGATACATATATGATCGATTTGATTCTCTGTAGTATGATCCGGTGAGACCCATTTAGCCTTGTGTATGCGTTTGTGGGCGAATATTGTACCACCTATAACCAATTTGTTGAAAGCACATAGATGTGTAAATCTTTCACCATTATCATTTATTTCACCCAGTCCCTGTCGTCTCATGATTTCTTCATATCTGGTGTTGTCTATTCCGACTTTGGCGTTTAGGTCCCCCATCAGGATTGTCAAATCCTTTCCTGGAAACTTTGCTATAATTGATTGCAGCCTATCATAAAACTGATCTTTGTCTTCGTCGTTGTCGTCATTGGTGAGTGCATAACATTTGATAAAATTCATTTGCAATCCCTTTCTTGATTGTTTTGAAAGATGCTCTGATGATCCTGGGTCCATGAGGTTCCCATCCCACAAGTGCATTACGTGCTTCTTTGGATAGAATCAGAGCAACTCCTTGGGTATGAGGAGCATTTTCCTCCTCGTGGCCGGAGTATGGCGGCATCTCACCTGCAGCCAATGTTTCCTGTCCAACTTGGGTCCAATGGGTTTCTTTGATTCCGAGAACTGTCAAGTTGTATCGCTTCATTTCTGCAGCTATTTGATTGATCTTCCCGCTCTCCCACATTATCCGAACATTCCATGTATCTTTAAAAATATTTGCATTGGTTGTTAGAAGGGGCATCGGCGTCATGAAATTCGGAGAATTTCGACTTTCATCATGAGGCATCATAATCATTATTTCCACTCACAGGGCAGACTTTAAATGGCTTAGTTTGTTTAATCTGGATAGCGTTTTTTTAGCAAGCTTGTGTTTTTCGGGATGGGAATGCTAGCCCCATGCCCAACCCCCCTCCTTTACCCGGGTCTGGGACCGGCAGTAACCCCAGAAGAGCTACAGGCGGAGTTATTTGATCACTTACTATCCCAAAAGAAATTTACGCTAAGTCAACATACCTTTTCCTAATCCTAATTATGTATGAGTGATCGCGGTAAAGGTGTTACAGTGCTTGTTTTGCATTTTGATATTTCTAAAGCTTTTGATTAATCTGACCACTTGCTGTTACTAAAGGGAACTTAATATATACATTATTAGCTGTCCACTACTCAGTCGAATTAGGTCATTCCTTGGTAATCACACGCAAGTAACCAAGTTTGGATCAATGCTCTTCTAACCAAGACTTATTCGAGGTGCGGTTCTTGGTCCTCCTTCTTTCACTTTCTCTATCAATGATATGTGTAAGTGACTCTTGAATGGTAGGTCATTTATGGTTACTGAGGATCCCAAGGTCTCGTGCTCTTTTTCTCGAGAGAAACTCGGCCGATTTTCGCACTAAATTCGAAATGTTTTATATGTGATCAACTGGTGCACCACTAGGAAATCACAGCTTAGCCCTGACGAATGTGACTAGGTATGGCTCGGTGAACTACAATCTAGCACACAGTTGCTACACTATCTCGTGACTTTGCTGAGATTACACGGCGATAGTTATTTGGACCTGCCATATTCGGAAGAACAGGAATATATGACTAATTAGCGAAGCTCCTGCCCTTCTGACCTCAGCGTATTAATAATAGTCTCAATTCAAATCCGTCTCACGTAAATTTCTCGCGTCTTCTGACTAATTAACGTATTGATATGCCGGGCACCTAATGAAGATTGACTATTTTCGGGAACTATGTTTTAGAACATTATTTCAATTATTATAACTGCGGACAGTGTAAAAATTTCATTTCTATGACTGTTATGTTCTCCTTGTCCGGTCCTTTCGTTTAGTATATTTACTCTTGGTACATTGTTTATTACTATGAACTAAGTTTACTTAATTGTTTACAAGTTGTACCCATTCACTTCCACTCTTTCCTTTGTTTTGTATCAATGTTAGACTTGTGATTGGTTTGCCGTGTGGCCTGATTTTATGTGTATATAAAGGCATGATTAAAATACAATACGCTCTCTCCGTTTCCCGGTTCCGATTTTAGGTTCTCCTATTGTCGTCCTGAGGGGGAGTGAGTAGGCTTAGGTCGGTCGTGCATTATCAACTGGGCACACTTCATTGGCGTTCGCGTCCACCAACCGAAACCCCTCTCTCTTCACGCCATAAGATGTATGCCTTAAAAATCTGTCCCTAGTAAAACAACCTAGGTCCCAGGTCCTTTTAACGCATAAATGACTCATATTTCTCGTCAAAGCTGCATTTTACTTCTCGTCTTATATGTATATATATATATATATATTGCAGACGCAGTAATATGCTAACGCCTATACATTATGCAGTTCTCATAGTACCAACATGCTAGCAAAAAAGCCTTTTACAGAAGACCAAATGTTTTCCAACATTAAGCCATGTGACTTGACTTCTCGTTTTTATGATGCTTATGAATACAACACTGATATCAACTAATATTAGTTTCATAATAAATGGTAAAGGAGATGACGGAGAAAGTCCCTGTCACTAGGACAAATAATAAATTAAATGAATTTCATCAACCAAACGCTTCTTTAGTTCTGTAAGCAACGAGAAAAATTTCAAACACTGTCAGCGGCCTCACATTAATAAATATCAAGTTTCAGTAAAACCCGCACCCTGATTAACAAAGGCCAAGATTTTCTGTAAAAATAAATTATCAACTATAAACACAAGTCAAACAGATGGGTTAGGTTAAGCAGCAGTTAAAAATTAACCCCTAAATAAACTAACCTCTAGATTAAACCGGTAACATAACCCATTTAGAAAATAAACGCGCGAACACCAATGTAAGTGGGCAAAAGTGCATGTACGAAAAGTGAAACACTTGAAATAGTTATTAAACAAGAAGCTGGGCGGGTAACAGTAAGAAGTACAGCAACTTAGACTGCCTAGGAGCAATGAAGAAGCGAAACACTAGCCCTATAGAGTATGGTTGAGGTTGATTGTTCCCATTAAGTAAGGGAACCTGTTATATGTATTAAGTTGAATTGGGCAACATTTTTAATAAATAAAATTAATCCGTTTTACTCAATAATTAACATTTTTGGTTATGCATGAATTTGTGTTTAATAAGTGGACGTCTTACAAAATGGATTTTTATGGAAGCTATTTTAGCTTAGGAGCACCAAAGAAGTATATTTGCATCCCCAAAATAACGCATAACCCTAGTTGGATAATACAATACATTTTAAGCATCGACAGACACATCTGAATCGGAAAGACAGTAAGAAACAAAAAGTAGTATGTACACAACTGATACACATAAATAGTAGTTGCTAAAGCGAATATCAACAAGCATAGTTACAAACATAATCTTGGAGTGCACCCGGTATATGACCAAGTTACGTTTGTCGTATAAGTAGACCAACGTCTAACGATTGGACCCACCCGTACAAGTGAGAATAGATCAGAAGGTAACGAAGGATGGAGAATAAGTTATATTTGATCGTAAGTATAGGAGAGCTGAAGGGATAACAACTTTCTAGGCTAGTTAACTAGAGCGCAAGTTGTTACACACGTAATGCCGTGTTGTGACCTGGTGATGATGTGTGACTGAGCTTCTTAAATTAGTCGTGTCTACTAAAAAAACACGGTCAACATCAATGTTAAGAGCCTGTGTAACGTTTTATTTTGGGGATTATTTACCGCTAAAATCCTAATAAACTACTAGTAGGAACAGACACTTCCAAATTATATCCTACAGAGGGTTAAGTTCCCATATTGAAAACTATTAAAGACCTGGAGTCATACCTTATCAATAATATTTACGAGCTAAGAAATGAAATGTTTCAAACTTACTTGTCATAATGATACTGGATATTGACAGTTTAACCATGCACTCACTGGGGCTGCATTTGAAGCTTTGTGTTGATGGACAATGATTGCCCTTAAGTTGTTGACTCTTTAAATGCTTGGTCAACTGATGTCTAGGTTCACAGGAGTGGGAAGCAGTAAGGAGGTTAGTAATTATGTGACAATAACTAAAGCTAATGTACATGCAAACGTTTGTTACTACCAGTTGTTTTCGGCGACTATTCCGAATTTTAGTGCTAGGGTGCTTACAAGCTAGACAACTTAGAATTATCTAATGTTTTTCTGAGCGTTTGTTTTTATTCTAGTCCGCGTTTTGCTCTGACGTCACACGGTCAGTTTTACGCTAGTGTTGTAATTAAGTCGATTTTTCCGTGAATGCCTTTTATCTTAGCAATGAAAAGAAACTTCAACTCTCCGTGTTACTTATTTTAACTCAAAATGCGCACAGTTCGTCATTGTGATTATTGAACACGACTTTTTTCCGGATTTTAAATTCTATATTTTCCTAAGGGTTTTTCCATGGGGATTCCGGTTTTCGCAAAACTAGGGTCATATAATGGATTTACTTACTTTTTCAAGAAGTCTATTAATTTTGATGGACACCTTAACAAATAGTGACAATGTTCCACAGAAATCTGTTTTCTTTTAATGTGTAGCAGGGTCAGAATTTACATTTTAACTAGCTACGTTGATATCACTTAATACTTATGTTTTAATTCTAAACTTTGCTGGGGACCTTTAAACGTCTTTCAACCAATGAGAGAAAAGACTTTAGGTAACTGATAGTATTTTATGAAAAATGGCTAAAGCCCAGACAATGGGAATATTCCTTACCAGTAGTTTCGACATGAATACCTAAAACCGGATTGATTGACATGCCCTTACCATCCCATCTTTATGCGTCTTCCTCTATTACATTTTCCCCTTATGGCTGTTTCATCAGTTCCAATGGTTTTACCGATGCTTACTAACGACAAGTGTAGTTTCAACGTTCCTGGGTATACATCTCGGCAATGTTGATACTACTGCACTCCTGAGACATCGCCTAAGTTTACAAGTGTCGATGATTAGGCGGGAGGCAGCTGCATCCATAAAACAACCGGACTAGACGTTTGTCTGTGCTAATCTGCAGGTACTGAAGAGAGTCCCTGTTTTAACTGACGTTTTTTAAAAACAGTCAATGCAACAGAATGACTCATTCCTGAGTGTCTCCTGATCGTACTATAGTCTTGCTCAGTCCAAACGCATTAATAAACGTAAGAAGCACTCCGAGAGCTTGTACTTTACTAATAACAACGTCATAAGAATTGCAATCAAATGATCCAATTCCGGCGTTTTCGACTCAAATGCGTTCGCGACGTTGAAACTTAAACTTTCGATTTCATTGGTTTTCTCAAGTTTGCCAGCAAAGTTTAGCTCTGTTGTAGAAATAGTTTTCCAGGGTTCATTGTACTCTCCTAAGGCTAAACGTTCATATTTGGTAATTATTAGTCTTAATGCTCAAGTAGTTGTTCATGACCAAATTAACATGTTAGCCTTCGTGTCTCATGCCTCTGACGATACTCCAGATAATTCCGTCATTAATCAAATCCCTTCTCCTGATCTTTCTCTTTTCATCTTTGATTCTCATCTTTATCTAACCTTTCCTACACTTGTGTTAATGTTCCAGTCCATGAAGTACTGCACCATATTTCGTGAAACCTCTAAATTTCGTAGGTCTTTCAGTGTGTAGACCCTTTGTTGAATCGGTCAATTGGCTTCACTAGGTAAAACTCTACAAGTACATACCATTAGTGCATGTTGTGTCTCGAAAGTATATACACATGATCCTAGTTTAGTCACTCACTTGATTTCACTTAATACAGAGGACCAATACGCCATTCTGAAGACTTGGGAACTAGTCCTCGTGACCTTATCAATGTAGGTTTAGCACTGTTCGGCAATAGAGGATGAACTGCTTGAATAGTTTTCTGTTGTGAGTTGCTTATATGTTGTTAGTCTAGATGTTAAAGCAAGAACTCTGCCTATGCCCCACTGAATAAGGCTCGAAGAAAGTAAAAGATTAGTTTTACAGAAAGTTTACTGACCTCCTCTCCCGACGGTCACAGTTAAGAAAAGCCCCCTTGTCTCAAGGAGCACTCCTATGGCCACGTAATTATAGCCTCTGCCAGGGAAGTCCTATTTTACCTTCATGCGGCAGAATATTGTTTACGGAAGCGAACGTCTTATGCTTAAACCGGGTTGGTCGATACGGTAAACCCAACTAGGGAGATTGGTAAAACTTGATTCCAAATAAGCAGTGTATATTGGCTTCAATATCGTATGGTAACAAAAGGCGTATATATATATATATATATATATATATATATATATATATATATATATTGCCAACCTATTAAGTGCGGATAAGATGGACTGTGTTTTATTTCACAAGAAGACAATATCACCCGCATACCTGCTACCTGAATTTGCCGATTCTCCTAGTTGGATTTCCCGAGTCTACTAACGTGATTTGGGCATTCGACGTCCGCTTTCGCACTCTCACTTTTATAAACAACACCCCACCTCATGAAGGCAGTAGGATTTCCTTGACAGAATAATAGAATAATTCAGTGTTGTAGATGTTATTACCAAGGTCAGACTTGATAATTGCAAATAAATTAACCATTTTTATGCATAATACAGTCATTGACAAATAACGTTTGATACAAATGTAGTTCTGTCACCCCATGCTAACCCTATGTCATATATATATATATATATATATATATATATATATATATATATATATATATATAATGACTGATAATTTTATTCCAATTGTCTTATAAACTTATACAAGTTAAACAAGTTTGATGCTAACTACTATTTCAACATTAACAATCTCTACACTATAATCCCAAATTCTTATGCTATAATTCTTGATATCTAAATGATGTATATGCTTTAGAATTGACTATCTTTGTGATTATTAGTTTTGAACCTATAGTTGTAGAACCTGATGAAAATTTATCGAAAAGAATATTCTTTCAAACGTCGTCGTTTTGATAAACGTGGGAGTTTTTAAACAATAAACTTAATATTGGATAATAAGTTTGTAGAATTAAGTAAAATATATTTTTAATTATTGATAGGATGAAATGACTTACTGCATATACATAGTCTATGCATTTCCTTGTTTCTGCAGAAAGTGCCGAAAGACTTTGGTCTGAATCTAGAGTAACTGTCGTGGGAATATCGCCATTAACTTGTGATGAATCATAATGAACTGTCGTCTGAGTGATACGCAATGACCCATCAGAAGTACATAATACACGTGTACCACTGTTATAGAATTCAGTAACAAAATCTCCTGGTGGACCGTTTTCCATCAGCATACACTTAGCTTTATCTGTATAGAGTGTCACCTTAGGAGTATGAGCACGAACCATCTGAATGAATCTGAGGGTATACAAAACAAGATAAAAGCCATTAGGATAGAAATATGGCATGCGGTCACAATTGAAGTCAAGTCACCAACAAAAACTTAAAGAATTCAATTTACTTATGATTTCGAGAAATAGCTCACTAAAATCAGGTGAATAAATGGTCGACTAAAAGCAATCAAGGACAAAACAAAATGAAATTCATTACCTTAAAGTACTGAAACGATATGGTTGTTGTTTAATATTTATATTTAAAACAGGATTAAGTAGTGTACAATGAATTAGAATTGGAATTTCTAACGTTTCGCGGCTTAGTTTAAGCTGCTCCTTCAGAGGATAATAAATAACTGAATTATAGTAACATAAGTTTAGATAACATGGGAATAAATCAGAATACTTTTTTGTACAATCAAATTACAAGTCTGATCGTTTTGAAGTCTTGTTATTATGGGTTAAGGTGTTTCACAATGAGTCATGTTTGTGTGCTTGTTAATTGTCACGGTATAAAAATTTGGTGTGTAAAGTAAGGAGACTTTGGCGATAATTTGTGTGTGTTAAACACTTGAGGAATTTGAAACTATTTAATTGTAGTTGTTTGGATAGATAGTTCAAGTAGCATGAATAATAAGGCCCTATTTTTTATTGAGTGCAGTGGGATTTAGCGAAATGTGAAGTGCCTCAGCCACACGCCTCTTTATAGTTGGAAAAATGTTTCTGGGTAATTCGGATGTTATTTATGCTGACCTTATGGTTATTGTTGATTCAATTTTCAACTTTTCGAGCTCTGCAGGATTACAAGGAAGTCGTTTTGTGTAGCTTCCATATTCTTTGGTATGAGTTATGATTTTTAGAGAAGACTCGCCAATGTAGAAGGCATCACAATTGACACAACCTAACCTGTAAACACAATTTTGTGTGGAGGTTGATGGAATCTTTCCTTTTGTTCTAATCAAACCACCTCGGAGCGTGTTGGTGATCTTGTAGAACGCTCGAATTCCATGTGTGAGAATTATTTGCATTACTTCTGGTTAGAAGGGCTTGAGTTAATCGACTCTAAGTGTTTCGTTATCCACTAAATGGGTTTGCGAAATGGTGAACTGATCATGGATAGAATCAGTCTAACAGGGACATCAAGTTTATGCATTTTTGGTAGGCCATACAAATAAGGTAGTCCGAATCTTGTGGGTCTTAGCTCATTATATGTAGTATTATGATTTGGTCTCCTTTATAAAAGGCCTACCTTTTTTGTAGCACCTTGTTCTGCTGCATCATTTATATGCTTTTTTGGATTCTCAACGTAAAATCTTAATGTATCATCCAAAATGATCTTAACTTTATTGTACACATAGTTTCAGGATTTTGTTACCTAGCTGTCCTTTTTATGACCTTAGTAGTTTCACTAATTCGCTTTGTTATCTGTTTCATCATCTGATGAATTTTTTTCCTGAGTGTTACGTAACTGATATTTTCTCAGTTTGTCCTTACTAATTTTTGGCGCCAATGATTATATCACTTTTCTCACCTCGAGCTCCCACATAATTCAACTGCTAGTAAGCAGCAGTCTAAGTTATTTTCAATCCCTCTACAGTCATGATCTTTCATCGTTTTTCAGTCATATCAATTTTATCCTACCCTTTCTTCTACCTCTATACGGTTGCCGTGCATGCCTATCGTGATGATCCTATCGGCCTATACTGGCTGGAACAGTCGTTCCTATAGCACTAACCATACCAGACAGGTTAATTGAAGAGCGGTAAGATTAAAAACACTTTTAATCTACGGTCTATATTCATCAACTTGATTTATAGGCAAAAGTGTAGAATAGTCATAGGATCACCGTCAGTCGTTTTCATAGCAGACTTTTACATAGGTAATCTCGCAACCAGCCAAGTGAATGTCACTTCTGACTACTTCCAACTATTTCCAGTGTCTCGTATTTCCTACTATACAGACTGTTCCTGCTACCTTGAAGTGGTCAGGTTTGCCAATAGTGATAAATCATTTGAGCTATACTGACTGAAACAAGCATTCCTCAATGCAGGTCGGATGAAAGTGATAAGACTAAACCCAGCAAACTTCAGGTTTGAGGGCATAGTCGTACCTGTGACTGCATAAAGGTGTGGTGGCAGTAAGGTGTTCCTCTCAGATAACCAGCATGTCATTGATGCTGCCTTCTTACAAAGGAAGGGTGAAGTTAGAGGTCTGACACGAAACGCATACTTTATCCAACTCCACGAATTTTCGTCTTCGGCAGGAAGGCTTTAACACGTATGGAGCTAACATTCGGAAAACCGCTTATGAAAAGGTCGTACATGACCGGCCTCAAGGAGTTGCCTCTTGGGCACTGCAGTCACACTTTCGCGTCGTCGAGTCCACCTTTAATCCAGCTTTATTTATGCGTACCTCAAAAGGAAGAATACTCTCACGGCCTGGGCAACTGGGAAGTGATAATCGCCTTCATGCCTCCAACATCACTCGATATCACCCTATTCACCATGAAGTCCTTTCTCCTTTTGATGTTTCTTCCACTTCCACTCTTAACCCCCATCTTTCCCATACCTTCCCTACACGTGCCACTAGTGATTCGATTCCACGAAGCTCTATTTTAAGTTTTCTGAAGCCACATTCTAAACTGCATGTCGGGACTTTTAATGTGCGAACCCTTTGTAAAATTGGTCAACAGGCCTCAGTAACTAAAACCTTAGTCTCTTGCGATTAATGTATGCTGTGTCTCCGAATCACGCATACAGAACCCTAACGTAGTCGCTCAGTTGGCATTGCCTAATCAACCCAGAGAAGCTGCACGGTATACTCTTCGTTTATCTGGGGACCTTGCTTCAAACTCTCACGACCTTCCTAGTTTAGGTGTAGCACTAAGTTTGTGAGCAGGGCAGACACATTGAATGGATTCCTGTTGACAGCCGCCTATGAGCTGTCCGTCAAAATGGCACGGTAAAAACTCGGAAGGATAAGAACGTATGCCTATGCCTTCCTATAGTTTCTGCCTATGCCCCCCATTGACCGCAGCTCCAGAAAACGAAACATTCAGTTATAGCGATCATAGTCAAGTTGAAAAATACTTAGACGGGATTTTTAGCATACTAGCTCAATAAATGGACAATGAAGACCATCTTCTACAATTATGTTCAGATTACTGCTTATTCTTAGCAAGCACAAACTTCAAGCATAAGGATAAATATTGTGCAACGTATTGACCTCTAACACCAACTCAACGATAGACACAAATAAACCATATCGGCATTGGCCGTTGTTGGAGAGGCTCTGTAAAAGACTGCCACTCATTCTGGAGCACTTAGTCGCCGTGTTTAGGAAGTTCACGTCGAAGAAGATTGGAACGACTTTCAATCAACTGTGAATGAGGCCGAGATATCTGCTTTCAACCTAAGTACAAATGTTAGGAAAGATCAATAAATTCCTGAAAATCCTACTGCACTGTTGGAGGCTGGAAAACTCATTTCAGTATGCTCAGAGAAAGATAAAGACCGATGACTACCGAAATGTAGACTAACAAATTGTGTGCGCGAGGATCGTGAGTTGTGATGGTAAATAAAAGCGAAAGCAACGTAAATGCCTCTGGCTTCAGTTTAGAAGGTTTGACCGATTAGCCAAACATTTTCATGAGCAGTTCAACTGGTTTCTGCTCTCCTATTTTTTTTCTATTTCTAAACTACCTATTTGAAAATTGATATACGTCCCCTAACTCTTAGTGAGGCTGAAAAGGCTATGAGTGATTTGAAGTGAGGTAAAATAACAGAACTCGATGGGTTAACCCAAGATATCTTTAAGGATCGTGGTCAAGATTCTGTAGGTAGCTAGAGTCTGAAAACCGGGAGTAATCCCACCCAACTTGTCTCAATTGCTGGTAAACCAAGTTTATGCGAAAGGACGGAGATTCTCTTGTAATAACCACAAAAAAGTCAATTTGTCTGACATCGTATCTAAAATATAAGTCTCTGTAATCATCTGACGCCAGGGTACTACGAACTAGGGAAAACCAGGGTCGTTCCAGACTTGGGCAAGGATTCATTGACCAGGTATTTTCTAATTGTCTGATCCTAGAACGTAGGCAATAGTTGTATTCCTCGACTTTAGAACAACTCACGACTCCGTAAATCAAGAGGTCCTATGCCAGTGTTATTATAAAACGGCATACCTCAAGAGTACGTAAACCTCACGAAGTCCCTACTCGAATACCACTGGTCGACTTAAAGCGTACGACGATCTTACAAAAATTGTCAACTTCAAGTGGGGTTCGCCAGGTTTGTCCCTTATCTCCCCTGCTATTTAATTTCGTCATAAATTTCCTCCTAGAAGCTACATTTTCTTCATCTAACATTTCAAGAATCGATCTTTCAGAAAGCCCACTTGTTGACTTGGAGTACGCAGATGATATAGTCCTTTCCGGTGATGACACTGACATTATGCAGAGTCTTCTGAACACCTTGAGTAACATTACAAGCATATTTGGAATGGGTTTCTCCCCCACTAAATATAGAATATTACTCCAGGATTGGTCATGGGGAGTAAAGTAGTTGAGTGCATTGACCACTTCACTTATCTTAGAAGTCTCATCAGCCCTGATGGCTTCGCGTCTGACAAAATCTCAGCTTGGATTCAGGAAGCTCTCTTGACTCTTGCTAACTTACGTCAGTTGCATCATAGGTGAGATATCCATGTCAACAAAACGCCGACTAAACTGTGCAGCAGTTCGCTTTATTCTAGCTTACGAATGCGAATCGGTCTATGAAAATAAATGTACATAAGCTTCAGGTCTTCGATCATAACATTTTTTCTAAGTATTACATGCAGATCATGGGATGACTGAATAAGCAGTATTGATGTTAGATACATAGTACTATGAAAAAATGGCTAATCATTTGGTGAAGTTGTGAACCTTCGTTGACAGGTAATTGAGACGTATTACAAATGCCCAACCACCACTTGCCTCGTAGCGTGATGTTGGCTGGCGTAGGGTTAGGAATAAGGAAATCTAAAGGCAGTCACACCAAAACATATTAGTCCATATAGTCCTTCACTGTTAGTATGTTGGTAGATCCAGACGACCTGGTTGGGGTACTAGTGATAAACACGATGTGCGGCTGGAGACATGGGATGATATGGGTCAGAATCGGTCGCAGTGGTTCAAGTGTATTTACTATTTCTCTTCTCCTAGATCTTAATTCCGATTATTCTGTCGCACATACTTTTACTTTATTCCCGCCCGTTTTATTCTATTGTTTCGTTTTCGTTCTGCTAATGTGGTATACCAACTTAAACTTATGAGCACATGCGCCAAGTTCTAACTAATATGTCGATTTCGCAACCCTTCTGGTATGAAGTATGTATACTTTTGTTTTGATTGACTAATATAATTGTCTCTAGATTGTAAAACAGCTAATCCATTAAGTAAATGAATTCATCTCGTTCTTCTACTATCGTTGTTCTTTCTCTATTCATATTTTCTATGCGTAAGTAACTTGCAAGTAGTCAACTATAACGACTATTGCAGATCTTAAAATCAACAATTGGGAGCGGGAAGGTGTCTATATTTAGTCTTCTGTTAAGCGATTCACACTAGTAACTGGTATTTCTCGTGCATCACTAAATATCGAATATCATGCGAATCTAAAATGGCTCACTTTTGGATTGACCGTTGAGTAATATTTTTATAAATTCACATTGAATATGTTTGTTTTCTTTTTTTAAGATTTTAGGAAATGTTGTTAGGTTTTTATTTGGTGCATGAACAGGTTGTCTGGGTTGTTGTATCATCTGGTATTTGATTTGTTATCTAGAATAAACAGTTTGCTTTCCTTCATTGGTCAGTTACTTTTTTCTGAAATGTCTGTCCGTCTCATCTACTATCGATCTGTTTATTTATTTTATATGGCAACACGTGTTACCCTGACAACGTCTAACGCAATTAGATTTGGTTATTTTTTTGGTGTAGGCTTATTCAGTTATTTTTAAGAATTAGCAATAGTTATAATTGTTTTAATTAACCCTCTTCATGGATGTGGATTACCCAGAGACGTCATTTGCGGTAAGCAAACTTCAGTAAATCATGAAAATTCTGTTTAAATATTTTGGCACATTTCTTTGCTGGTATTATATTTCGAATTTTATCTAAACGAAATAACTTTTCCATGTTTACCATTCCATAGCATAATTTTGATCTTACGTGATGTTTTATTATTTAGGCAGTTAAATCCAAATTTGAACATTTCAATTTTAGTTTATTAGAACTAGTAATCCATTAACCTTCAGATTTTTAAGAGATTTCATTGTTTTAGTTCTTAAGGTGGCAACCGTTTTCATTTCCTAACATTTATATGTCCATATTTTGTGCATTTAATTAGTGATAATTATCCAGTTTTTCTCATATTGATGCTGACATGAACACATGTTGTTTTTTTAAAATAGTCTTAAGAGGAAGACCTGAATACTAGGGCATAAATTTTCACATTGAATCAAGAGATTTTAGGTAACCGTTAATAATGTCAGTTATGCAAACGGAAAAGGAGATAGAATTATTGCACTAACTGACTTATTGCTTTAAACGAATGTAAGATTACTGAAGGAACCCGTAGAATCATTACTAGAAGAATAAAATAGCGAACAAATGTTCTTTTCGACATTGTCATTTCAACTATTCAATCACATGTAAGATAGAGTTTTTACATGTGTTAGTTTATAATAAATAAGAATATTACGTCCATTTTTTACAAAGTTGTTGAAGTAGAATGAAGGTGAATAAAAAATTTTCAGGTATCGCTTATGAGTTATGTGATACTTTTAAATGCTGTAAGTTGGAAGCAGGCTATGCAATAATCCTGAAAAAGTTGTCGAGATGCAGCAAAATGGAAATATTTGAGCAATAATTGCTCTTTCGACAAATACGAAGGAAAGCATACTTTAATGATGTAACAAATTTGAATCAATAATTAAGGGTAACAAGAAAAGAGGCAAAAACCTTGTTAAAATAAGTTTGAACATTTTGCTTCCGTGCACATAGTTTGGGCTTGTATTGGTGGATAACTAAAGTCTCCTTCTTCTGTGTACAAAGTTTTGGTTCGTACCTGTTTAGAGCCAATGCATCAAACTTTGTGGGTAATTTTGGGGAGTGATCCCAGTGGGACAACGTGACCAGAAGTTACGAGGTGTTCGAGAATAAAACTGTCCATTAACTTGGTCATTTTTACAACCATTCTAGATAATACTCAGAAATACGTTTCCAAAGAGCGTGTTGTGTGCAGCTGTTGTAACCTGTATCACAACAACAAATAAATTCATATATATATATATATATATATATATATATATATATATTGATGTGACTCGAATCAACAGCTTATCTTTGACGCACCCACGAATAAAAGTCTTGTTGGTAAAGACAATGCAAAAAAACAGAATAGAGTTATCGATTAGTTGAGATTCTCAAGATTTCACATATGTTTCAGTGGCAGCTCTGAATATCACCGTGTAGTCAGCAATTTTATATTATGATATTAACCTACGAAAGTTGTCGTGGTTTGTGTTTACACATAGTTACATTGAAAATTCTGATTGGGATTTCTCGAAATCGGAAAAAAATGCAGTATCAGTGTAGTAAACATCCGATTATGTTATCTACAAAAAGAATTTGTCAGTAATTTCTCACGTGATCACATTCAATTTCATACAACCATCGCTTTTTACTTTTTGGGAATCCTAAGTTCTGATGACGTCAGACTGAAGCTGTTATGCAGCTTCGTTTTATCATCACTTTATCCGAGTATTAAAACATTAATAAAATTCTCAATTCCTCATATTGCTTTTTGATTAATCAACTTGTTTTTATTCATTTGTTTCATCATTTGATTTATAAAGGGATCCTCTTAATACTTTCTCTTAGAAATGAAGTAAGAGCGTTTTATTTTGAAATCACTTTCGCTCGAATTGCATTAAGTGAGTTTTTTATTCAGCTTACTAAGATTAATTATCATTAATGTTTTATATTGTTTGTTTAAAGGACTTTCAAGTCTTTGAACTACTTGGTCGAGGAGGTTTCGCACAAGTTTATCGTGCAAAGTCTACAATTACGGGGCAAGAAGTCGCGATTAAGATGGTATATATCTCTTAAATATTGTTCATATCTTTTAAATATTGCTATTTTGAACATCTCATCTGCTGTACAGCCGTTTTTCGTTTATTGTTTTGAGTTACAGTTTTGGTGCTCCTACTGTGTAAGTTTCTGAATTACGTGGAATCTGAATTGGTTTAAATGGGCTAATAGATTTATTCAAAGTAATGCTGGCATAGTAATTTCAACGTATTCCCCGACCGTGCTGCTACCTTGACGTGGTGGTAGGGCGTGCCTATCGTGACGACTCAATCGGGCTATACTGGCTGGAACAATCGTTCCTCAATGTCTTACTATACCAGGCAGGTTGGTTAAAGAGCGGTGAGACCAAAACCAACAAATGTAAGGTCCGAGGACGAAGTCGTACTGCTGGCTGTACACAAGTGTGACGGCAGTAAGGTGTTTTCTTCGGACAACCAGCAAAGCAGCGATGCTGCCTTTCCACAAAGGAAGGGCGGGGTTAAAAAAAAGTCGACCCTCAAAGTTCACACTTCACCTTAGTCCACGGAATTCCATCTCTGGCAGTAAGGCATCAACAAGTGCGGTGCTTCAACAACAAAAACCTCTCAAAAAGGCTGTGTGTGGCAGGCCTCAAGCAGTTGCTCCTTGAGCACTGCGGTCATGCTCCCAGGTCTTTCAGACCAACTCTAACCCAATTTGGTTTGCAGGTACATCAAGAACCCTTTCTCAGTGTGGGCAACTAGGAAGAGTTAACCGCCCTCATACCTCTAGCAACATGCAGGATTACCGCCATTTTAATCAAACTCCTATTCCTAATGTTTATCCTGCCCCCACCTTCAAGCCTAAATCCTTATCTTCAACTTCCTCCTGTGTCATTAGTGCCAATGATTCCGGCCCACTAAATAACGTTCCTGGCATACTATGACCACGCTCCAAACTTCACATTGGTGCATTCAATGTACGAACCTGTGTCAAATACGGCAACAAGCCTCCATAGCTAAGACATTAGAATCCCGTGCCATTGATGTATGTTGTGTCTCCGAAACACGCACACAGGATCCTAGTATGGTCACTCACTTGACCTCACTTAGTCACAGTGAACAACCTTCGCGATACACGCTTCGTTTATTTGGCGACTCAACAGCAACTTCTCGTGGGCTAGCCGGTGTAGGTATTGCGTTAAGTATGAGAGCAGAACAGGCACTTCTAGAATGGATTCCCGTCGACAGTCGCCTATGTGCCGTCTAACTAAATGGTTCAGTAAAAACTCGGAAGGATAGGGACACACACCATTGTCTTTTCGTTGTTTCTGCCTACGCTCCCACCGACTGCAGCCTGGATGAAGTGAAAGATGAATTTTACAGAAGAATTTCGGAACTTCTTCATACGGCTAAACACTCAGATTTGGTACTCATGGCTGGTAATTTTAACGCCCAAACAGGTAGCTTGAATCAGTCTGAAAGACATTTAGGTGGATGCTTCAGTGTTCCAGCTCAGACGACGGATAACGGCAACCGTCTGCTGCAACCTTGATCAGATAATAGTTTATTTCTAGCCAACACGAACTTTAAGCATAAGGAGCGACATCGTTTAACATGGCGACCTCCTGGCCCTACTCAACAGTGAACTCAAATATACCATATTGCCATTAGTCGCCACTGGAGAGGCTCGATAGAAGATTGCCGATCTTTCTAAAGCGCATGTTTAGATTCTGATCATGCTCCAAAACGAGCACGCATTTGCTTGCATATTATTGGGCGGAAAACCACCACAGGAAAACCCATTAGAATTCAGTTCAGCAATAAGACAGTTAAGAGTAAATTCCAGGAACAACTGAAGAATCACTTAGGGAATTATGAAGATGCGACCCAACTAGATACCGTTTGGCAAGATGTCCAAACAGCTGTGGCATCTCATCTATAGTGACATCTATCAAGGACCTAAATCAACATGTCAAGAAAAACTAATGGATCTCGATAGCTTTTGTTGGAATGATATACTACCAAAGACTTATCCCGTCAGACTCTGAACATGATGAGGAGCGAAGAATAATCACGTACAAACTGACAAAAAGTCTGAGAAACGACTGTAAGCAGTGGTGAGTAACGAAAGCAAAGGAGATGGAAAAGGCAGCGGCGATAGGTAACACTAGACAACTTTTCAAGTTGATAAAAGAAACCGGGGTTAAAAAATCCAGCGTTAGTGAGACGATTTCCAAAAAGGATGAAACGCTTATTAGCTCTCAATCTAGACGTTTAGAACGATGGGCTGAACACTTCAAGGAGCAGTTTAGTTAGCCTTGGGCCGCTCTAGAACTTCCCACTATTTCAAGGTAGCCAGAATGGAAAATCGACTTAGGTCTCCCGACTCTTGTCGAAGTCGAAAAAGCTATAACCAGTCTGAGGAGAGGAAAAACAGCCAGTCCAGATGGATTATCTTCAGAGGTCTTTAAGGATGGTGGTCCCACTTTGACAACTAGGCTGACTGATATTTTGACTAAGGTTTGGGAACTCGACATAATTCTATCTAACTGGTGTCGCTCGTTAATCGTCCCAGTATGTAAGAAAGGGTGAAAGTCGTCCTGCGATAACCATAGAGGAATTAGTTTGACTAATATAGTGTCTAAACTACTAGCTTCTATAATTATCAGACGCTTAACTGCAACTCGTGACCTACAACTACAAGAAAATCAGGCTGGTTTCAGACCTGGTCGCAGTTGTATAGACTAGATATTCACCGTTCGTCAGATTTTAAAACACAGACATACTTTTCGGCGCCCGACAATGGTGGTTTTTCTCGACTTGAAAGAGGCACTTGACTCTTTAGTTAAACACTATTGGCTGATAAGATGCAGAAGCTTTTATGAGCAATAAGCTCAAATGCAAGCATGCTTGGAATGCGTTTCTTTCCCTCTAAATGGAAACTATTGCTCCAAGACTGGTTTTCGTCAACACCTGAACTAAAGATAGGAAATGAAGTAGTTGGACACGTCGACCACTTCACGTATCTTGGAAGTCTGGTTAGCCTTAATGGGTTAGTCTCTGACGGAATCTCAGTACGAATTCAAAAAGCTCGTTTAGTGTTTGCCAACTTACATCACCTATGGCGTAGACGAGATATTCGTCTCTCAACGAAGGGAAGTGTGTACTGTATGAACGTGAAAAGTGGCCATTAAGGGTAGAGGACACTCGAAGGTTATTAGTTTTTGACTTTCGATGTCTTCGAAACATCGCTCGTGTTAGCTGGGATCACCGAGTAAGTAATAACGAGGTTAGACGATGGGTGTTAAGCAAAGGTAGTAAATCAGTCGATGAGACTGTGAATCTTCATCGACTGAGGTAGTTGGGACATGTGTTGCGTATGCTCAACCACCGTCTGCCTTGACGCGCAATGCTGGCTGATATAGGAATAGGATGGAAGAGATTTAGAGGCGGTCAAACCAAAACATGGCATCAGTCCATGAAGTCACTGACTGCAGATTTGAGTTGTGTCGGTAGCTGCAGACTACCTGGATGGGGTCCTCGCGATTACCGTAACCAGTGGCTAGAAACACTTAGTGACATGGCCCAGAATTGGTCACAATAGCGCAGATGTATTCACTCATTGTCCTCCCTTGAATCATGAGCTTTAAATTATTCCATAGCTTTCTTTCTACGCTTACTGAACCCTATTCTATCTGCTTACATTCCTTGTTACTATTATTATTTTGTTTTATTGAAGTAACTTCTACTAATGGTGGTTGTGTTAATCTTACGGTACCACAGAGGTATGGCAACTTGAACCGATGCACACTTGTGCCAGGTTCTTTGTTGATTATACATACATTCTCATAATCCTCGGGTTCAACGTTGTTCATGACATGATACTAATTTACATAAGGTCAATAAAGGCAATGAAAGTTTTTCAGAAGCAAGCACTTCAGTGTTAATTTAGAATAATATCATTTACATGTATCGACTCTCATTCTCACTGTTATAAACTGCCTGATCATACGAGACTAGTGTTCGTTTATATTTGCAGTAAGGGTAACTTGTATAAGTATCTTTACAATATAGCTATTTTTATAAAAGCATTCACTTCTTGTTTTATTTTACTTTTGCATAGATCGACAAGAAATGTATACTGCAACATAGACTGGCCAACCGTGTACGTCGCGAAGTAGAAATTCATAGTCGTCTCAAACATCCTTCAATTTTAGAGGTTGGTTAAATTGCTTGTTTTTATTTCCTATCTTTACAGTAAGCGTGAACTTTACTACATTATTTAAGTACTTAAATTAAAAGCTAAACGAATAGCATCTGCCAATAAATCATATAATATTATTGCCGTATTTGTGAACATAGTAAAAAGTATATGTTTTTAATGTAGTGTATTATTGTCAATCATTCAGTCAGTAATATACAACCTTGGACTTGGTACGTATGTTATACGTAAGTTGTCACACCTCACATTAGAGCAGTGAAAAACGAAAAGAAGAATTAGTAATATGACGTGTTTCAATTTTGAAAAGTTTACCAAATATATTCCCTTTTATCAGTTTACTTGTTCCAACTCGGCATATTTTGAATACTCTGTATTGATAGTGAAGATTGTTTATAACTTAATCATGATATCAATAACAACTTGAGCTCATTTCCATTTTTCTCTTTTTATAGTTGTATACGTTTTTTGAGGATGAAAATTATGTTTATTTGGTTTTGGAAATATGTCATAATGGGGAATTACAAACCTACATACGTCAAAATGGGCCTGTAACAGAAGATACTGGTAAGTTACAGTAGTAACATTTACTCGTTTCCCCAAAGCATACTTTTAAATCTGGCTCTATTACTATTTAGACCTTGTATGTAACTGGGTTTTTATAGTTCTTGGATTTGTTCGTTCATTAGCACAAATGCTGTTACAGTAATGTGTTTTTCGTTAATGTCAGCCAAAGTGTATTTTGAAATTTGTATTTACGAATACTGAATCCCCAATATGTATCATACTACACTAGCCACTTCATTGAAGGTTACGTTTTAATGAGGTAAGCAGCGTCTAAATAATTTGGAAGATTGCTTGTCAAAAGCCGTGCTTGTGATTATGCTTTTTCATTTTACATCCAGACAGTTGAGTAGTCTTGGACTTACTAAACAAAAGCTCACAACAAATATGTAAATACTTAATTACGCGTAGTTGTAAAAATCCGTTTTTGTAACCGATTAACAAATGGCGATATCTGTGACTAGAGTTTATTTATCAGTCAATTACCAGATAGTATATATAGCGAAAATTCATCATTCAATAAAAGTATATTTCTCCCACCACATTAGTGATTATTTAATGTACTATAGTATATATCTTGCTTTTAGTGTTCTTATGCAAAAGTACTTAGGATTTCTAAATCAAACTGCTTTTATTACTGTTAGTTTTTTGGCTGCATACAATTTTGTAGATGTATAATTGCATATACCCTTGTTTTTTATTTCAAATTTTAATAGCTCGACATTATTTAAGGCAATTGATCAGCGGTCTTCTTTATTTGCATTCACACAACATACTTCACAGGGACTTAACTCTGGCAAATCTTTTGCTGACTAACGACATGAAAGTTGTAAGTAGTATTAAGTTTTTGCATCTTTTGTGTCAGATATATTAGTTTTTGTGTTAATTTTGTACCCAGTTAAGTGCGACTTATATTTAGGGCCTATCTTCAGGATACTGGAAATCTCGACGAATTCAAAATAACTCTCAACAATTGGTTCCAGGTCTTTCATGATTTACTATAACAAGAAAAAACTACTATGGAGGACGAATCAGAATGGATTAGGGAAATAATAATTGCAACATCTCAGGGGGTTGTGGGCCGGATGGAGCACCACCAAAAAGAATGGATGGATGTTGTTACTCTGAACAAGATCCAAGAAGGGATGAGCGCAGGAAGATAGCAATCAATAACAGAATAGAGTAGGCCAAGGCACAGGCCGAATACACAGAGGCCGACAAACAGGTGAAGAGGAGCATTAGGTTGGATAGACGGAAATATGTAGAAAACTTAGCAGTGACAACGAAAAAAGCGCAAGAGAAGGAAACATGAGGCACCTATACGATACAACGAAGAAACTAGCTGGAAAATTCAGTAAGGCAGAACGGCCAATCAAGAACAAAGACGAGGCAAGGACAACAAAGCAGATGAATAGAACACTTCAAAGAACTCTTGAATAGACTAACCCCACTGAACCCACTGGTCATCGAAGCAGCATCTACAGACCTTCCTATAAATGTCGATCCACCAACAATCGAAGAAATCAGTATTGCCATCCGACAAGCCAAGAGTGGTTAAGCGGCGGGGTCATGTAGCATACCAGCTGAGACAGTGAAATCAGATATAGGAGTAACTGAAAAGATACTCCGTGACCCCCTTAGAAATATTTGGGAGGAAGAACAAGTACCAACAGACCGGGAAGAAGGATACTTGTTGAAGATACCAAAGGAAGATCTTAGTGAGTGCGAGAACTACAGAGACATTACTCTACTATCGGGACCATGGAATATCTTCAACAAGTGTTGTTGAAGGGATGAAAAATCCAGTAGACACCCAACTTCGAGACCAATAGTCCGGACTCCATAAGGATCAATCGTGTACTGACCAAATAGCTTCACTACGGATCACTGTTGAACAATCAATTGAGTGGAACTCACCACTGTACATCAACTTCCTTGACTATGGGAAAGCATTCGACAGCCCAGACAGGAGAATATTATGGAGTCGACTTCGGCACTATGGTATACGTGAGAAGATAGTTAACATCACAAGGAATTTTTACGACGGACTGCACTGCGAGACCGTGCATGGAGGGCAGCCCACATATTCATTCTGAGTGAATATCAATGTCATGTCGGGCTGCTTACTCTCGCCTTTCCTCTTTCTGCTGGTGGTTGGCTGTATTATGAATACCTCAACATCTCATGGGAATCACGGAATACAGTGGATAACTCGAATGCAGCTAGACGATCGTTGATGACCTAAGTCTCTTATCCCACTCACAGTAACAAATTCAGGTGAAGATGGATAGTGTAACAGCGATCCCTGAAGCAGTAGGCTTCAACATACACAAGGGGATAGGCAGGATACTTAAATACGAAACAACGAGCACCAACTCAATTACACTTAGAAACTTTTATATACCTGGGCAGCATCAGCGATAAACAGAGTGAATCTGGTGCATCTGAGATTCAAACCAGCATCATTCATAAGATACAAATGTTTATGAACAGTTACCTACACAAGATACTCCGACTCCGTAGGCCAGATACTATCAGGACCAACCTGTTCTGTCAAGGAGCAAGCCAACTTCTAACTGAGAAAGAATTGGGAAAAAACGCTGGAGTTGGATAGGATACACATTTAGAAAATCATCGAACTACGTCATAAGGCAGGCACTAGCTTAAAATCCTCAAGATCAAATTGAAAAAGATCAAAGAATACATTGCACCGGGAATTGATGACAAATACCAAATGGATGAGTAGCATTTGGGAAGAAGTGGAGAGGCGAAGGCAGGACAGAGTTGGTTGGAGAATGCTGGTCGGCAACCTACTCTGCATTAGGGTTAACAGTCGGTTAAATGAATAAAATGTTTTCATAATAGTCCTTTACATTGAAGGAGAACTTAGTTCTAAAATGTTTTTATTTTAAGCCTATTTTAATAGGTATGTGGAAAATAAGTATTTTGTTTCATTCAGTTTATGGGCTTCTAAACAGTATTCTCTTGTCATCAATTTCGCGATGTAACTCATAATTATTGAGCACAACAACAAATAATTCAACCGATACACCTCAGTTCTATTTCTTGGCTAGTTAACTCCAATGTTTTTTGATTATTGACATGCTGTGAAAGTTACAAGCGTTGTTTACTTATTTATTTATTGAAAGCACATATTTGTTTAATCCACTTGTAGCACGAAGTTACTTTTATTATTTAAGGTCTTTCGCTACCTTTCGTAGTAGTTATTTTATGTTCGATTGGATTGATTGCTAATGTATAACGGTCTTTTTAATAATTTAGTGCAATTTAATTGCGTTTAGAGCCACTGGAACTCATTGCTTCTTTTTAAGAATAGTATTGCATACGCATTTTCCGTAATTCATTTGTTCGACTTTATTATGATTTTTGTTCTTTTCCCTAAATAAATAGAAGATTGCTGACTTCGGACTTGCTACTAAAATTGAACCTGGTGTAGACCATAAGACTATGTGTGGGACACCGAATTATATTTCCCCGTAAGTGAATTTATTTTGCAAATGTGCACACTATATATACCACTTGGATGTAACAATTATCCTCTGGTTCACATCTGGAATTTGAGCTCAAAAGTTTATTATCTAATTGTTTATTTTAAAGGGAAGTCGCTACACATAATCAGCAGAGTCTGGAAACGGATGTCTGGTCGTTAGGCTGTATGTTTTATACACTAATTGTTGGTCATCCACCGTTCGATACACGAGAAGTTCGTTCAACTTTAAATCGTGTCTTGGCTGTCGATTACAATTTGCCACAAACTGTTTCCACTGAAGCGGCTGATCTAATCAATGCTCTACTACGACGTGAACCTCAAGAACGTCTCCAGTTGAAAGCAATTATGCGGCACCCGTTCATGTTAAATAAATTACATCCTGAGCGTCACATGGTGAGAATTTTTGCACACCTGTGAATCAGTCACTTTCACCATACTTTATCAACGTCATACAGAAATGTAATTGTACAAATACTGTATTTTTGCATGACTTTATTCCACTTAATGGTAATTTTGTTAGAGTAATTGCGAAAAGCTAAGTTTTTAATTAAAATAAGTTAATGTAGATTAATGTAAGTGATTGATAAATTCCCTTCAGGCCCATAGACTTGTTTTTCATTCCCACGTATGTTTAATCCTTTGAGCTTTTAATTGGTTAACTTTTCATACAGTTTTGTTTATCTTTTAACCCTTGGGATTTACATTCATTCACTATGTATTTATAATCACTTCCTGAAAATTGTGATTAATTTGTTACTTGTTCAACTGATTGATGACACTTGTTTACCAGTTATGCTATGGTTGCAAATTTAAAACATTCTACCCACTTAGATGTTTTATCAACAATATTTACGTTAAGCGCAAAGTGTTTATCTGTTTTCGTCTTACGAACATATTGATGTCGTTTTTTTTGTACATTTCGTTCCGTAAGTTATTGAAGTACTTGTTTCCATGGTTTACACTGCTTATCA
The DNA here is from genome assembly GCA_034768735.1 of Schistosoma mekongi. Classification (NCBI taxonomy): domain Eukaryota; kingdom Metazoa; phylum Platyhelminthes; class Trematoda; order Strigeidida; family Schistosomatidae; genus Schistosoma; species Schistosoma mekongi. Next base: position 67,825,870 of record CM068306.1, on the reverse strand, counting down.
TAAAATAGATGTGATTACTCTTAGCAATTAACACCTCATTTAATATTAAGGCCGTAATTACAAAGAAAACAATTACATTTTTAATCAAATAACCATCATTATTTCTTACAAAATATTAACATCAATTCTTTTTGTTTTTAGAAAACTTCTAATGACAGTGGAATCGATTCAGTTTATCCCACACCCTTGGGACATTTACCCAACGGTTTTGAACACCACCAGCTTCATAAAGTGCCGTACAATGAACTTACTACCCACCCTTGTGGCATTCCCCTTTCTCTAGCCATTTCAGATACTCAGTGTAACACAAGTAGGCCTTACTTTCTGATCCCTTCACAATGCTTATCTCCTTCAGTTACTAGGTGGGATTTTGTGAACAACAGATGTACAGACGTACAACGTCCTATCGAACAGCCTAATAACCACTCAACTACCAGTCAATTATATTACACTGACAACATTTTTGTGCAGTCCCGTTCGGTTTTCTCAGAAACATCAGATCCACTGTTAAGTCATCCTAATGTACCCGTAAACTCAACAGTCAATCTGGATCACATTAATTTGTCTGGCCTATCTCTTTGTTCACATTCACATCCAACAACCGTAACAACTCAGTATAGTGACTGTGTGAAAGGTAACACTGGTGTTCCCAAATCTGAACGATCATCTCAAAGTATTAACAAATCATTTTCCACTCATCCTTTTCCATTGAACAGTCTTCGCTTGAGACCGATGAGAACTTTTACACGCTTAGCTGTAATCAATATTCTGCAAGATGAGTCTATTTGTTTGGAAGTTTTAGGAGGTTCAACTAAGACTTTACAAAATCAGACGTCAGCAATAAAAGATAGTCAAAATGCTCGAGTTGTTGAGGTGATGGGTATTAGTAGCACTGGGCAAATTATTTTGATCTATAAACCAAACATGGGGAATGGAGTACTATTGAATGCTAATAGTCTCGATGTGTCTCAGACACATCTAGTTGATTTTGAAACCACGAACTTTGGAAGTCCTCCACCTGCGCGGCCAGGTGATCCACTCGCGTTCTTTACTTTAAGTACCTTACCTCAAAAGTACTGGAGAAAATATCAATTTGTTTCCAAGTGAGTACATATGTTTTTTTTAAATATAGATGTATGATATCGTTTTATGTACTCAAGCTCAATTTTCCAAATACTCATGTTCAACGATCATTTAAAACAATTGTTTGTTACATTTGGAGACGATTGTCTTTTGAAGACATTTGGATAATTGTTTCAACTGTTGGCTACTAATTTAGGTACTTCCACTTAAGGCTTGACAACAGGTTCGCATCTATTCCTGACTCAATGTACGGACAACAAAATGATGTAGTAAACAACCACACAAAATCTACACATTGCTACTAAAACACTCGTTACTTGAATAACCCATCAATTCTTTGTTATTACAGTTTCTTGTGGTTGGTATCGTTCTCAACTAATTCGATTACCTTCCTGTTGTAATTATTTGTATAGTTACCAAAGTTAGACTTGATGATTTCCAATAAATAAAGGATTGGATAAGTAATTTGCGAGATTAAGTAATATATTTGTGATAATCCAGTGAGTAGAAATAGTAATTTCTGACACATCTCGACTTAGTTTAAGCCGCTTCTTCAGAGAAGAATAAATAACCGAATTACATTAACGTATCTTCCTACAGGAAAGTATTCACAAATGTGCATCCTTGCTTGAGAAATACCGTAATCGTATCAATAATATGGATAATTTAATAAAACATCCGACTTCAATTGAATTACAGGTCCTTATTTGTAACCTCTTCAATGAAAGAGGAATCATTATCTTAACTCATCAAAGTTGTAACAAATTTAAAAAATATACCAAAAATGTGACAATGGAAAAAATAGGGAAACTAACAACCATATTGAAAGCTACTGATTTAAAAACTGTCCACAATCTTTCAGACAGAATTTTAATATACAAATAAAACCTCTTACCGATTCTACCATACAAAGACTTATGCTATACACCATAAGGCTTCCCATACTTTGAAAAATCAAAAACATCTTCCTCCTAACCTATCTAAAGAAGAATTAAATCCTCTGTATTTATTACAAACGGACAAATTCATAATAATTACTAAAGCAGACATAGGTAACACTACCGCTGTTATGAATAAAATTACAAAGTAATGGCCTGCGAACATCTATCTTCAGGACTATATCAGATTATTCACTCAAAATATCCTACAACTGTGAAAAATAAAGCTAAATTAGAAATAGGTCAACTTCAAAAGGAATTAAAACCTATTGTTGGGGTTTGATTATGGTCTACGCTGTATCCGAAATCATTTACAACCTCACGTTTCTATGGCTTACCAAACATACATAAACCTGGTATTCCATTGAGACTATAGTTAACTTTACAAGCACTAACGTATGTGCTATCTAAGCGAAATACCTAAACCATTCCAATAAAATCTACACAAAGCTGTCAAAGATACATATGACTCCAAATCAAAGATTTCAGATTTAATATTCGAAGATATTGTAACGATGGTGCATCTTTATAATAACAGTATTCCAATCGATATATGTCTGGACTTCATTAATAGTTTACTGGAAAATGGCCATAGATTATCTAGCCGATGTCCCGTAAGCATTAGTGTAATCATAAAATCACTAAAACTATGCTTAAATTCAACTCTTTTTGCCTTGAAAGGAGTTCTTTGCAAACAAACTAATGGAGTAGCAATAGGATTCCTCGTGTTACTGAGAGTAGTTAATCTATTTATGTCTCATAGAATCTCTAATTTTTTGCAAATACCATCAAACCATGAATTTGGCTTAGATATGTAGATGTCACTTTGTCATCACTAAAAGGATGTTCCTGTGAACTTTTTTAATATTGATTAACATATTTTCGTCTCAAATAGAATTCACTATCAAACGTGAAAACGACCACAGTGAGTTACCGTTTTTAGATTGTCTTGTCAATCGGAACTCTTAGTTTAACCATCTATCAGAAGCCGACACATCCTGATTATTATATTGATTTCAACTCAGCACATCCCTTCAGTGTGGAGATTTCTTTTCAGATGAGCTACCAAACTTATTAAATCAGAAGAAAATAGACAATAACAATTTAAGAATATTACTAACAGTTTACAATTTTTATAAGTTGGATTGTGTTATGACGTGAGAAAAGAAGGACGAGGAAGGAGGGAAATGATTTTGGTTGGTTGATGCGAACACCAATGCGATGTGTGCCTAGTTAAGAATGCACGATTGACCTAAGCCCATTCACCCCCCTAGGCCGATAATAGGACAACCAGAATTGAGAACAGGAAGACTGAGAGAGCGAGAACCAAAAACCGGAGAACCAGACCAAGGTCGTATTATATTTTAATCATGCATTTATATATACATAAAACCAGACCACACAGTAAGCCAATCGGAAATCTAACATTGATACAGAACAAAAGAAATAGTGGTAGTGAATGGGGAGAACTTGTACACAAATAGGTAGACGTAGTTCGTAATAAATAACAATACACAAAGAATCAATACACTAAGCGAGAGAACCGGGCAAGGGGAACGTAACAGTCATAGGAATAAAATGATTACATCACTCATGAATAAAATAACGAGAATAGTCCCCCAAAATACAGTTCTGAGAGTTCGTTATTTTTTTCTTTAATCGCCCGGCGTAACAGATTGTGACTGGCAAGTGGAATCCATCCGTTATGACAACCGAAGAATTGCAAAGAATTCTACAAAACTACCAACACGCTCCGAGGTGGTTTGATTAGAACAAAAGAAAAGATTCCATCAACCTCCACACAAAATTGTGTTTACAGGTTAGGTTGTGTCAATTGTGATGCCTTCTACATTGGCGAGTCTTCTCTAAAAATCATAACTCATACCAAAGAATATGGAAGCTACACAAAACGACTTCCTTGTAATCCTGCAGAGCTCGAAAAGTTGAAAATTGAATCAACAATAACCATAAGGTCAGCATAAATAACATCCGAATTACCCAGAAACATTTTTCCAACTATAAAGAGGCGTGTGGCTGAGGCACTTCACATTTCGCTAAATCCCACTGCACTCAATAAAAAATAGGGCCTTATTATTCATGCTACTTGAACTATCTATCCAAACAACTACAATTAAATAGTTTCAAATTCCTCAAGTGTTTAACACACACAAATTATCGCCAAAGTCTCCTTACTTTACACACCAAATTTTTATACCGTGACAATTAACAAGCACACAAACATGACTCATTGTGAAACACCTTAACCCATAATAACAAGACTTCAAAACGATCAGACTTGTAATTTGATTGTACAAAAAAGTATTCTGATTTATTCCCATGTTATCTAAACTTATGTTACTATAATTCAGTTATTTATTATCCTCTGAAGGAGCAGCTTAAACTAAGCCGCGAAACGTTAGAAATTCCAATTCTAATTCATTGTACACTACTTAATCCTGTTTTAAATATAAATATTAAACAACAACCATATCGTTTCAGTACTTTAAGGTAATGAATTTCATTTTGTTTTGTCCTTGATTGCTTTTAGTCGACCATTTATTCACCTGATTTTAGTGAGCTATTTCTCGAAATCATAAGTAAATTGAATTCTTTAAGTTTTTGTTGGTGACTTGACTTCAATTGTGACCGCATGCCATATTTCTATCCTAATGGCTTTTATCTTGTTTTGTATACCCTCAGATTCATTCAGATGGTTCGTGCTCATACTCCTAAGGTGACACTCTATACAGATAAAGCTAAGTGTATGCTGATGGAAAACGGTCCACCAGGAGATTTTGTTACTGAATTCTATAACAGTGGTACACGTGTATTATGTACTTCTGATGGGTCATTGCGTATCACTCAGACGACAGTTCATTATGATTCATCACAAGTTAATGGCGATATTCCCACGACAGTTACTCTAGATTCAGACCAAAGTCTTTCGGCACTTTCTGCAGAAACAAGGAAATGCATAGACTATGTATATGCAGTAAGTCATTTCATCCTATCAATAATTAAAAATATATTTTACTTAATTCTACAAACTTATTATCCAATATTAAGTTTATTGTTTAAAAACTCCCACGTTTATCAAAACGACGACGTTTGAAAGAATATTCTTTTCGATAAATTTTCATCAGGTTCTACAACTATAGGTTCAAAACTAATAATCACAAAGATAGTCAATTCTAAAGCATATACATCATTTAGATATCAAGAATTATAGCATAAGAATTTGGGATTATAGTGTAGAGATTGTTAATGTTGAAATAGTAGTTAGCATCAAACTTGTTTAACTTGTATAAGTTTATAAGACAATTGGAATAAAATTATCAGTCATTATATATATATATATATATATATATATATATATATATATATATATATATATATATATATATATGACATAGGGTTAGCATGGGGTGACAGAACTACATTTGTATCAAACGTTATTTGTCAATGACTGTATTATGCATAAAAATGGTTAATTTATTTGCAATTATCAAGTCTGACCTTGGTAATAACATCTACAACACTGAATTATTCTATTATTCTGTCAAGGAAATCCTACTGCCTTCATGAGGTGGGGTGTTGTTTATAAAAGTGAGAGTGCGAAAGCGGACGTCGAATGCCCAAATCACGTTAGTAGACTCGGGAAATCCAACTAGGAGAATCGGCAAATTCAGGTAGCAGGTATGCGGGTGATATTGTCTTCTTGTGAAATAAAACACAGTCCATCTTATCCGCACTTAATAGGTTGGCAATATATATATATATATATATATATATATATATATATATATATATATATATATATATATATATACGCCTTTTGTTACCATACGATATTGAAGCCAATATACACTGCTTATTTGGAATCAAGTTTTACCAATCTCCCTAGTTGGGTTTACCGTATCGACCAACCCGGTTTAAGCATAAGACGTTCGCTTCCGTAAACAATATTCTGCCGCATGAAGGTAAAATAGGACTATGTAAGCATATACATCATTTAGATATCAAGAATTATAGCATAAGAATTTGGGATTATGGTGCAAATAAAAGTCATTACATCTGAGAACTTCCATTGACATTTTAAACATTGGGAACAGAGAAGGAACAAGTGTATTACCACAAATTATTAGTATTTTAAAAGAAATAGTGTTAGTGGTCCTTGAATCCTGTATGCCTTTTTGACCTCATTTATTGTTCTTACTGAACAGGCTACGTAATTCCCCAACTGATTTCCGTATATATTATAATCCCCAGATGTCTATTTCGATTTATGGCTAGGAAAACTTTAAATTAGTTTTTATATACTTTCTTTATAAAATATATAAAATCTACTATCGTAGGACGTTAGAAGTAATTTGTTTTTCTTCTTTTTCTTCGTTGATTAGTGCCGAGATCATTGTCATAAGATTGAACAGCTTTTAACTGGAACTGGCTCAGGCGATAGTGACATTTCAACCCTATTTCGTTTTTCATTTCCCGTTATATTGGGACATCGTCCTAAAATAGGTGTTAGCCCTACTACTTCATTGCAAAATTATCGAAAGGTAATGTCATTCTCAAGCGTCATAGTGAATGAATGCATAGGTCAGATTTCATTATCTCCACAATTATATAATTTAGTATCTGATTGTTTGAATGCAAGATACAAAAGTCCTGTATCAGATGACCAACCACAAATCGACTCTCGCCCAACTAATGCAGTATTTATCCCAAATGTAGGTTGGGCAAACCAATTTAATAATGATAGACTTCAAGTTCAATTTAACGACGGAGCCAAACTCCTGTTGGTTTATAACCGAACTTCGGTCTGTTGGATTCACTACTCTGCACCTCCTGGATCTAATCAGGAGGTAAAAACCGATGAAGTGTACAGCTCATTCGATTCTCTTCCAGAGCATGTTTATCGAAGGTTGGAGTTAATGCCAACTGTTATTAAACAACTTCGTATGGTTGCCAGCAAAACTATTTGTTAAAATTGTTTGGAATAAATATCTTTGTATTATAACGTAGCATTTAGTATGGCTGTGAACCTTCTGTTTTTATCTAGTATTTTTGTACCAAATTTTATAGAATGATCATTCTATAATTATCCTTGGTCACCCTTCATCTAATCATTTCAAGAACTAATTAATACCTTATGAAAATTTCTTTACGGTTACCTCTGTTAAACTGGAATTCTTATTTTGGCATTTGTTCCTTTAGGCTTCCTTCACTTATTCAACTCTTGATCATATCGACTTGCATGTAAATAACTTACCTTAGGATTACAATTGATCTGCACGACTGTCCGAAAACGTAGTTATATCGCTAAATTAAAATATTAAAATATATGTACATATTGTTACACTTTTCTAGTTTCCTTTAAATTAATGTTTCATAACTTAATTCAGCCAGTCATAATCAACGTAGGGCATGATACAAATCCTTGTCAACGAAAGTCATCATACCATATCAACACGACGAGATGAAATTAACAAGACTAATAGTAAAGGAGACGAAGTAATTGTAGTTTCAGTAATAGTGAGAAAGACGAAATATGTGTGAGCAAGGTTTTGCAAAAATGGATTAACTCCAGAAATTAGCACCACAAGGGGATATTGAAGTAATACATGTCCCAACTACCTCAGTTGGTCGAGATTTACAACTTCAGTTTCTCGTCATTCTTGATTAGTACTCTCCGCGTTAGTCTTGCTTACTCAGTCGTTTTCACTTAAGAAAGTGCTTTGTTAAGACTAATTTCTTTTGTGGATCAGATTGCGAATTTTGGATTTTTTGCCGCCACATAGAATTTCAAGAATCCCACTCAAAAGGCAGTAGACCTTGTGAGTTGTTCATCCACTTCTAACATAAACATTTATTTCCCAAACACCTCATCGAAGCCTTTCACAAAAAAATGTTTTAGGAATGCGCAATCCAGCCTTTTGTGCTGCGACGCTATGAAATAAATTAAAGCTCACAATTTAGAGGAGGAAAAAGAGTGAATACACCTTCACCACTGTGATCGATCCCTAGCTATGTCACCTAGAGTATCTAACACCATTGGCTACGACGATCGTGTGAACCTCAACCAGGTAGCCTGCGTCTACCAACACGCTCAGATTAGCAATCAGTGACTTCATGGACTGATGCCACGTTTGGTTTGGTCGCTCCTAACTCTCATCCTACTCCTATATCAATCATCATCGCATGTCGAGGTAGTCGGCCGTTCGGCATACGTAACACGTCTCAGCCGATGAAGATTCACAGCCTCACCGACTGATTAACCACCTCCCGATGATACCTGTTGTCTAACCTTGTTATTGCTTACTCAGTGATCCCAACTAACGTGAGCGATGTTTCGATAACCTATGAGTGTTGTTTACTCTTAATGGCCATATTTCACATCCATACAGTAAGATAGAACGGAGTGATACGTAGTATAATCATCCTTCCATTGAGAGGTAGACATCTTGCCTACGCCATAAACTAAATGAGCTTTTTGGATCTGTACTGAAATTTCGTCATACATTAACCCATCGAAGGTGATAAAACCTCTAAGATAAGTGAAGTGGTCGACGTGCTCGATTGCCTCACTCCCTACTTCCAGCCCAGGTGTTGACTAAGACCAATCTTGAAGCAACAACTTGCATTTAGAGGGAGGGGGAAAACATCCCGAATATGCTTGGAATGTTGCTCAATGCTATCAAGAGACTGCATTTTATCAGTTTCTGCACCAAACAGGATTATGTCATCCATGTATTCTAAGTCGATCAGTGGACCTCCTGGTAGGAGATTAATTCCTGAAAACTCAGACGATGACAAAATTATTCCCAGTAGTAAATTTATTACGAAATTAGACAGTAGTGGGCAGACTTGACGGACAATACTTACAGGTTCGGATGAGAGTTCGCCATGAGCTCTAACTTAACTAATTGCATTCCAGTAAAGAACTTTCACAAGGTTTATGTACTTCTGGAGCACACCTTTCAATGATAGACACTGCCATAGAAATAATGTAGTAAACATAATGAGAACGACGAATTACTGAGAATATCATTTGAGAAAACTGAGCGAAAAGATATATATGAAACAGTGGGATTCAAGATCTAATAGAGAATAAAAAGTGGATGCTTCTGCGCCTGAGCGACGAGTCTTAAGTCAAACCACTCAACATCTCCAATGAATGGTCGCAGTAATCGCAAGGTCGCCAACCCGAAAATCTGGTGATAGTTCACCATAAGCACTGACTCGATTAGCAATCTCTGAGTAAAAGGACTTCGTAAAAATAATTTAGACGCTACCACTCGAACTGATTCCACTATGATTGTCACAAGAGGATTTTAGTCATTTCTTATAAGTGGCGATAATCAGTGATTAAAGCAAGCCAGATAACATCCAATACCTATATTTTGGCTAATATCTCAACCTAACTGCTAAAATTGAACGGTCAGTTTCAAGTGTCTGTGGAGTTAATCCGTCAGGTTCTGCCTTTCACTACCTTACTTCAATTAATTGCGCGCCCATACATCTGCATGATATTTAGTTGCTGTAATATGCACCTATAATTCTGGCAGGTAACATATGAGTTTACGCATGATGAGGTAGGATTGATAATGGAAATTGTGACAACACTCATCAGACATTCAGTGAAATGAGTGTTTGTCTCCCAACAGATCAATATAAAGACGAAGAGAAAGAAATAAGGAGTGATAAATCATTAGATGTCGTATTTGATTAAAATGTAGTTAGTTTGTAGGAATTTTCGTCAAAATCTGGGCACCAGGTGTACATAAGACATTCAAAATAAATTTTATTTGTAAACATTCACCACAAATGAGTTTCTAGAAATCCTAACGTTTCGCTCTCTGGGCCGGTCCGAGTTTCATCAAGGGAGTAATCAATATTAGTGAATATGAATAAATGACTGTGCCCATAAACAAGACTAGATAATATGGAGGTTGACTCGTCAAATTATACAAGGTTCGCGAATAAACGTGTGCTAATAGTTATAGGTTAGAGAGTATATGTATGATCTGTGGTAGTCAGGACTACACGAATACAAACAAAGATAAGTATCAATGCGTATACACAATATCAATCATCATAAGTACAGTAAGTACATTGATCGTTTACTTGGAGAGACAGAGCTTGAATTCACGAAGTAGAATTTCAGACGTTCCATCGCACTATTTAGTTTGTGAATACGGTAACCAAGACCAGGATAGTGAGACAGAGTGCCGTATCGAGAAATCCGTCATTCAGCAGATGGTGCCAGATAATTCTATTGATGAAACAATGACAAGTTAATTATTAATCAGTAATATTGATCACTTAGAGTGAATTGGTTGATGCAACGTTTATTTGTGAGCAACTGGTGAAACGAGACAAACAGCGAACAGGATGGCAGAAGAAGTACGTATGTACAAATCTATTTTTCATACTTTTGACCAAATAAACGACGGGCGTATTAAAGAAAATCCACCAAATTAATGATATAAGTTTTCTCCGTCGAACTAGGCACTCTTGTATCAGCCCGTACAGCTTGTTAAAAGTTCAACAATGTCATTCAAAGAAATTCGAGGTCTTAGTGTTTTGTGCAGGCTGTTACAGAAATGTAATTTTTACGAAAAAATTATTAACATTATTCATGTTTTTAACTTTCAATGCATGCTTGTTCAAGTATTTCTGGTTAATTTGTGTAGATGCATAAACTATACCTCTGTACCCTCTCAATTCTTCTGTCCCGCTGTACGCTGTTTATCGCGCTTTACCGGTTGCTTGTGAAATAAATGTTTCTTCAATATTATTCTTTCCAAGTTGTGTCTCAGTTTTCAATACAGTGAATTAGTAATTGACTTCTGTTATAGTAACATCCAACTGGATTATTCTAGGCATAATCTGTCATTGTCTGCTAAATACCCGATTTTATGCTACGACAATTTTCGTTGTGTCAGTCCGGTCTTGGATATCGTATTCAAGGATTACATTAAGTGGTGGCCTTCGTGGATTACTATGTCGTAAATTCTAGCTCACCGATTCTCCAAGTAAACTAACATAGACTAAATCCGGTTAATATATTTGTATATATGTATACATACACATATATGTATACTTACTTTTTGTATAGTATTCGTATTTTAACTATAAGTGCTCCTGGTCAACACAACTTCATTAGACTGTCTTACTACTTGAATATTTCAACTTATGACAGTTCTGTTAACTGCTTAAGCTTTTTGTTTAGATGAATCTGCGTTAATGGCGGTTGAGTTAGGATTGTATTTGGACTGAATATATCTCACAAGTAAACAGGACAACGAACCCGAAAGTTAAAATTTGACCTCGATATTTAATGAGTTCAAACATGCATTAACATGAATACCATTTAATAAAAAATGTACATTCATTAAAATCTCCATATTATTTCAACGGGTACTAGTGGTTATTAAAAGCTATACTGGCAACAACATATAATCTAAATATAACTGACCGTATAACAAGGAAGAATTCTACGTAGTTTTGTTATGTTACTGAAAAAAGGTATACGCAAATGTTCTTGTAACATAGTTACTACCTACACACACTTTCCTTCTCTTACTGTATTTTGGTCAATTGTTCCTCTTCTGATTCATTTCTCAAAAAAATTTCATACTCAACATATGATTAGATATCCATTAAGTGCATAACTGCATTGTTTATACATAGTAATTTTAATTATCTTCTCAATGAAGCCGTAGCTAGTCAACTTAGCGAGACACTAGAATTTTTACCAATTTCCAGACAAAATGTCAGAAATTAAAATCTGCAGCTTTGGGCATATGGCATGTTATCATGTATTTTAAACATAATGTCAATTCACTTAAACTAGAGTTTATGCACTTGTAACTCAATACATTTGAATAACTTAGCAAATGCTGGAAACAAATTAACATATCTAGAGGGAAAGATGATTTGGCGAGAACGAAAACATGTGTGAGGAAGAGAAAATTCTATTAAATTGGACTTTAATGAGCTCTTTAGTAATGCCAAATAAATGAATAGGTGAATAAGCTGATTTTGTATTAAGTTTAGTTGTTTGTATTCGTCACAGATTGATGTTAGTTGAGTATCAGATTAGCAAATACCTAACCCTCTGCAGGTCTTGGCTTCGATCCCTGGTGAAGTCGAGGGTGTACGCTGCCGAAGAGTCTCATACTGGAACGAAACTGCTGTCCAGTAACTCATGGTTCTCAGCGATACCCAGCCATCACCAACCTGTGACGAATGCAAGGTAAACGCAATGCCTATCTCGACAAACTACCTCAATTTAATATTGTATTAGTTATTTTCTGATCGTTAAAATATACTCCAATGTGCCATCTATATGATTCTTAATCGTTATGGTGACGTAACCATTTTCACCATACACGATGCGCCAATGATTTGTTGATTTAAAACACTACCGTCATTGAAGTATGATAAGGTTTAGCATGAAAGGTTTGAACATTATTAGCACGTGAATTAACCTAGATTATCAAATTATGACTGAATTAATCCAAAATGGTCATCCTCAGATCATTGCAGTCAATCTGGTGTCCTGTGTCAATCAAATGTTTAGCGATTGCACTGTTAAATGTTTTCATTCCTGACAATGGAATCGAGAACTATATCTAAGGAACATCAGAAGGCTTTGAAGAATTTAAAGGAGAATGAATAATTAATGATAGTACGTCCATATAAAGGTGCTGGTGTTGTCGTGATGAACACAACTGACTACGTTCCAAAGATGAAATCTATTTTAAGTGACCAAGCAAGATTCAATATCAATAAATTATTCAAAGTGTTCAGTAGATAAAAAGCTTCAAATCTTCTAAAATATGGTGAAGCGATTGGCATTAAACGAATGAAACCAAACTTATGTGTCCAAAAAGATACTGTTATAAGCCTTTCTTTCACCTGGTAACCTGACTTATGTGTCGTTATTTTCATTGTCTAGTTCATTTATTACTTCTTTATTGGATCACATTTTTCGTTACATTACCACTTTTTATTTAGATGGTTAAGTTCAATCTTTGTGTTTAATTAGGTCATTTTTAGTTTAACAACGGAGCTTAATTCAAATTATTCTCAAATATTTCCAACCACTTCTTATTATGTAATCATCTGGACTCTGATCTCTATTTTGCCTTCTGGTACCTTCTTTTCTATTGGATATATATTTACAGCATTTTCTCCAACATTTTAATTATGTTCACATGTCTAACATGTTTGATTTCAGCCAAGTTCAAGCATTCTCATGAATACGTTAAACTTTGTTTCCCTATCCATGTGTGTCTACACATACACGTGAATTGATAGATACAGTGGGATGTGATGCATTCGTTTACGTGCTGTTTAGGTTTGTTGTGAATCAATTCCCTGTACTTTTCTATTACAACTAACTTAGCCCCATAAAATGTTCTGTTGACAACTGACTTAAGCCTTTGTTTTAACACAAGGCTATTTGAGTCATTTCTGAAGGGTAACGTGATAGAAACTGATTTTTTAGGTGCTAGAAATGCATTTTGTTTTACCATACTGCAACATTCCTATCGATTTATGAACTATTTTGGATATCCGTTCTGTCAGTAGATTTTCATTTTCTTCAATAGTGTCATAAGTACAAATACGGATAATCCTATTAAGTAAAGCTTTTACTAAATTCTTTTCATACTGCACCGGACAATAACTATGGAAGTTAATATACTGCCCAGTCCATGTAGACTTTCTGTAGATAGAATGTTTGATTGAGCCATCATCTCTCCGATTGATTAATAAATCTCTGAAAGGAAGTTGGGTAGTATTCTCCTCTTCACAGGATAAACTAATAAGATGTTGGAAGGTATCCAGTTCACTTAGTAACCTACTTGCATAATCGATTTTCGCACAAATAATTAGGATATCGTCAACATAACGCTTATAAAGGTACATCTCTTCTGTTGAGTCTCTGACTAGGTTTCCCACATGTGCCATGTACACATCAGCTAACAATGGTCCTAAAGGGTTACTCATCGCAACTCCGTCAATTTGTCGAAAATATTCACCTTCGAATGTGAGTTGTACTTTGTCTGTGCATAGTAGTAATATTCTAGTGTCTCGCTAAGTTGACTAGCTACGGCTTCATTGAGAAGATAATTAAAATTACTATGTATAAACAATGCAGTTATGCACTTAATGGATATCTAATCATATGTTGAGTATGAAATTTTTTTGAGAAATGAATCAGAAGAGGAACAATTGACCAAAATACAGTAAGAGAAGGAAAGTGTGTGTAGGTAGTAACTATGTTACAAGAACATTTGCGTATACCTTTTTTCAGTACGTGATTTTTGGACAGCATCAGAGCAACTTCTTGGGTGTGAGAATCATCTTCCTCTTCGTGGCCGGAGTATGGCGGCATCTCATTTGTAGCCAATTTTTTCTGTCCAACTTGGGTCTAATGGGTTACTCTGATTTCGGGCACTGTCAAGTTATATCGCTTCATTTCAGCCGGTATTTGGTTGGTCTTTCGGCTCTCTCACATTATCCGAACATTCCATGTACTTATAAAATTTTTGCTGTGATTGTTAGAAGGGGCATTGGCCTCATGACTTTTGAAGAATCTCGGCTTTAATCATGAGGCCTCATAATCAATCCCTCTTTTTCCAGGGCAGAATTTAAATGGTTTGTTTTGTTTAATCTGGTCAGCAAGCTTGTGTTTTCCGGGATGGAAATGCTAGCCCCATACCCAACCCTCCTCCTTTATCCGTGCCTGGGACCGTCAGTAACCCTAGGAGAGTTACAGGTGGAATTGGAATAAATGATACTTACCCTAATTCTCATCATTTACTGTGTTAAGTCCACGTCATCCGAATGTTGTTTAGAGAGTACAGCAATGAAATAAATGTTGTCATTTACATTTCAAACTTTACAGGTTACGACTACTAGTCTTGCAGTTATTCTTCCGGCTAGTGTTTAAAAACGACATCCTGAGGTAAATTACTGTAAATAATAACTGCATTATATCTTAGGTTTAATAATCACCTGTTAATTGAATATATGAATGCATCCTTTCACAGGTATCTTGAATTGTTAGGGATCCAAAAGCCCTTAAAATACAACTGTTCATTTAATCAAGTTGTATTGGTGTTTTGTAAACTTGATCGTAAACTGTCATCAAATTTAATGTGAATCACTGCCTAACATATTTCACAAATATTTAATTGTATTACTAAGTATGTTGTTAATTTCAATTTGATGAATAATCACTACGAATATACCAATATTTTGTATATATACGCATGATCCGGGTGTTTGTAGTCCGTCTGCTAGGTTACCTGTAGAATTAACGCTTCTTGCTGACGCTGGACTCCTTCCTCTAGTTAGCTGGGCTGAGATGCTGTGAAATAGCCTAGCTTACCTGTTGTTGTGTCGCTGGTCATATGTTCGTTAGCGGGTATCGAAGTGTCTACTCAATTCGCGAAACCTTAGCATGAATACTACATGATACTGAGGAAACAGAAATGGTCGTGCTCATTCCAACTACCTGCAAAATTTCTTCAGCTCTCATACACTAATTTCGTGGAGACAACTCACCGTATTTTAAAACTCAACAAACTGAATCAAAGAATCCCTGTTATTCACTACATCAACGTACTCCTACGCATGGGATACTGCATTCAACGAAGTGTACAGAGACTGCGGCAAAATATCAGAAATAGAGTAGATATGTGAAGTCAGTTTATGTCCCTGCAGGAACAACTTTCATCCGCTGCATGCCAGTTGGCAGAGCGTGAAGTGCGTCTGTTTAGTACAACTGAGGATTTGAAATTGAATATGGCCTGCCATGCTGTCATTTTTAAGGGTATTTCCAGGAGAACGAATGTGACCATAATTGATAGGTGGTTAGTGTCTGACGTCCATCTACACAATGTTACAGTAGGAGACTATGTGCCACAGGCAGCAAACACAGCATCGCCATCTAGAACAGAAGTCGTAGCGTTAATTTTGCCCGTAATGCAATCGCAGGAACATTTTGAGTCAGTGGTTTGCAGTCCTCATTGTTTGGTAATTGAGCCCATACTACCAGAGACAATGCCACATGAAAGCAGGCCAGCTTGTTTACCATCACTAAAACGACGACTGTCGTTGATAACTGGTGGTCTCAATAGTCAACCAGTAAACAGAGAACGGATACCCAGTCCTCGTTATATACAAATCGACAGACCTCTTAATGAAGAAACGGACGCTGACCTAGATGCAATGTCCACTGACTTCGATGAAGTCATATCGATTAACTCCGAAGGATTCGATGATAGAGATGTCAACGGAGAGAATGACGTTAGAGCCAATGGATTATGTGGTGTTCGTCAACAAGCAGAACTACCGAGAGAAAACCCGGATGCAGTTCGTATCCACGCTCTTTTTACGTCGGATACCACTGTCCTATATGCGGAGACGTTACTCAATATTAATGGGGTAAAATTGTCTGTGATGCCTAAATATTTGTTACGGACAGTAAGTTCATATTTACTTACTTAGCAAGCTACCTAACCTCACTTTTTAGACATATTAACATGTCCCTTTTTTACTTCTTCCCGAGGTACACATGACTACGACTGTCGGTCGAGCAATAACTGTAA
The DNA here is from genome assembly GCA_034768735.1 of Schistosoma mekongi. Lineage (NCBI taxonomy): Eukaryota > Metazoa > Platyhelminthes > Trematoda > Strigeidida > Schistosomatidae > Schistosoma > Schistosoma mekongi. The sequence goes on along the minus strand of CM068306.1, from coordinate 67,809,219 downwards.
ATGTAACACGGCTCTTTTTAGAGCCACCCAGAAACTGATTCACAAGTCTTCTGTCTTTAAGTATTAATTTTCTGGCGGGTTGGAAATTTCATTGCACTGCTATGAATATAATAAATACATTTTATGTTATACTTACCGTTTTCTTTTTTCACGAAATTCAAAATAAAGTAACGTAGTTACCATCGATAACTGCGATTTCATGTTTGTTGAGAATCGGAAAATGGTTTAGGTAGTTCGATATTATATACTGAAGGTACACACAGCTGACGAAACCCACTAGGGAGAAACGCACGTCCTAGATTATACTTGGTAGCCACTAAATAACAATGTACAATTGGTAGCGTGTTATACAATAATTTGATCTGAATACGGTCAGAAAGCCTAATAATGATACCGTTTGCCAGTGAATTCGACGCTCAAATTGGTACTTGTTATTAAGCTGACAGAAATAAGCGAAACTGATGGCATTGTTAACAAAGTTGACCTGAAGAAACTAATTTAGTTCAGTCAGATTGAAGAATTGATTACGTTATGAAGACTTCAAAAAAAAGTTGACCTTTTGAACGAAACAAACAGTATATCGAATACTGTATGTTTTGTAGTCATCTAAAAATCGATTTGAAGTGACTACAGTTCACCAGTCTAAATTATTGTTTATCCATTACATTATGGGAATATCATTCAGTTTGTTTACTCAATCGTAACTAGATGACACTTATTGGTGAATAAAGGCTTTTTTTGTGGAGATTGGTTATTTGATTTGATTGGATATATCACAGGTTGATGTTGGCAGGGTACTATTGACAACAAGGGAGCACTGGACATCTGTTTCGTTCTAGTGTGGAACTCTTCAGCAGTGTGCACCCACGACTCCGGGAATTCTACCATTGGATGCCGTCCCAGTGGTGCAGATGGTTAGGCGTTCGCGTCAACCTGAAGGCCCTGGTGCGGAATCGTGGGTGCGCACTAGAACGAAACAGCTGTCCAGTGCTCCCTTGTTGTCAATGGTACCCTGCCAACATCAATCTGTGATATATCCAATCAAATCGAATAAAGGTTTGTCAAATAAAACTATTTTGATAATAGAATACGTTACCTGAGTGCTATTGAATTCAATGAATGCTAGATTAGTGAACTTCTCTCACAAATCAGGCATTAACTGTCAGTCGCACTAATCAACAACACATACAACGAATAATTCATATTTAAATAAGTGATAGCAACTGACGTAAAATCCATATTATGATTTGTATATCGTATATATATATATATATATATATATATATATATATATATAATATATATATATATATATATATATATATATATATATATATATATATATATCGTACATACGATATTTCAGTCACAATAAAAAGTGTTATGAATGAAATGAATGTTTTCGTAAACTAAACTCTCAATGTAGCTCTAATTGTGAACATTGACTTCATATGACAACATATTTGCTATAATAACCTCAAATAGATATGGACACACTAACACAACTCATAATCTAAGTTATGGCTTAAATTGTGCTTATATATCACTACTCATTTACAAACTAGTTACAATACATAATAGTAAATAACATAAAGTTACATAGAAATTCCGTAAATATTCCCCAGCACCCAGTTAACGTGTTTTACAGCATTAATAAATATTCGTAGTTGATTTTCTGATATAGAGAACAATGAACAATTCGAATTGTTTAAGATAAAATGTGATCATGTTTTATATCAAATAGAAAACAGGTTCTCCTTCCATAAGATGTTGTAACACTCAAAATCCTGAAGCAATTGTATGTTGTTTAAGCACAATGTTTCATCATCATATGTCATAATCAGTCAAGTTGATAATTATAAAAATATGCTAGTAGTCTGTATGGCTGCATAATATGCTATTGCTATTATCTAAAGGTCATGTCAGAAAGATAAGGAAGCCTACGTGAAATGAAGCATAGTCGAAACAGTATTGTTATAAATTATCAAAATGAAACTTCACTTTTTTTAACGGTAACTTTGTAAATCAGGTATTCGATCTTTTCTATAAAATCTATTCAAGTAATGCATATAAAAATCGAAATTAATCGTTAACCCTAATGAGTAGCAATGTATAAGGCATAGATAACCTTTAAAGATTAACAGTCTATGATTTCAGGATAATTAACAATGTAAAATTGTAAGTGACAAAATGACTATTGTGTATAATGTTAACATCAGTTGAAATGTTAAGCTTAATTAGCAGAATAAATCTAGGGTGGACGCAAGCATAAACGCATGTTTGGTCGAAGATTGTGTGATATATTGAAAAGTATTATTATTGTTTCTATTATTTTCATCTCATGTATCCATCACGGATACTGGTATCTATCTACTCACCCCACGTCGGAATAGCTGTTTCAAATAGATAGGAGTTATTATTTGATAGTCCATGTTATTTACGTCTAAACGATTTTCAAGGTGCATTATGTAGTTTACCGCCACTTCTGTAACGATGTAACTGTTTGCAATTACCAAATAATATATGCACCAAGTACGATCGAAATAATTATATCATCATTATGATAATAATCAAGAACCACGTGTGTCACATGGAATTAGCATAATTCATCCTAAGACATTAACTAAGCCAATCTGTTACCAGTTATTCATTTTCTTAGTATTATTTTAGAACTTGTTTAACTTACTTCCCCACTTAAATTTTCTATTAAAATTTATTCGCATTCACTGTAGTTATTATTGGTCTAATTCAGTAATAATATTACAATTAAGTAAAGATACCAATCTAGTAAATACTTCTCACCAAGTCGGTGAGTGGTCAGTCTTTTCAACTGGCTAGTACCATTCACTTAAATTAACTACGTTAATTTTTTTTAGGAATTGATTGAAACTCCACGAGCCCAAAACTTACAATTTACACTTACATCTGACATAACACATCTAGGTGACTGTTGTTTTTCTCCAAATCACTTGTCACATTGATTCATCTTTTTATTTAGGAATTAACTTCCGTCGAAATGTTTCGCATTGTTCATTAAGTTGACACATTCTTCATTACAACCGGATATATAGCAACTTTTTTTGATAAATTAAAAAAACTTTTTCCAATTTCCAATCAGATTTAAGGATGCGCAATTGAATTACAACTAAATAGATATCATATAGGTTAGATTGTGACTGGCAAGTCGAATCCAGGACGCGCGTTTCGTCCTGTTTGGAACTCATCGGCTGGATGTACCTGCATCCCAATGTTGATGTTCACAGTGGGATTCGAACTCAGTTTGTTTCGTGTCGAACGCCACCGCGTTCACCACTAGACTACTGAGTCCAGGCAGTCATACTAGTGTAACGGGCACAAATCAACGGGAATATACAAGTTTATCCTAATAAATAGATATGAATAATAAATTTTTGACAACCAAAAAAATCTCTACACTTTAGTCAAATTCATTTAGACTACAACCAATCACTAAATTTGAAAACAATTAATAAAATCTATCTGTAGTGGATTAAATGTTAACCCAACTATGGTCATTTTGGTCCAATGAGAGAGAACTTGGAGACAATTTATATTATTGGCTTGATTCTCAATTAAAGTTCTATAAAATGGAGATACATCAATTGAATGATCACTTTTTGGCATTATGGGCTTAAGCGATACTTATGGCTAGTTTCCTGCTAACCATAACGATGGTTTGTCGTCAACGAAAGGTGTCGTAATCAACGCAGATAACTTATTCTTGACTATGCTATTCCTAGTTGTATTTTCATCACTAAATGTACTTAAGAATGAAGTAAAAAGATTTGAAATATGAACAGACGACGCAAACATTGAAAGACACATAACAAATGACACATGAACGATACAACAGCAACCAATGATATATATCCTAATGCTCATCATTCATTGTGTAGTGTGTATATTATCCGAAATGTTATAAAGCCAGCAAGTAAACAAAATATTTGTAATAACTTAATAAAGTGTAACGACTACAACCTCAGTTAAAATAGTTCTTTAATAAATTGATGTACATCAAAATACTGATAGGTGACTTTCATTACATAATCTAATAAACGCCTACTTGTAATTTTGCAAGAACTTTATCCTTGTTTAAAACGTGAGATCCTTCTTTGCATGGATATTTGCAAAATTACTGAAAATATTTGGGCAGTGGCCTTCAGACCTATAGGATTACTTCTGGGGAACAATAATACAAACTTTACTGGGACTACCCACTATAATTAAGCTACAAAATTGTCAAAACAAGTACCAGTTTTACACTCAATATTTAACCCACTTTGAACTGGTTGCTGAATACGAACCTGAGTGCAGACGTAAATTCAGAACTCCACAAAAAGGATGACATCGATGAGAAAAGGCTCTTTCTGGTGTTACGAGGACGGTTGACGCCAGCAACATGTTCGTTTATTAAATGAGAACTACATCTGACAGTTACCAAGATCATTGCAACAATAGGTTCTTCAGAATTAAATGATGTAACAGGATCCTATCTTGTTGATCTGCACCCCGTGAGATGGACCTGCGTATTTTGTCGAGAATACAGATTACCATGCCGCCATTTGGTCGCATTTTTATTGTGAGCAAACGATCATCATCCAAGAGAAAGCAATAGCGTAAGATGGCTTGTGTCTGATAACTAGTTGCTTAGTGTTGCTGTAGAAAGTTACACATCACAGCGAAGAAATACATCGGAGCTTGCATGAAGTCAAATGGTTACCCCTTTAATAGAACGAATTGTTATATCGGGAGACTAAAGAATAGTAACGAACTCAGAACTGTGTTCTGGAATATTATTTCAATTATTTTAACTCGAGGTAATATAGACATTTCATTTCTATCATTGTTACGTTCCTTTTACCCCATCCCCGCGTTTAATATATTTGCTGTTAGTATATTGTCCCTTACTGTGAACTACAGTTAATTAGTTATGTACAAGTTACCCCTATTCACTGCTACAATCTCCTTTGTTTTGCATTAATGTAAAATTCCTAATTGGTTCAATGTGTGGTCTGACTTTGTGTATATATAAAAGAGTGTTTAAAATACTATATGATTTGTTTCTGATTGGTTCATTCATCTTGTGTTTTTCATTCTGCTTGGGGACGTAGTCACGGGACAGCCATATACGGGCGCTGATTATTAATTGTCAGAGTCACACACTATATTTACCATACAAGTAATTGGCCCGAATATAATACAAAATATAACTACTGGCAACACGAGAGACCATATACTAAAGCATAACACGGATACCATCTCAGGAGCAGCTAATAGCTGTTGTACACTACCTATAGCACATGGTTGTTGGATCAGCTCCCAACATCCAGGATATCAGCCCACTGCCTAAGGAAAGGAGACCTCAATATATTCTCCAACACCTAGACGCTCAGTGAGTAGAAAGCATTGACAACAGTTAGCGACAAATTGATGACGATTTGGATGAGTTAGAAACAGCTTCTGATGATGCCACCTTTATGCCAAGAAGACATTTTGCCTTTAACTGTCTGTTGTTCTCTTTGTCGGTAAATAAACGACCAATATGTATTAATGGTCTAAAATACGCTGGGAAATATACAGATTGTCGCAAATACTTTTGAAATTTATTTCGCCATATATAGTAAGTATTTACAGTCTAAGCAAATTTCCCTAATCGAAAGACAAGAGTGTGCAATTTCGCTGTATTTTATTACAATAGGACATTTTACCAATAAATCAGTCAGCTGGGAGAATAGTTTAAGTCATTTATCACAAGAAGTCAGTGACTACGATAAGTGTTACATTGGTTGTTCTTTGCAACACAAGAACAACGATATTTGCGGGATGAAGTGAATTCATATCATCTTATGTGCTCTATTTCTTCCACATACGCACTAAATCGTGTAAATAAGTAAAATATTTTTTACAAGTGTAATATTGCATGTAACATGCATGTGATAGTCAGTTGGTATTAATACTGAATAACAATCATAATGAAAGGTTCAAATTTATAGATGAACGGGATAAGTAGCAGAGGGGTCATGACGTAATCGGATATGAAAATCATAAAATGCCTGTTACATAGACAGTGATGAAAAATCAATACTTGTTACATGTTTTAGTGAGTAATGTGAGGACATAGTAAGACTGAGAGAAAGTACTGAATGTTCCCGTATGAATACGTAAGAATGGTAGTGGAAAATGAGAAATCTCAACAAGTATAATAGGCTTGAGCAAAACGAAATAGCTAAGATGTTTTTTTCGGACAGACACTTATGGCACTATTAAGTGATCAGAAATCGTTTAATACCCAGTTCTTCGAAATCTATTTCGACATTCTTGTAAATAATACCGTTCAAGTTCTTCTAATGTACATGAAACCGAATGAATGTGTAGGGTGGAAAATGTAACTGGAGGTTACTAAAGGTAGTTTAGAATATGGCAGATGTAACTTTTAAAGACTAACAGAGTTTAGAATGATTAACAAAGTAAAGCTGTTAGCGACAAAATGACTACTGTGTAATGTTAACTTCAGCAAATTTACGCGTCAGTTGAAATGATGAACATAGTAAAGTAAATCTAATCTGAACACAGCCCTAAACAAACATTAGGTCGATGATTATATCATGCATGAAGGATCAAAACATTAGATGCCTAAGTAATTTAGTAATCAATGTTAATTAGGTGTAAGATATTCAGACCCTTTAATTCCATTTTACAAAATCCTGACGAAATATATTTTTTGTTTAGACAGTCACGTACTACCTTACAACAAAGCGTTTAGTTCTAATTAGACTCAATGTTAAAGGTGATAATCCATATTTGGCTAACAATTGTTTCTGCTAAGGCCCTAATCTTAAACTTAAAACAATGAAGGCAGTTAGATCCTTAAGTATTTAGCAATTATGAGCGGTAATCTGTGATTGATCGTAGTAAATGTTATTTTCTAGTTACCTTTAATTATTTACTTAACTGGCAATTATTTATCTGTAACCTTTTATTAAAGTAGTTGTCAGTTATAGTCATCAAGTTAAAAACTTCTTTTCCTCTCATCTATTCGCGTTTACGAATTATTATACTTTTGTTAATTTCAGTCTCAGTCTTGTATGTATATGGTTCAAAAATTATGGAGATATTCGGAATAATGCATTTCAATTATAGAAGAAAATAATTACTTGATAAATTCACTAAAATTCATTTGTAGTTAAAAATCATGCACCAAAATATAGTTTCTTGATCTGTTATTAATTAAAGGAAAATTCACCATATAGTTAACTCATCTTGAATTGTAATTTTCATCTGCTCTATGTTACACATATACTACCTTCGATACTGTTGGTATGTTAGGTAAAGTTATTTGTTTTTGTTTCAGTATTTTGATTATCTAGATGTTGCCGAACCCTTGGTTCAAAAGTTAGCTGAAAGAAAATAAGCAAAACGGAAATACAAGAAGTTCAAGAATTAGCCTATTTGGAGAAAAATTCATAAGACAAGACTTTTTGTTCAGGCTTTTAGAAAAAGACGAAAGGAGTAAAGAAATATTTTTGAATAAGTCTTCATCAAGGAAGAGACATTAGGTGAAGTTTCTGAAAGGATTTACAATATAACCGATACCATTAGATTTATCATGGACTGAATTCGTCGTATGCAAACTTGTGCTTCTTAAATTTTTGATTGAAAGTTATGTAAAGAATATGTATCTTCTGTATATCAACACATTCTGAGAGAACCCTAGAATGAGAATCGGCACATTCACTTTTACTGTAGGTCACGGTTGTTAAAAGCGTAATAAACGGATACAATTTTATTGCAGACGGCAGATAAACAATCAGAATTCTTTTTGATGGTGTCTTCACTCAATGTTGAGTCTCGTATTTGCTAGCTTTACTAGCCGCACTCGAACGCCTTAAACCCTCTTAGTCGATAATTCAGAAGACAAGTAGATAGCAATTTTTACTCCAGTAAGATGGGGGGGGGTGAGTTATGTACGAAATACTCGTATATTTAGAGTTTTCTGAAACAAAATCTTAATTATAATCCATTCAACCCGAACTAAGAAATTTCAACTCTTACCCAATCAGAACGCGGTACGTTGAGATTCTGGAAGGTTTTGTCAGTCAGTGATTGGATGGAATGTTTCCAGCTCGTTCAAGGGTTCTGAAGGCTTCGTTGAGGTCTCTGGGAGTCGTCCTAGAAGTTAATAGTTATCCTACAGTGTTTTTGAACAGACAAGTGATATTGGGGAATAGAGATCAAATCGTAGTATCTACCGTTTGATTGTCTGTTCAAAAACACTGTAGGGTAACTATTAACATTAAATGAAGACACCATCAAAAAGAATTCTGATTGTTTATCTGCCGTCTGCAATAAAATTGTATCCGTTTATTACGCTTTTAACAACCGTGACCTACAGTAAAAGTGAATGTGCCGATTCTCATTCTAGGGTTCTCTCAGAATGTGTTGATATACAGAAGATACATATTCTTTACATAACTTTCAATCAAAAATTTAAGAAGCACAAGTTTGCATACGACGAATTCAGTCCATGATAAATCTAATGGTATCGGTTATATTGTAAATCCTTTCAGAAACTTCACCTAATATCTCTTCCATTCAAACAATAATCGGCCACATACCGGTCCGCGATTTTAGAAGAGACCACACATTTTGAGAAATAACGTGAAATAACGTCCCGAGCATACTAAGACCACGCTCCAAACTTCACATTGGTGCATTCAATGTACAAACTTGTGTCAAATACGGCAACAAGCCTCCATAGCTAAGACATTAGAATCCCGTGCCATTGATGTATGTTGTGTCTCCGAAACACGCACACAGGATCCTAGTATGGTCACTCACTTGACCTCACTTAGTCACAGTGAACAACCTTCGCGATACACGCTTCGTTTATTTGGCGACTCAACAGCAACTTCTCGTGGGCTCGCCGGTGTAGGTATTGCGTTAAGTATGAAAGCAGAACAGGCACTTCTAGAATGGATTCCTGTCGAAGGTCGTTTATGTGCCGTCTAACTAAATGGTTCAGTAAGAACTCGGAGAGATAGGGTCACACGCCGTTGTTTTTTCGTTGTTTCTGCCTACGCTCCCACTGACTGCAGCCTGGATGAAGTGAAAGATGAATTCTACAAAAAACTTTCTGAACTACTTCATAGGGCCAAACACTCAGATTTGGTACTCATGGCTGGTAATTTTAACGCCTAAACAGGTAGCTTGAATCAGTCTGAAAGACATTTAGGTGGATGCTTCAGTGTACCAGCTCAGACGACGGATAACGGCAACCGTCTGCTGCAACCTTGATCAGATAATAGTTTATTTCTAGCCAACACGAACTTTAAGCATAAGGTGCGACATCGTTTAACATGGAGACCACCTGGCCCTACTCAACAGTGAACTCAAATATACCATATTGCCATTAGTCGCCACTGGAGAGGCTCGATAGAAGATTGCTGATCTTTCTAAAGCGCATGTTTAGATTCTGATCATGCTCCAATACGAGCACGTATTTGCTTGCATATTATTGGGCGAAGAAAAACTACCACAGGAAAACCTTTTAGAATTCAGTTTAGTAATGAAACAGCCAAGATTAATTTCCAGGAACAACTGAGGAATCACTTAGGCAATTATAAAGATGCGTCCCGACTAGATACTGCTTGGCAAGATGTTCAAACAGCTGTGGCATCTATAGTGACAACTATCAAGGACCTAAATCAACGTGTCAAGAAAAACTAATGGATCTCAATGGCTGCTGTTGATTTAATAGACTCCCGAAGACTTATCCCATCAGGCTCCGAACATGATGATGAGCGACGTGTAATTAGGTATAAACTGACAAAAGGTCTGTGAAACGACTGTAAGCGGTGGTGAGTAACGAAAGCAAAAAAGATGGAAAAGGCAGAGGCGTTAGGTAACACTAAACAGTTATCAAGTTAGTAAAAGAAACTGGGGTTAAAAAGTCTAGCGTTAGTGAGACGATTTCCGAAAAAGATGGAACGCTTATTAGCTCTCAGTCTAGACGTTTAGAACGATGGGCTGAACACTTCAAGGAGCAGTTTAGTTGGCCTTCAGCCGCTCTAGAACTTCCCACTATTTCAAAGTAGCCAGAATGGAAAGTCGACTTAGGTCTCCCTACTCTTGTAGAAGTCGAAAAAGCTATAACCAATCTAAGGAGAGGAAAAACAGCCAGTCCAGATGGACTATCTTCAGAGGTCTTTAAGGATGGTGGTCCCACTTTGACAACCAGGCTGACTGATATTTTGACTAAGGTTTGGGAACTCGACATAATTCTATCTAACTGGTGTCGCTCGTTAATCGTCCCAGTATGTAAGAAAGGGTGAAAGTCGTCCTGCGATAACCATAGAAGAATTAGTTTGACTAATATAGTGTCTAAACTACTAGCTTCTATAATTATCAGACGCTTAACTGAAACTCGTGATCTACAAATACGGGGAAATCAGGCCGGTTTCAGACCCAGTCGCAGTTGTATAGACTAGATACTCACCATTTGTCAGGTTTTATAACACAGACATAATTTTCGGCACCCGACAATTGTGGTTTTTCTCAACTTGAAAGAGGCATTTGACTCTGTAGACCGTGAAGTTCTATGGCAGTGTCTTTCATTGAAAGGCGTGCCCCAAAAGTAGATAAAACTTGTTAAGGCTCTTTACTCAAACACTATTAGTCGTGTCAGAGCATATGGCGAACTGTCATCTGAACTTGTAACATCAAGTGGTGTCCGTCAAGGCTGCCCACTTTCCCCATTTTTGTTTAATTTCACAGTTGACATACTGTTAGAAATTACACTTTCATCGTCTGACTTTTCAGGAATCGATCTCCTACCAGGAGATCCACTTATTGACTTAGAATATGCTGACGATATAGTCCTGTTCGGCGAAGACGCTGATACGATGCAGAAGCTTTTAACAGCAATAAGCTCGAATACAAGCATTTTCGGAATGCGTTTCTCCCCTCTTAAATGCAAACTATTGCTCCAGGACTGGTTTTCGTCAACACCTGAACTAAAGATAGGGAGTGAAGTAGTTGAGCACGTCCACCACTTCACTTATCTTGGAAGTCTGATTAGCCCTAATGGGTTAGTCACTGACGAAACCTCAGTACGAATTCAAAAAGCTCGTTTGGCTTTTGCCAACTTACGTTACCTATGGCGTAGACGAGATATTCGTCTCTCAACGAAAGGAAGAGTTTACTGAGCAACAATTTTCTCTCTCTTACTGTATGGGCGTGAAACGTGGCGATTAAGGGTAGAGGACACTCGAAGGTTATTAGTTTTTGACTATCGATGTCTTCGAAACGTCGCTCATGTTAGCTGGGATCACCGAGTAAGTAATAACGAGGTTAGACGATGGGTGTTAGGCAAAGGTAGTAAATCAGTCGATGAGATTATGAATCTTCATAGACTGAGGTAGTTGGGACATGTGTTGCATATGCCTAACCACCGTCGGCTTCGACGCGCGATGTTAGCTGATATAAGAGCTGGATGGGAGTTAGAGGCGGCCAAACCAAAACAAAGCACCAGTCCATGAAGTCACTGACTGGTGGTTCGGGTCGTGTCGGTAGCTGTAGATTACCTGGTTGGGGTTCTCGCAAATACTGTAACCAGTGGCTAGAAACGCTAGATGATATGGCTCAGGATTAGTCACCATGGAGTAAATGTATCCAGTCATTGTTCTCCCTTAAATCATGAGCTTAAGATTATTTCATAACTTTCTTTCTTCACTCCCTGGACCTTATTCTTTGTGTTTACACTACCTTGTTTTAGTTATTATTATCATTGAAGTAACTTCTACTTTGCTAATGTGGTGTTAATCTTGCTGTTCTGTAAAGGTATGGCAACTTGGACAGATGCACACATGTGCTAGGTTCTGTGTTGATCAAAATACATACACATACAGGATGTAAGATGACGTAGAACTATAATGATGATCTTAGTTTTATTTTATTGGATTAGAATAATTTGATCGTTTTTGCCTTTAGTTTGTCAGGCCTAGTATGTTTTTTTTTCTAGGACTTCCTCATATGGTCTATCTTGAAGATAGCAGTCAGTTATTTCCAGCTGAACGTTGTTCATAAAAACTGTGATATTCTTTTAATCTATTGGTGTATTTATAACCGTCTCATGTTTGCATAATGTAGGACAAATCTTTGGTTAAATGCAACAATTTAGGTGTAGTAAGCCAGTTGCAATTTTTTTAGAAACAGATTTTAAGAAAGAATTATTTCGAAAGACCACACTTATGGACTCTTAAGATAATGACATTTTATGTTTATTTAAATATCTATCTAGTAACATGATTTCGACAAACACCTCGATAACTCGTGACAGCGCACACAATTTCACTAGAATGATTTCTAGAACAATTCTGAGTGTAAAACGAAATGCATCTTAAATCACACATTTTAACATTTCTTCAAACGAGCTAATTTAAAATATACATAAATATACTAAAACAACCTTTAGAAAAATTTTAAAAAATTATTTCCTATCCAATGGCATGTATAGTTCACTGACGCACAGATTTTGCACAAGAACTGACATTTTAAGTTTGACTTTCAATATACTGATTATCGATAGGAGAGTTGGCAATAATATGGTACGTTTTAACATATTAATCATAAACAAGACAGTTCGAATATTATCGACAAACATAACTTTCGTAAGTACCTACACGGCCTTCGTTTAACAGCATAGTTAGTCTTGCAACTTCGCGTCTTGATTCATCTAAACGCATCTCCAATTGTTCTCGGTATATACGCTCACATTCCAATGATGCTTTCATTTCTTCAATCTGTCTGAAAATAACAATTGTGTAAATATGGTTACGACTAATTGGATTAGTTGATTAAATAGCTGCTAGCTAGGCGTGCTATATATATTTGAATCTTTACGTAAGAACTCTCGCTTACTTTAATGATAAGATTAGCTGTGTTACGACTGTAGCTAATCTTTTTTCACATACTAATAAAATAAAAAAAGTATATAGCACTGGTTTATTGAAGTGCACTTTCAAATAATAACGTAGGACAGTAATATGATGACACATTAGACTTCATGACGCGACACGACTAAGATAGTAAAAATGGAGTAAAGATTGAACACATTTTTACGAAATGAAGATCTTAGAGTGATAAGTGCAATTATCATACGTCATTACACACAGTTGCATGCTCTCTAGAATTATTAATGTGACCAGTACTATAATAGTATGCTCTGAAAGCCGTGATCCCCTCGAAAACAAGGACTACCTAGTTTGTCTCAATAATGTCTCAATAAGTCACCTGATATTCGTGTTTGCTCTAACAAATGTTATGACGAAAAAAACTGTTACTAACCGATGGGTATGACTAAATTAATTGGTGCGACCTTGTGCGCACAAATGCAAATGAGAGAGCTTAGCTGGTCCTATCCTCGTCGCCAAATATTTTGTGACGTCAGAAAAGGTTGTTACGATGATAACCAATCAGTATGCACCAACACGCCTGCACTGTGATTGCTAATCCTCACCTCAAATCCGAAGTGAAGAAGATAAGACAACTGAGCTGACCACCAGACAGAATCATATAGTATTTCAAGCATTCCTTAATATGTACATAAAACCAGACGACATAATCAGCCAGTTAGGAATTTAGCATTAATATAAAACAAGGGAGATAGTGGTAGTGAGTAGAGATAACGTGTACACAACTAATTAGCCGTAGTTCATAAATGAGACAATATACTAACAGTAAATATGCCAAATGGGAGGACATGGCACAAGGGACATGATGATGATGATGATGATGATAAGAATAAAATGCTTACATAATACACAACTAGAATAATTGAAACAATCTTGTAAAGTATAGTTCTGAAGGTCAGTCATTCTTCTTTAATCGTCCAACATAAATTAATTGTCAAAAAACGCCACTCATCACTTACGGACCTACATAAAAGTCTATAACCTATCGATGTATAAAATACTGAGGAATTAAAATTGGCACCAGTAAACTATTAGAACAGGCGTGGGCGATTCTTAAAATACTCACGACAAATGGCCGCTATAACCAGTTAGTGCCGATCTAAGGAACTGGCATTTGACTGTTTAGGAATCAGCAAATGTGCTGTATTTGTATTATTACTCAAAGTTTAAAATTGTTTCTTGATGCTGCATACAAAACTAATTGTGCTAGACAAATGACATACTATGCCTTCGATAAGTAAATTGTATGCAACTCGTAAATCAACTATACCCATAAACCTTTAAGCATCAAATCTCAACCCCAACAACTAACTAGGAGATTTTTGAAGACTTAAAAAATTATTTTGGTATTTAAAATAGCCGAAGAACATAGATATCACATAGTTATAAGACTGAGTTTAATTGCATTTATGTAACTGAATTCGACGAAAATTACCAATATGTGATGACATGTGATAAGTACAAAGTCAACAAACGATGTTACATAAGTTAAATATTTTGAGTACTAATCATATTGAAAAAGAATAAAATACAAGTCCTATGCACCACCCACGTTTCCTGCTGAATTCACAGAACGTGATGTTATTGAGATTAAATGATCACTTTCAATCGGATGCGATGATTCCAAACCAAATGGTTGTTGCTATACTTTATTTCTAGGTTACTGAAACCTAACCAATTTCTTCACTCATTATTGCTCTCTTCCTGGTCTGGTTTTGTCAGAGAAGTAGGGATTCCTTAGAAGACACAGTTACTACACAGTTTAAACTTATTATGAGGCATGTTGTTCCAGCAAAACAAATTTTGACATCCGCCCAACCTCTTCACGACTGAAGATGAATACAGAAAGATCCCACAAGAATCTCACTGAATTTTAAGGGTTTAATCGACTAATAAGTCTGGAAATCGACTGTGTAAATTTCATGCTAAAACAGTTTTATCGTACAAAAATCCACTTACGTAGGAATTATTTGAAAAGGTTAGAGGTATGTACTACATGGAATAACAATGATACTTAGTTGCCTGTACCTAAAATATGCTATTGGCATGTAAAGGATTTACTTTATGATTTGTATTTTTTTAAGTTGTAGAGGAAGCTGTATTGCGATGTTAAGTGACATTGATGTTTTAAAATATCTGAAAGTGCTTGACCCGTCATAATGTAATGACCTTGATGATACTTCAAACCTTTTTAAGAGGTGCGCTGATGTTCTGCCACTCAATGATGAGTATATTGGATTTTTCTTTTTGCAATGAACAAAACACTCAAAACGTGGGGAGAAAGGTAACTTTAATACCGAAGGACGTGTATAGTAATGAGTGTTAAAGTTAGACATATAGACAACGCTTCTAAAAAATAATATATCCCGTAACTGAGAAAAGAGTGATAAATATCATTGCGGCAGGTTACTCCATTATGCTTCCGACTCCAAGCTATAAGTTGTTACTCAAAATTGCTAATATTAACACGAAAAGCTACTCAACCAACTAGCCATATTATCATATCTTTGGGAGGGAACAGTTAACTGTGAATGAAAGAAAATGTTCCACTCCACTTCTAACCGAAGTTGGCAAACCTCAAACTGCTGTTCTTTCTCTACTTCCTGTCCTTCTTCCTTGAGCGTGTTCTGCAAAAATTACCACCGTTAGGTGCGCAGATGACTGTACTCTGGGTATGCCTACTTCTTTCTCCCCAAGTTGTTTTGAAAGACGATCTATTTTGAATGAGATTGCATTTAGTCTTCCCAAATGTCATACTGTAAATTTTAGTTTAAGACATAAAAAGATCCTGGATGCCCTTGCGAATCCACATGACATTTGTGCCATTGAAGATTAAGTTCATTGTAAATTATCTTGGTGCAAAATTTTTTACGTAAAGATACCAAATAGTTTTGACACTAGACACTTATTACTACAATTTGTCAATTCCTAAATACTACCTGATGTGCTACACTGTTTCTAACATTATTCAACCCGTCTTTTGAAAAAAAGACTACATGGTGTCGCGCAGAGCATTGAAGGCTGTTAGTAGAGTAAGTGATAGGACGTTGGATGCTATTATGAATATGGCTGTGTATAGATGTCTGAAATACTGCGAACAACTCTTAAATATTATTCAGATACGAACCATCCACCTTATTTACAACTTCCTCATTGTATACTGATAGGGATTCGAAATCCATAAAAATACAATGGTTCATTTTATCAAGTTGTATTGATTTTGTGTAAGCTTGATTTACAAACTCTCATCACATTAATGTGAGCCAATGTGAGTTATACTCACAAATTACAATTGACAATCTTTCACTGCATTAATGAAATGTTTACGATTTCAATTCGATGAATAGTCACCATAAATATACGAATATTTTGTACAAAACTGACACACTCTCCATCTTACTGGGATAAAGTGTCCTGACTACGCGTCTTCTGTCTTCTAAATTTGCGACTACGAGGGATCAAGGCGTTCGAGTACTAAAGTTGTCTTTAGTTAGTCAACCTATCAACCACGAGATATAACATATACCCTATAGCAGAACGAGTGGCAGCTATATTGAAATCCATGCACAGAAAGAAAGTATAAAAGCATTATAATCCCGTATTTAGCACACAAACAATTCGATGAAAAAGTTGTAAGGATTGATCTGATTGGTAATCTATGATCATGGAAACGCCAGTTAATAACTAACGCAATGCCTCTTAGATCGTATTCACGTTTCAATTGATTATATACATTATATGACTCTCACTATATTAATATAAACAAATTTCTTTCTTGAAACGTGCATCAAGAATAAGAGAAACTTGGTGAAAATATCGCATACTGAGAATTCCATACTGCGCCAAACTTATGAAGCTCGTAGTTGCTTCAGAACTGATCACTATAAAAGTATGATTGTTACTATTAATTTCGTAAACATTGTGACAAATTCAAGTGTAAATCCTTGAAACAGTTTGCACATCTTTGTATCGGTTACTTGTTAATTAATAAATAAGTTTATTATACTTTGGTCACTGCATATTTAATTAAATTACTACATATTACAGAGAACTTTTCAAATGATGTTTGTTTAGAATCATTTTCTTATCAGTAGGACTATAACGTAGTAGCCTAGTCATTTTCAACAATATCAATGAAGAATAATAATAAATCAATTACAACTAGATGTCTAACATTTCACTGGACAGAAAATTACTCAATATTAAAAATACACTTACATTAAAAAATAAGATCAAAAAAGAGTTCTGTAAGGAATGATCAATACGACCTACTTTTCGTAGTTCCTCCATAAGAATTCATTTTATTTCAGTGATAAATTTAAAAATGAAAATAGCATCATGAAATTATCCTCATAATTTTCTTTTGACCATAATACATATATAAAATAATAAATAATATACTTATATTTAGCTCATTTACTGGATATATCAATATACCCAGTTTTGAGCAGCATTTCAGGTACAAGTACTATTGATACTAGCCGTCTGTCCAGACCGAAATGCGTGCAATGGATTCGGAACCTGCAAATTGTGGGTTAAAAGCTAAGTGCTTTAACCAATACGTTATCACTTAGAAACAATATGTTTTTTTTTGAATTTGCTGTAGTAGTTTCGAACACAATCATTTAGAAAAATGTTGAAGAAAAATGTGTTAATTTGTCATCAGTAGACGACTAATATGTTACATTAGTACACTCAAATATTTTAGATTTGAATAGAATAATTATTATGCACTCTACTGAACCGGTAGAATCTAAAAACGAAACGTAGTGGTGGATTGACATTAGCATGTCTGTTTGTACAGTAGATCAATACTTCGAATAGGATTAACATAAACAGCTGTATGACTGGGAAACTGACTCTGGTAGTATGCTAATAACAGTAATAATGCAATTGAACAATTATTCATCCATATATGAAAAAGATGTGCTACATCTGTTACACTGAAACAGACGTAAAAACCAGCAGACTAAATTTGAAGTAGTTACCATTTCCGCTGCATGGGATTCAATAAATATCAAAGCATATACAACTCGTAGATGTATCAATCTGGTAAAATGTTATGAACCAGGTTTCAAAAAAAATGTAGTTCAATAGGAAATATTTATCAAAAATCCTATGAATCATCTTCAAATTGGAAACAAGTTTATTCATATTATTAAATATCTATAAATTAAAGCATAGGACTAATGGCATGTTTTAGTCAAAAACCCTACATCTTGAACCGATTACGATATTGTCTACGTAACGAACCAGAGATTCAGAGTAAAAACTAGTCATAAAAGCGGAATTTCGACCGATTGTCAATACAGCTTGAATAAACTCATTATTCGACGAGGGATAGTAACAATGAGAACAAATAAAAACAACAATAGTAACAAGGTTTATGTATGTAATAAATCGTAATTTATTTTACACAGAACTACTCAAAGTGCCCATCATCACAAAAATGTTAGTTTTCATCATCTCCTTACCTGCTGTATAAACATTCCATTCAGTGTACAGATCACTATAGGACTAGATGTTAAGTTTAAAAAAATGTAGCACACAAATATCTTCTTAGTATTAAAAGAATAGTTAGCTTTAATTCTGGGATAGATGCTAGCATCAAACCTAAGATAAACTTTAATAGATGATACCCATCTTCTGTCTTAAAATGAAGAGAATGATAGTCGGTTATTACATCACACATACCATTTGTTTAAAATCTCTATAATGGTTGATTACTTATTGATGAGTACTATAAAGTGAAAGTGACGTTTTTAATCGTGTGTGGTACTTCATTTATCTATCTATCTATCTATCTATCTATCTATCTATCTATCTATCTATCTATCTATCTATCTATCTATCTATCTATCTATCTATCTATCTATCTATCTATCTATCTATCTATCTATCTATCTATCTATCTATCTATCTATCTATCTATCTATCTATCTATCTATCTATCTATCTATCTATCTATCTATCTATCTATCTATCTATCTATCTATCTATCTATCTATCTATCTATCTATCTATCTATCTATCTATCTATCTATCTATCTATCTATCTATCTATCTATCTATCTATCTATCTATCTATCTATCTATCTATCTATCTATCTATCTATCTATCTATCTATCTATCTATCTATCTATCTATCTATCTATCTATCTATCTATCTATCTATCTATCTATCTATCTATCTATCTATCTATCTATCTATCTATCTATCTATCTATCTATCTATCTATCTATCTATCTATCTATCTATCTATCTATCTATCTATCTATCTATCTATCTATCTATCTATCTATCTATCTATCTATCTATCTATCTATCTATCTATCTATCTATCTATCTATCTATCTATCTATCTATCTATCTATCTATCTATCTATCTATCGATATATATAGAAACTTATCAAGTTAGTGGTTTAACTAATGCAGTTTTAGGTATTTATTTATTTTTATAGGAGTGACTTATTAAGATCTATGTAACGTCGCTCGCGATGACCTAAGACATGTTAGTATTTCTTAGCTAACCGTGGTCGTATTCAACAACTAAATGGCTATATTGAAATTGAGTTCGGAAAAATACATACCGACCAACTTCATGCAGAACCGTTATTCTTTCTTTTTCTTGTTCATCTATTGGACCACCCAAATGTTTATAATCTGACTTTGCCAAGTCTAACATATATTGTAATTTATCAATTCTATTTTTAGCTCTACCTTTAATAAATTAATAAACAAAAATAGTATTTGTAATATAAATCATTCTGTTAAGCACTCATAGCTTTAGAAATCAAGTGGTTTGAAATTAACTAGTTTGCGAGAAATTTTCTTAAGCACTTGAACACTGAACAGTCTAAAAGTATCCACTTTACCAGACTCCCCGAAAAATAATCAAGGTAGAAAAAATTTTGGTGGATGATCAATTTATGTGCTTTTACACCACTACTCTGAAGTTAAGAATTTTCTAAAAGAAATGATACTATGTAAAAATATACTTGATGTTATAGTGGTTTTTTCACAGTAGCAACACTCACCCATCCATTACTGGAAAGTTTAAGCAAATGACCCTTACGCAACCCTGATATCTGTTGTCTAACCTTTTTAAATAGCCTCTAAAATTTACAAGCGGTACATTCTAGATGTTTACGGTTTATTTTGTCTATTGTTATACAGCATAATTGATTTGTAAGTATAAGAACTTGTTGGTGAAGATATTAAAAACTATTGAAAATTAAGATATTTCATATTTCTAAATACTCCATAGGGGGTACTTAAACAAAAGGTACATAAAGTGCGAATAATATAATAATTACATTCTTAACATAAATGATCGACTTAGCACTAATGTAGTTAGGGCTATCTCTATCATTGTGTAGGTCGGTTCGATAATTAATGCTCAGGATGCACGTATGGCAACAGAGACTGACCGATTTTAGTCCATGACAAATCAACAGGAAGATCCAAATACATTCCTAATTACAGACGAATTGTGAGTTTATTGTCATTTACAAGAATGAGAATAGAGGATGACGAGTTTATATTTAAATCTTAATATATGATAGTATCCATGTATTACACATTTTAATAGTTTGATTCTAATGCTACTTTTTATCTTTAAGAAAATACTCAGTGAGTCCATCATTTTCCTTCAGAATTACCAAAAAGGATCATGAAGATGCTCGTTTGCTGTATTTTGAAGCTAAGTTTACTTCTTACAGTTTTATTGTTATCTATATCTTTACTTACCGACCTTATCTATGAATATACATGCAAATATTTCAAATATATGATTACATGAGCATCAAATTGTATTTAGTAGCTGTCGAAGTAATTGGAACCATTACTCGCCTAGAATGAAGTATAAGAACTTGTTGGTGAAGATATTAAAAACTATTGAAAATTAAGATATTTCATATTTCTAAATACTCCATAGGGGGTACTTAAACAAAAGGTACATAAAGTGCGAATAATATAATAATTACATTCTTAACATAAATGATCGACTTAGCACTAATGTAGTTAGGGCTATCTCTATCATTGTGTAGGTCGGTTCGATAATTAATGCTCAGGATGCACGTATGGCAACAGAGACTGACCGATTTTAGTCCATGACAAATCAACAGGAAGATCCAAATACATTCCTAATTACAGACGAATTGTGAGTTTATTGTCATTTACAAGAATGAGAATAGAGGATGACGAGTTTATATTTAAATCTTAATATATGATAGTATCCATGTATTACACATTTTAATAGTTTGATTCTAATGCTACTTTTTATCTTTAAGAAAATACTCAGTGAGTCCATCATTTTCCTTCAGAATTACCAAAAAGGATCATGAAGATGCTCGTTTGCTGTATTTTGAAGCTAAGTTTACTTCTTACAGTTTTATTGTTATCTATATCTTTACTTACCGACCTTATCTATGAATATACATGCAAATATTTCAAATATATGATTACATGAGCATCAAATTGTATTTAGTAGCTGTCGAAGTAATTGGAACCATTACTCGCCTAGAATGAAGTATAAGAACGAGTAAATGCTGTATTTTAACTGACCACAAAAAATCTCCCAATTAAGTAATGAGAGACACGCTACTGATGTCAAGATTGCCGGATATTTAAACCGAAAAATGCACATAATAAGCGTTATACCGTAGTTAGGATCAGTATTAGGGTTGAGTACGCATTTTAGTTCAAATTAGGCTTTCAGTGTTAGAAATCTGATTTTGTGTCAGATTTCAAAGTAAGTGACAGGTTTAACAGTAAGAATAATCGACGGATAAAACTCTCCAACTCAACGCGCAGTCGCAGCTCCATCTATCGATGTATTCAAAAAGAAATTTGATGAACTGATAAACTCATATCGTTAAGATTAACAAAGGCAATTCATCCCTATGCACTAATCACACTGAGACTGAAAATAACTTAATAAACCAAAAGGTCGGTGCCAAACCACATAGAGTTGAGGTAAGTAGTATGTAAAACATTTGGGAAAACGTATGAAAAATGCAGGGATCTGTAACACCGATCAACGTTTTACCCGACCTTACATTAAATTTTGCTGTACCTAGCATTATGTTTTGCCCAGTCTTACAGCACATTCACCTGCTCGGTAGTTTAAAAGTTATCAATTCATAAAAGTCATATTGCGCACACTGTAAATAACTTCTGACAAAATGAACTTGCCATTTCAATAACCCAAAATTTCCTGCACGCTTTCATTCGCCACATAGCACTTGGTAAATTAGCAAGCTTCTGCACTAAACTAATAACGTTAGAGGTTTACTGGTTTCTATATGGGATATAAATTCAGTGTAAAAATTGGTCAACTGTCCATTTTTTAGATAATAATTTTATTTAATTTCCTACTAGTTGGAGTTGCACAAATATATTATTTATTATAAACTATCCAACCAAATGTCCAACTTATTTAATTTGCGCAAGCTGGCATTTACGAAACTAGGAATCAAGAAGCGCTCGTGAGGGAATGAATTTTTAACACATTTTGGAAGTTGGTGTTTATTTCAGAACCATCGAAGGTAAAAACGATTGATTTTACTATTATTCTAAACGAAGATTAAAATAATTTTTTTTAAATTTTAGCCATTGTAATAACGTGGCATAACAAACAAAGTGAAAAATTTTCGTTAAAATAATTCATTACTAACCTTACAGATAATCGATTTACGATATTAGTTTGCATGGGATGCTTAAGCTTTGCCATCCAAAATCAGAAATATACCTCACACTTTCCTCGAATTCTTGAAGAAATGACGCTTATTCCAGAACCACGTAACACTGTAATTTTATTTAAGCTAAGTGTTTTCAAACAAACTTTGACCAGCTAACCAATTTCATAAAATTACTTACCTATAACGAATACAACAGTTGGAGCTGATAAATACAAATTCTTTTGTTTGCATTCGACACAGACTGATCTCGGCTGGGAAATAGTGAGAATCAGATAGCACTGAACAACCATTTCGTTCTGCGTGGGACTCATCATCAGTGCATACTCTCGATTCAGCCAGAAAATCGAACACTGAGGCGAAGGCTTAACTGCCAACACTACTGAACTGTCGACCAGTAGTAGAATTCCCACTTCAATTAATTTGTCATAGTGTGACGATCAGTCAATATCATTCGTGGTAACTGTCCCACTCCCAATATGCCTGAACTCTCGCGATCACGAATTCTCACTAGAACTTCAAGAACATTTTATAGCTAGACCCTGGTTTCGAGTGGTACCCAAGTGAGATCAATCTGTGACGAATACAAACAACGAAATTACTTACTAATCTCCACAAAACCACATCAACTTAACTAATGTGAATTCTGTTTATTTTGAGAATTCATGTCGGCTGTTGAAAACTGAATGATTTTGACACCGAAATGTGGGAAGATCACTCATATGATTTGTCCCAAGCTACAAGTAATACTAACTGAAAAGAAAATAAAGAGCTGTGTAACCAGAAGTATTAAAAATGAATGAATGAAGAGGTGTCAACGAGTTGACCAATACCAGTCATTTAGATAGCTACTACCCCGTGTAAATCTAGTTTTCAAAACTGTCTTCGCTTGAACATTAATGCAACATCATACTTAATTCACCACTGGATACTAAGATTTCATAGTCTGATATCTAGTATTTCAATCCTTTTAGTAAGTCAATGGTATCCAGATAATCTCAGATTACAGTAGCAACAACCATGTATTTAGAAAAAACCCTCAAGATTAAATGGTTATCCTATTCGATTCAACAAAATTGATTTATTTTTCCAACTAATTATCACCAAGACGACATAATCGAACAGAAGGATCTCATGACATTAAATTAGGTAATTTGAAGTAGATTTACCAACTACATCATTATGTGAGGTTTGACTTGGAACGGTTATCAACCTGAAAATCACCAATGTGGTCAAGTTTTAGAAGGTCTAAAGATTTAGAAGCAATAAATACCAATAGTATGTATTACCGAGTGTCCCATTTCTATCCACTAAGCGTTGAGGTATTTTTTCACCTTCAGTATAACCAAATGGGATATCAGAGGGTAAATCTATACCAAAATTTTCATCATTCTCATATGCCTCATCGGATTTAGGTAACAGAAGCTTCAATGCTCCTAGCTGACCATACCTTCGAGCTACATCGGCTGGTGATTCACCCAATATGTTACACAACTTTGGATCAGCACCGTTCGCTTGAAGCCACTGTATTATCATAAGGTGTCCTTGACCAGCAGCTAAGAAATTTAAATAAATAAAAATATTTTTATTTTATGATTAATAAAACTGATAGTCACGGTAAATGTTACTGACATGTAAACCTAAGGGGAATATATATATATATATATATATATATATATATATATAAACTCCGCCTGTAGCCCCTAGGGTTGCTGCCGGTC
Source organism: Schistosoma mekongi (assembly GCA_034768735.1). NCBI lineage: Eukaryota > Metazoa > Platyhelminthes > Trematoda > Strigeidida > Schistosomatidae > Schistosoma > Schistosoma mekongi. The sequence goes on along the minus strand of CM068306.1, from coordinate 67,784,809 downwards.
CCAAGCCCGGATAAAGGAGGAGGGTTGGGCATGGGGCTAGCAACCCCATCCCGTAAAACAGCAAATGTGCTAAAAAAAACGCTAACCAGTAAAAACCTTTATAACCATTTTCACTCTGCCCTGGGAGTTGGAAGGTATGTTATGACGCCTCATGGTGAAAGCCGAGTTTCTTCGGAAGCCACGAGGCCGATGTCTCTTCTGACAACCAGAGCAACCATTAGTATAGGTACGTGGAATGTCCGCACGCTGTGGGAAACAGGGAGGACCATGCAAATAGCTGAAGAAATGAAAAGATACAACCTGAAGATACTTGGAATAAGCGAAACGCATTGGGTGCAAGCTGGACAGCAACGGTTATCCTCGGGAAATGTGCTTTTATACTCCGGCCACGAAGAAGAAAACGCCCCACACACACAAGGAGTAGCATTGGTGTTATCCCAAGATGCATGGAAGTCTCTTATAAGATGGGAACCTCATGGACCTAGGATCATCACAGCATCCTTCAAGACGAAGAAGGAAGGGATTGCAATGAATGTCATCCAGTGCTACGCACCCACCAACGACAGCCACGAAGACGACAAAGACCAGTTCTATGCGAGGCTGCAGTCAATCATCGAGAAATGTTCAGCCAAGGACCTGACTATTCTAATGGGCGACTTCAACGCCAAGGTCGGAGTGGATAACACCGGGTATGAAGACATCATGGGACAACATGGAGTGGGAGAAAGGAATGATAACGGTGAGAGGTTCGTGAACTTATGTGCCTTCAACAAAATGATTATAGGTGGCACCATTTTCTCTCACAAACGTATACACAAAATTACATGGATTTCACCGGACCACATCACGGAGAACCAAATCGACCACATCTGCATCAATAAGAGGTTTAGAAGGACCATGGAAGACGTAAGAGCAAGGAGAGGAGCCGACATAGCTTCAGATCACCATTTGGTGGTAACTAAAATGAAACTGAAGCTGAGGAAGCACTGGACAACTGGAGCAGCAGTATTACACAAGTTTAATACAGCCCTTCTCCGTGATACTAACAAACGCAACGAATTCAAATTAATTCTCAGCAACAAGTTTCAGGCATTTCATAATCTACTAGAAAAAGGTGGAACTAATATGGAAGACAACTGGAAAGAGATTAAGGGAACAATAACCTCAACATGTCAGGAGGTTTTGGGTCTCAAGAAACAACACCAAAAAGAGTGGATTTCTGTTAGAACTCTGGACAAGATCCAAGAAAGGAGGAACAGAAAGACAGAGATCAATAACAGTCGGACAAGAGCAGAGAAAGCCAAGGCACAGGCCGAATACACCGAAGTCAACAAGCAAGTGAAGAGGAGCATCAGGTTGGATAAACGGAAGTTTGTTGAGGACCTAGCAATGACAGCGGAAAAAGCTGCAAGAGAAGGAAATATGAGGCTCTTATACGATACAACGAAGAAGTTAGCTGGGAAATTCAACAAGCCAGAACGGCCAATCAAGAACAAGGCTGGCAAACCAATCACTGAAGTGCATGAACAACGGAACAGGTGGGTAGAGCACTTCCAAGAACTCTTGAATAGACCAGCCCCACTGAACCCACCAGTCATCGAAGCAGCAGCCACGGATCTCCCTATAAGCACAGACCCACCAACAGTCGAAGAAATCAAAATGGCCATCAGACAGCTCAAGAGTGGCAAGTCAGCAGGGCCAGACAACATACCAGCAGAGGCACTGAAGACAGATATAGAAGCAACTTCAAAGATACTCCACATTCTCTTCAGGAAGATTTGGGAGGAAGAACAAGTTCCAGCAGACTGGAAAGAAGGGTACCTCATCAAGATACCAAAGAAAGGCGATCTCAGCAATTGTGAGAACTACAGAGGCATTACTCTACTTTCAGTACCAGGAAAGGTCTTCAACAGAGTGTTATTGAACAGATTAAAGGGCCCAGTCGACGGCCAACTCCGAGATCAACAGGCTGGATTCCGTAAAGATCGATCATGTACCGATCAAATCGCCACTCTACGGTTCATTGTTGAACAATCAATTGAATGGAATTCACCACTTTACATCAACTTCATCGACTATGAAAAGGCATTCGACAGCGTGGATAGGAGAATATTATGGAGCCTTCTACGACATTACGGCGTACCCGAGAAGATAGTCAACATCATACGAAATTCTTACGACGGACTACATTGTAAAATCGTGCATGGAGGTCAGCTCACAGATTCATTCGAAGTGAAGACCGGTGTTAGACAAGGCTGCTTACTCTCGCCCTTCCTCTTCCTACTGGTCATCGACTGGATCATGAAGACTGCAACATCTGAAGGCACTCTCGGAATACAATGGACAACATCGACGAAACTAGATGACTTGGACTTTGCAGATGACCTAGCTCTTCTTTCTCACACACATCATCAAATGCAGAAGAAGACCAACAATACAGCAGCAGCCTCAGCAGCAGTAGGCCTCAACATACACAAAGGGAAAAGCAAGATCCTCCGATACAAAACAACAAACTCTAACCCAATTACACTTGACGGAGAAATTCTGGAAGACGTTGAAACCTTTACATATTTGGGCAGCATCATCGACAAACACGGAGGGTCTGATTCGGATGTGAAGGCGCGGATTGGTAAGGCACGGGCAGCATTTTTACAGCTGAAAAACATCTGGAACTCAAACCAACTGTCAGTCAATATAAAAGTCAAAATTTTCAACACAAATGTGAAGACAGTCCTGTTGTATGGAGCTGAAACTTGGAGAACTACAGAGGCATTACTCTACTTTCAGTACCAGGAAAGGTCTTCAACAGAGTGTTATTGAACAGATTAAAGGGCCCAGTCGACGGCCAACTCCGAGATCAACAGGCTGGATTCCGTAAAGATCGATCATGTACCGATCAAATCGCCACTCTACGGTTCATTGTTGAACAATCAATTGAATGGAATTCACCACTTTACATCAACTTCATCGACTATGAAAAGGCATTCGACAGCGTGGATAGGAGAATATTATGGAGCCTTCTACGACATTACGGCGTACCCGAGAAGATAGTCAACATCATACGAAATTCTTACGACGGACTACATTGTAAAATCGTGCATGGAGGTCAGCTCACAGATTCATTCGAAGTGAAGACCGGTGTTAGACAAGGCTGCTTACTCTCGCCCTTCCTCTTCCTACTGGTCATCGACTGGATCATGAAGACTGCAACATCTGAAGGCACTCTCGGAATACAATGGACAACATCGACGAAACTAGATGACTTGGACTTTGCAGATGACCTAGCTCTTCTTTCTCACACACATCATCAAATGCAGAAGAAGACCAACAATACAGCAGCAGCCTCAGCAGCAGTAGGCCTCAACATACACAAAGGGAAAAGCAAGATCCTCCGATACAAAACAACAAACTCTAACCCAATTACACTTGACGGAGAAATTCTGGAAGACGTTGAAACCTTTACATATTTGGGCAGCATCATCGACAAACACGGAGGGTCTGATTCGGATGTGAAGGCGCGGATTGGTAAGGCACGGGCAGCATTTTTACAGCTGAAAAACATCTGGAACTCAAACCAACTGTCAGTCAATATAAAAGTCAAAATTTTCAACACAAATGTGAAGACAGTCCTGTTGTATGGAGCTGAAACTTGGAGAACTACAAAAAGTACCCTACAGAAGTTACAAGTATTTATAAACAACTGCCTGCGTAGGATTCTTCGGATCTGTTGGCCAAATACTATCAACAACAACCTGTTGTGGCAGAGAACTAATCAACTTCCAGTTGAGGAAGAAATTAGGAAAAGACGCTGGAGATGGATTGGACACACACTGAGGAAACCATCAAATTGTGTCACAAGACAAGCACTGACTTGGAATCCTAAAGGCCACAGAAACAGAGGAAGACCCAAGAACACATTGCGTCGGGAATTGGAAACAGACATGAAGAGAATGAACAGCACTTGGGAAGAGCTAGAACGGAAAGCCCAGGACAGAGTTGGCTGGAGAATGCTGGTGGGCGGTCTATGCTCCACTTGGAGTAACAGGCATTGATGATATATATATATATATATATATATATATATATATATATATATATATATAATATTGCAGTGTATAGATTTAGAGATTCGACTTCGGATTGTTAAATGTCGAGGAAGATATTTTGTATACATTAGTGCTAATTTTGTATAGCCTCCACTCCAGTAGAACGAGAAGTTCATTTAGAAATGTCCTCATTTTAATACCTTTTGCTACCACTGCAGCAAAATACATCAGACAGTCAGCCATAAACACCATAGAGCTTAGCACATATATGCGTCAGCTCAAGTTGCTATACCACATTAATTAGCACAACGAAATGAAATTAACATGACAAATATCGCAACATAGTTCAGCAATCGAGGATGAAACGAAGGTATGCATGGAAGAATAATGGAACTTAAGATCTAGAAGAAGATAAGAAGTGAATGCATTTGTGTAGCTGTAGCCGACTCTGAGCCATGTCACACAATGTTGCCATTGACTGACCACGTGAAGCCTAAATAAACAGTCTGCATTTATCAAAAGCCAGCAACTTTATGGACTGATGGAGCATCTTGGTTTAGCTTTCTTCCATCGAACCAACCAACAGAGTGAGTCGATGTAGGGAATAGTTGAATACAAATGTTCAGAGTAGTTGAAACAAATAAGATTCATTGACTCACTAACCGACTTTTCATACTTACCTAGTGTAGTGTCTAACCTTACCATTCCTTACTCTGTCGTCCTATGATATGAAGTCAACCTATCAGGTATTGCTGCTTCCCCTCGCTTAAAGTTACTTATAACCTTACCGACCTCCAAATCAGTTGAGAAACCAGATATTTTTTACTTAGATTGTTTGGACATAGCCGTTAAATAAAGGGCAGCGCGAGACCAGATGAACCGTTTCTGGAAGTGTCCTGCACATCAGTTCAATCATTTTCATTGAGTGAACTACCTTTTTTCTACATCTAATTAACAACCAACTTCCTAATACTAGATTTCTTGAGTAGTGCTACCTATCGATACCCCCCCGCTGTTTCCATATACACTGTCTTGGTTGTTCACCACCGATCACGAACATTGCGTCAACATTTTTTCGTTTGCACCTGGGTTGTTGTAGCTCTTTATCACTTATCAAGGCTGCAAAAATGAGTTTCCGAGCAGCTAACAGCTCAGTAGAAATACTTGAAGCCCATCTATCCTACCCTGTTGATAGAAGTTGAAAGCAGATATCATTGTAAGCTTCTTCGGGATAAACCTCCTACCCATGATTGAATTAACGATTAGTTAATTATTCTTCGAATGCATTCTCGAACTTTTCGTTCATGCGTTGACGTCATAAATGTCTTCTTGTAGTGAACTTTCTGCATACTGTAAAATACATAGAAATGCGTGCTTTCACTAAAGCATGATCGGAATCCAAAAGAGTACTCAGGAATGAGCGATCTTCGACTGGGCTTCGTCAACGTTAAGTGGAGATGCCAAATAATCCGAAAAATGTTTTCCAGATTGACTTAACTTGCCGACTTAAGCGTCAGCCAGGCCCCCCCCCCTGCGATGATGATCGTATCTAAGAGTCCAGTTTCCTGAAAGTTATCAGTGATTTGTTTATTATTCATGTAAATGAATAAGATTTGATATGAATGGGCGCCAGATGATCGCACAATCAGGAGAAATAGTACTTTTCATAAATATAAATCCCTATGATTGTGTATGGGCTAAGGTACTACCTGGACGTCCATACCGGAGTGGGTAGTTTCCATAGGAGGGTATGCCCTCCTCCTATGCCCTAACCCTTCGAAATAAGGGTCTAATCTACGGGGTAGTGAAACATCACCCGAAGATACAGTCCCATGGTAACTGGTGAGTGAAATATATTCACCACTTTGGTTACTTTACGATCCTCGAGCTCATATGCACTATTATTTTGGAATCAGGGTTGCTAATTTCGCCAGTTGGGTTTTCCATATCAACCAACCCCGTTTGAGAGCCGGATGTTCATTTTCGTAAACAATACTCAGACGCGTGAAGGTAGAGTAGGGCCTACATGGCAGAGATTATAATCGCGTGGCTATAGGTATCCATTTTAAAATAAACGAACTTTCCCTACCCTCCGCCATGTCAGGAAATTTCGAAGGTGGAGGTCAGTGAATTATTTGTAGAACTAATCTTTTGCTCTCATCGAGCTTTAATTAGTGCGGCATAGGAAGAGTTCTTGATGTGCTATTTGGATTAGCGACACAAGCAACTCTAGACGGAAATCTATTCAAGGTTGTCGAGACACAACACACCAATGTCATGAGATTCTAGAGTCTTTAATAATGAAGCCTATTGACCAACTAGACATTGAGGGTTACAACATGAAGTTCAGAGAGGAATTTGAAAAAATCTAGATTGGCACATCGTGAAATCGAGTCATTATCACTGGTGGAAAGTGTAGAAGTTTGAGAAATACAAAGTTTGAAAGTGGGAACATAATACAAGTAGGAGAGGAAATAAACTTTAGTAATGTAAAAGGCATGAAGGTAGTTATCACCCCCCCCTCCAGTTTCTTACACCGTGGAAGAGTTCTTATTCTTAAGGTACCTGAAAAGAAATCTGGATTAGAAGTTATCTTGGTGACATGGCAGCGTGACCGCAGTGTCCTAGAAACTGCCCGAAGCCGGACAGGTACATTTTGATGAGTAGTTCTAGACGTGTCAATTCCGTACTTGTAAATACCTTGCAGCAGGAGACAGAAAACCGCAGGTGCATTACTATGGTCGACCTTACCTAACCCCAATCTTTGTTAAAGAGTAGGATTGCTGAAAAGGTTGGTCTGAGGAAAACACCTTACTTTCATCACACTTTGCCCTCAGAGCTTCATTTTCAATCTAGCCGACCTGCCTGACATAGTAGGAGCAAAAGAAATAAACATGCTAATTAATGTAATTCGATGGATCATAAAGATTGACAGGCACGACTACTAGATCGAGATGGTACCCACAACTACAGGAACTGCATCGTGGTAATCCGAAGTGATTTTATGTCAGTGTGACTCCATTTAGCAATTATTGAAGTGTGTCTATGAATTATTCATAAATAAAAGAGATTTTGGTATGACAACTTAATTTGGTGCAAACCAATATTGAATGGAAATTTTAAAATATATCCAATAAAACTTCTGTCCTAAATCCGTACTAATTTTGAAATATTCGAGATCCTTTGTACCTTTTGCAGATCGGATTACTTTGTGTAATGAGTAATTAGTTCAACGTCAAAACGAAGCTCCGAGAAAAACAAAAGTGTAACCCGTATTCAGACATTAATAGAATTCAAATCACCCCGAATAAGTAAAATGTGAATAGAAGTGCACAGCAACCCATACCTCTATAATGAAAATCGAAATGCATGTGAGAAAACTGAGAAGGTGAAATATTAGGAAGAACAAAACTTGTTGGTCATATATTTCTAAATCATGTCTACCAGTAGATACCTGTTAGTGTAATTTCAACTGCGGATCATGATCACAAACTGTCTGATAGATGTATTATCAACTATAGCACAACTTTTCAAATAATCACTGAAAAATAAGTGTGAGATATTGTTACTTCCAAGTTTTCGGTAGGTTGTTATATCAAATAATTTCCTATGATATAAATATCAGTTGGAAATAAGTAAGCAAAGTGTTCTAGTACAAAACTATTCAGTTTGCATCAAATATTTTAGTGATTATTCCAGAAATAGGTAAAATTAAATACTGAAAGATGGTTGGTTATTTGTTTACCTTTGTGTAGCGGCGTTGAACCTTGTTCATCACGTTCATTTATTTTTACAGCCCCTGACTCGATGATATCGCGTAGTTGAATTAAATTTCCAGAATAAGCTGCTGCATGAGCGGGAAACGCTAACAACTCGGAAAATTCTAATCCTCTATGAAAGGTTTGTCCTGTTTTGATTTTGGTTATATAAGTTTCAGCATCATGTTTTAAAAATCGCTTAGCTAAAGTTTCTGCAGTTTCTCCGTGATCATTGGGAGTATTAAGAATATGCATTGGGATTTGAACTTGACTGACTAAACATTGTAACACAGGTAAATGGCCCTCCATTGCTGCCAAATGAACTAGAATCCATACAAAGAGATGTTTACTTAATTATACATTCCGACATAAAAGTAAACAAACTAAAAGGATTAATTTGACTTCATTTCTAATCCAATAGTTCCTTACACTTTAGGAGTTAATTTGAACTAAAGATTGTAATAGCTGATATTCGAGATTAATTTTTAAAAGGTATGTGAGAATAAGAAGTCATATTGCTGGATAGAACGTGACTTGCAAGATTTACGGTAGTTTGAGTATAAATTTACTAACATGTGAAGTGTTTAGGTCATCAAAGACTCAATGTGATACCATTTAGTGTGAATAAACAACTTGAAAGTCATGATATTATCGTTATAATAGTGTGTTCATCACGAGAACAGAAGAACCCGGGGTCCGCTAAATGGTGCCAGAGATGTGCACGGTCAAATTGTAAGCACGTGATCTATAGTCTTTTATTGTTTTCACTAAGTGCCAACTATCTTCAAAATAGTCGATTCTTCACAAATTATTTGATTAAAAACAATCTCAGTGTGAATACTAACTTATTAAAATAATCTGGTTAATTTAGACGTAAAATTTTACCCACTTTATTTAGGTTATATGAAGTAAAATTACCGGCAGTATTCCCAGTCTTATCCGTATCCTCTATTCGCAGGTCCCATTTGAGTAATACTTGAATACACCCAAGTCGTCCATGAAATGAAGCTGCATGTAACATTGTCCATCCATTGACATCCACTGTCTTAATATCCTAAATGTAAATGCAGATAGAAACAAGAGTATTAAATCGAATAGTAAAATGATATGAAGTCTTTATGAAGTTTACATGAATTTATGAGAGCTTTGTACAAGATCTAATAAAGTTTCTTCAGAGTGATGCTGTTACTTGAACTTATTATTGTAATCTATGTTCTGAACTTATTGTAGTAGTGATGCAGTTTTGGATAATGGAGGTATATTAGTAAACTGAGTTCAACACAAACTTAATGTTGTTGAATAAGATTAACTGCAAACTCAACGAATTATACAAAGTTTTTTAAGCTGTTAAAAGACTCCTATGTACCTGACCGTTGCTGCTATCTTGTTGAAAGTGTCCAAGCTTGCCTATCGCAATAATCCAGTTCAGCTATACTGACTGGAATAATCGTTAATTAAGGTTCTATTATGCCAGGCAGATTGGTTGAAGAGCGGTAAGACTAAAAGCAGCAAATCCAAGGTACGAGAGAGAAGTTGTCAGACAAACAGACAGATAGGCAGTTACAACGTAGAACTTGGTACATACGTACTTCAGTTCAAGTTGCCATACCCAAATTAGCAGATAGAGATTAAATTGTCGGATCAATTTCCAAGAGTAGGGGAGCTAGTAACAGAGTTAGTATTAATGGAAACGAATAGAGATTGGAAATAAGATTTAAGAAAATATGATTCGGTAAAGAGAAAATTATGATAAGTTCAGAAACTTAGAATTTGGAGGAAGATAAGGAGTGGATGCACCTGCGCCATTGCCAACGATTTTGAGCCATATCACCCAAGGTCTCTAACCATTTGTTACGAGCGTCACGCGGACCCCAACCAAGTAGTCTGCACCTATTAACATGGCTCAGACCAATTGTCAATGACTTCATGGACTGGAGCCATGTTTTGGTTTGGCCTCCCCTAGCCTTCTTCCAGCCTACTCCCATACCACACACCATCGCTCGTCGAGGTAGGCGGTAGTCAGGTATACGTGTTACATATCCTAATCACCTCAGCTGATGAAGATTTACTACCTCATCAATAGACTTACCGTATTTACCAAGTACTCTATTACTAACCAATGTATTGCTTACACAGTGGTCCCAGCAAACACGAGCAATGCTTCGAAGACATCTGTGATCGAATACTAGAAGCCCACGAATATCCTCTATCCTCAATGGCCATGCTGCACATCCATAAAGTAAAACGGATCGAACTACTGCGCAGTAAAAGCGTCCTTTGGTCTCTAGATGGATGTCTCGCCTATGCCACAGATGACGCAAATTCCCAAAAGCTAATCTGGCCTTATGTGTACGAGCAGAGATTTCAGCAGACACCAGACTATTAAGATCGATGAGGCTCCAGAGATAAGTAAGGCGTCGACACATTCAACTGCTTCACTCCATATCACTAAGTTTGGTGCAGAATCAAGCCAATCCTGAAACAATATTTCGCATATGGGTGGAGAGAATCGCATCTCAAACATCCTTACATTCATGTTTAAGGTAGTCAAGAGATTCCGCATTTTATCAGCATCTTCACCCAAGAGAACCATATCATTTGCATATTCTAAGTCAGTAAGTTTATCTCCTGAAAGGAGATCAACCCCGGAGAAATCAGGCGATAAAAATGTTAACTCTAAAAGTATGTCAATGATAAAATTAAATAAAAATGGGAGAGCGGAAAACTTTGACGAACACCACTTGAGGTAATCAGTTCCGATGACAATCCGCCATAAGCTCTCACTCGACATGTAGTGTTCGAGTAGAGAGCCTGTATGAGGTTAATGTACTTCTCTGGTACGCCTTTCAATGACAGACATTGCCACATAACATCACAATCGATAGAATGAAACTCCGCCTTAAGGTCAAGGAATACAGCTATTGTTGGGCATCTAAAAGTGTGCCTATGTTCCAGAACCTACAGAAGTATGAACACTTGGTCTATACAGCCACGTCCAGGTCTGAAACCACCTTGGTCTTCACGGGTTTGCTCTTCACGAACTTTAGTCAGTTATAAAGAGATTATTGAAGCAAATATTATTGACGCTATATTCGTTAAACTGATTTCTCGGTAATTGTCACAAGAGGACTTCTGTCCTTTCAAATAAACTGGGACGATTAGTGTTCGAGACCAGTCAGATGGGACTACATCCAGTTCCCAGATTCTAGCCAAGATCCTGGTTAATCTCGATGCTAAAACTGGACCACTATCCGTCAATATCTCAGGGGTTAACCCATCAGGTCCTGCTGCTCTCCCTCGCTTTAGATTCCCTATAGCCTTCTCAACCTCACTAAGACTTGGAGGACGAATGTTAATTTGCCATTCAGATTGCTTGGGAATGGTGGGCAACTGAGATGAGGCCGAGGGCCAATTAAACCGTTTCCTAAAGTGTTCTGCCCATCGATCCAACCTTCTGGATTGACAGTGAATAATCATCACATCTTTATCTGAGATAATTTCACTCACAGTTATATTTCTGATACCCGTTTCCTTGATGAGTCTGAACAGTTGCCTAACGTTACTTATTCCTGCTGTCTTTTCAATCTCTAGCTTTCGCCACCCACCATTGCTCACGATCATTGCGTAAGCTTTTAACTAGCTTGTGTTTAAGTTGCCTTCGCTTTTCATCGTGTTCAGAACCAGACGGGATGTGTTGCCGAGCATCTATCAGTTCAGTAGATGCAGCTGAAATCCATAGAGTTCTCTTAGCTTTATGGTTTAGTTTACTAGTAGATATTACTACTGTTTCAACAGCTTATTGGATATCATTCCAAGCTGACTCGGGATGGGTATCGCTTACACAGCTGACTAATTGGTTTTTTAGTTGTTCCTGAAATGTTTTCTTGACTTTTACATCATTGAGTAAAAATCTGAGGGGAACCTAACCGTGAATCTTTTACGCCCTGTGAGACGCAGACTAATACGCCCTAGTACTAAAGCATGGTCTGAATCTAAACATGTACTCCAAAATGAGCGGCAGTCTTCTATGTATGTATGTATCTATGTATAATCAACATAGAACGTGGCACATGTGCGCATCGGTCCAAGTTGACATACCTCTATGGCACTGCAGTCTTCTATCGAACCTCTCCAACGATGGCTGATAGCAATGTAGCTTATTTGAGTCAAGCGTTGAGTTGATTGTGTAAGTCGCCATGTCAACTGATGTTTATCCTTATGTTTAAAGTTGGTGCTTGTGAGAAATAGACAGTTATCTGAACAAAATTGTAACACACGGTCCCCATTATCTGTTCGTTGAGCCTCAACACCAAAGTATCCACCTGGGTGCCTTTCGGTTACGCCTAATCTACCTACTTGGGCATTAAAATCACCAGCCACTATCACTACGCTTAGCTTTTCGAAGGAGGTCGGAAAGCTTTCTGTAAAATTCATCTTTTACTTCATCTGAGTTGCAATCAGTGGGAGCGTAGGCAGAGATAACAAAGAGGCAACGGCGTGTGTCCCTATCTTTCCTAATTCTTACCGTCCCGTTTAGACGAACAGTGCATAGGCGACTGTCTATGGGAATCCAGTCAAAGGGAGCCTGTTCGGCTTTTCAACTTAGTGCTATACCTACACCAGCGAGGCCTCGAGTGGTAGCGGTGGGGTCTCTGTAAATACGAAGGATGAACCGGGCTCGTTCTTTATTTTCACAAGGTGAGGTCAAGCGAATGATTGTACTTGGATCTTGTATACACGTTTCAGAGACGCAGCAGACATCGATGAAGCAAGAATCTAGGGTCAAAGGTAAGGAGGCTTGTTGTCCTATATGACATAAAGTCCGAACGTTAAAAGCACCGATATAAAGTTTAGTGCGAGGTTTCAAGAGACCAGAAATAACGTTTTGTGAACTTAAACTATTAACATTAGAGGCATGAGGTGATAAAGTTATACTAGACGGGTCAATCGTGGGAATAAGTGAGTTATGAAGAGTTGAGGGTGGGATTTGACCTCGAACAAGATGATCTCGTGTGCTGTTAGAAGTATGAGGGCGGTTGTCACTTCCTGGCTGCCCACACCATGGAAGGATATTACTTCTTGAGGTACCTGAAAAGGAAACTGGATTAGTATTGGTCATAGTGACCTGGAAGCGCGATCGCAGAGCTCAAAGGACAACTGCTTGAGGCCGATCACGCACGACCTTGTTATGGGATGTTTTCGAAGTGTTAGCCCCGTTCTTTAGAATGCCTTACTGCCGGAGATGGAAATCCATGGAGTAAGGTGAGGTGTGACATTTTTAGGGTCGACCTTTTCTAACCCCTTCCTTCCTTTATGAGAAGGCAGCATCGCTGCAGATGCTGGTTATCCGAGGGAAACACCTTACTGCTGTCACATCTCGCAGCAGCCAGCAGTACGACTTGGCCCTCAGATCTAAGGTTGCTGCCCTTAGTCTTATCGCTCTCCAACAGACCTGCTTTCCATGGTAGGACCTCGAGGAACAAGCGTCCCAGCCAATATAGGTCCGTTGGGTCATCATGATAGGCAAGCCCGACCATCACGTCAGGGTAGCAGCTATGGTCGGGGTTTTTGATAATGTAATTGAGAATATCATTTAATTTTTAGAGATCAGAATGTCGAGTAGATTATTTTTATGGTTATCCATATTTGTATTTTCGTTTGACCTTAGATACTCCTCGGTCACCCATACCAAATTAGGCACCTTTTAGGTTAGGGGGGACCACTCCATGAATCCTTGACCTGGTCTAATCCACAAGGTACTTAATTATCAATAACCTATGTGGTCATAACCACTTTTCTTCTATGTGATTAATTAATTTTATAGTAATTCTATATTTTGTAAAACTTTTTGCATTTTTCTCGTGTTAAATTAATTACATCATGTACTAAGGGATTTAGAAAACCTCATTCTTTTCATTTTATTTGTAAGTGTAATATATGAAATATTCCTAGGATGTTCTGTATGTAGTATTTTTTCCCTTTCCGAAAAAAATCAACAATTCTAAAATTTTTTAAGTTGGATTGTGACTGGCAAGCGGAATCCAGGACGCGCGTTTCATTCTATTTGGGAGGGAGAAGTCGTAGTGCTGACTGCATAGGGATGTGGTGGCAGGAAGGTGTCTCCCCCCGCATTAGGCAACTAGCATGACATCGATACTGCCTTCCCACAAAAGGAGGGTGGATTTAGGAATGGTCATCCATAAAAATGCACGCTTCACTTTACTCCACGGATTTCTGTCACCGGTAGTAAGGCTTTAAAAAGCATCCAGAAAATCACTTTCAGAAGGTCGTATGAGACCGGCCTCAAGAAGTTATCACTCGGACACTGCGATCAAACTCACGAGTAGTCAGGATCTCCTCTAGTCTACATTATTTTCTGGTATCTCAAGAAGAAGAACCCGTCCACAATCTGTGTATGTACAATCAACATAGAACCTGGCACATGTGTGCATCGGTTCAAGTTGCCATACCACCATGGCACTGCAAGATTAACACCACCACCACTAGTAGAAATCACTTCAATAAAATAAAATAATAATAGTAACAAGGAATGTGAACATATAGAATATGGTTCAGGAGGCGTTGAAAGAAAGTAATGGAATAATTTAAAGCTCATGATTTAAAGGAGGACAATGAGTGAATACATCTGCGCCATTGTGACTGATTCTGGGCCATGTCACTAAGTGTTTCTAGCCACTGGTTACGGTAATCGCGAGAACCCCAACCAGGTAGTCTGTAGCTACCGACAGGACTTAAACTGGCAGTTAGTGACTTCATGGACTGATGCCATGTTTTAGTTTGGCCACCTCTAACTCCCTTCCATCCTATTCCTATATCAGCCATCATTGCGCGTCAAGGCCGACGGTGGTTGGGCATACGCAACACATGTCCCAACTACCTCAGTCGATGAAGATTCACAACCTCATCGACTGATTTACCACATTTGCCTAACACCTGTCGTCTAACCTCGTTATTACTTACTCGGTGATCCCAGCTAACGCGAGCGATGTTTCGTAGACATCGATGGTCGAAAACTAACAACCGTCGAGTGTCATCTACCCTTAATGGCCACGTCTCACACTCATACAGTAAGACAGAGCGAACTGTTGCGCAGTACACTCTCCCTTTGGTTGAGAGACGAATATCTCGTCTACGTCATAGGTGATGTAAGTTGGTAAAAGCCAAACGAGCTTTTTGAATTCGTACTGAGATTTCGTCAGAGACTAACCCATTAGGGCTAATCAGACTTCCAAGATACGTGAAGTGATCGACGTGCTCAACTACTTCACTCCCTATTTTTAGTTCAGGGGTTGACGAAAACCAGTCCAGGAGCAATAGTTTGCATTTAGAGGGGGGAGAAACGCATTCCGAAAATGCTTGTATTCGAGCTTATTGCTGTTAAAAGCTTCTGCATCGTATCAGCGTCTTCACCAAACAGGACTATATCATCAGAATATTCTAAGTCAATAAGTGGATCTCCTGGTAGGAGGTCAATTCCTGAAAAGTCAGACGATGAGAGTGTAATTTTCAACAGTATGTCAACTATGAAATTAAACAAAAATGGGGAAAGTGGGCAGCCTTGACGGACACCACTTGATGTTACAAGTTCAAATGACAGTTCGCCATATGCTCTGACACGACTAATAGTGTTTGAGTAAAGAGCCTTAACAAGTTTTATGTACCTCTGGGGCACGCCTTTCAATGAAAGACACTGCCATAGAACTTCACGGTCTACAGAGTCAAATGCCGCTTTCAAGTCAAGGAAAACCACTATTGTCGGCCGCCGAAAAATATGTCTGTGTTCTAAGATCTGACGAACGGTGAATATCTGGTCTATACAACCGCGACCAGGTCTGAAACCAGCCTGATTTTCTCGTATTTGGAGATCACGAGTTGCAGTTAAGCGTCTGATAATTATAGAAGCTAGTAGTTTAGACACTATATTAGTCAAACTAATTCTTCTATGGTTATCGCAGGACGACTTTCACCCTTTCTTACATACTGGGACGATTAACGATCGACACCAGTCAGACGGAATTATGTCAAGTTCCCAAACCTTAGTCAAAATATCAGTCAGCCTGGTTGTCAAAGTGGGACCACCATCCTTAAACATCTCTGAAGTTAGTCCATCTGGACTGGCTGTTTTTCCTCTCCTCAGACTGGTTATAGCTTTTTCGACTTCGACAAAAGTCGGGGGATCTAAGTCGACTTTCCATTCTGGCTGTCTCGAAATAGTGGGAAGTTTTAGAGTAGCGGAAGGCCAACTAAACTGTTCCTTGAAGTGTTCAGCCCATCGTTCTAAACGTCTAGACTGGGAGCTAATAAGCGTTCCATCTTTTTCGGAAATCGTCTCACTAACGCTAGATTTTTTAACCCCTTTTCCTTTTACTAACTTGATAAGCTGTTTAGTGTTACCTATCGCCGCTGCCTTTTCCATTTCCTTTGCTTTCGTTACTCACCACCGCTTACAGTCGTTTCACAGACCTTTTGTCAGTTTATACCTAATTACACGTCGCTCATCATCATGTTCGGAGCCTGATGGGATAAGTCTTCGGGAGTCTATTAAATCAACAGCAGCCATTGAGATCCATTAGTTTTTCTTGACACGTTGATTTAGGTCCTTGATAGTTGTCACTATAGATGCCACAGCTGTTTGAACATCTTGCCAAGCAGTATCTAGTCGGGACGCATCTTTATAATTGCCTAAGTGATTCCTCAGTTGTTCCTGGAAATTAATCTTGGCTGTTTCATTACTAAACTGAATTCTAAAAGGTTTTCCTGTGGTAGTTTTTCTTCGCCCAATAATATGCAAGCAAATACGTGCTCGTATTGGAGCATGATCAGAATCTAAACATGCGCTTTAGAAAGATCAGCAATCTTCTATCGAGCCTCTTCAGTGGCGACTAATGGCAATATGGTATATTTGAGTTCACTGTTGAGTAGGGCCAGGAGGTCGCCATGTTAAGCGATGTCGCTCCTTATGCTTAACGTTCGTGTTGGCTAGAAATAAACTATTATCTGATCAAGGTTGCAGCAGACGGTTGCCGTTATCCGTCGTCTGAGCTGGTACACTGAAGCATCCACCTAAATGTCTTTCAGACTGATTCGAGCTACCTGTTTAGGCGTTAAAATTACCAGCCATGAGTACCAAATCTGAGTGTTTGGCCCTATGAAGTAGTTCAGAAAGTTTTTTGTAGAATTCATCTTTCACTTCATCCAGGCTGCAGTCAGTGGGAGCGTAGGCAGAAACAACAAAAAGACAACGGCGTGTGTCCCTATCTTTCCGAGTTCTTACTGAACCATTTAGTCGGACGGCACATAGGCGACTGTCGACAGGAATCCATTCAAGAAGTGCCTGTTCTGCTTTCATACTTAACGCAATACCTACACCAGCTAGCCCACGAGAAGTTGCTGTTGAGTCGCCAAATAAACGAAGAGTGTATCGCGAAGGTTGTTCACTGTGACTAAGTGAGGTCAAGTGAATGACCATACTAGGATCCTGTGTGCGTGTTTCGGAGACACAAGATACATCAATGGCGCGGGATTCTAATGTCCTAGCTAAGGAGGCTTGTTGCCCTATTTGACACAGGGTTCGTACATTGAATGCACCAATGTGAAGTTTGGAGCGTGGTCATAGTATGCCAGGAACGTTATTTAGTGGGCCGGAATCATTGGCACTAATGACACAGGAGGAAGTTGAAGATAAGGATTTAGGCTTGAAGGTGGGGGCAGGATAAACATTAGGAATAGGAGTTTGATTAAAATGGCGGTGATCTTGCGTGTTGTTAGCGGCATGAGGGCGGTTATCTCTTCCCAATTGCCCACACTATGGAATGGTTCTTCTTGATGTACCTGAAAAGCAAAATGGGTTAGGGTTGGTCTGAAATACCTGGGACCGTGACCGTGAGTGCAGTGCAAAAGGAACAACTGCTTGAGGCCGGTCACACACGGCCTTTTTGAGAGAGGTTTAAGTTGTTGTGGCTCCGTACTTGTTGAGGCCTTAATGCCGGAGACGGAAATCCATGGAGTAAGGTGAGGTGTGCATTTTTAGGGTCGACCTTTTCTAACCCCGCCCTTCCTTTGTGGGAAGGCAGCATCGCTGCCATGCTGGTTGTCCGAAGAAAACACCTTACTGCCGTCACACCTCTGTACAGCCAACAGTACGACTTCGTCCTCGGACCTTATATTTGCTGCTTTTGGTCTCACCGCTCTTCAACCGACCTGCCTGGCATGGTAGGACCTACAGGAACGATTGTTCCAGCCAGTATAGCCCGATTGAGTCATCACGATAGGCAAGCCCGACCACCACGTCAAGGTAGCAGCACGATCGGGTACACAATCTGGGAAACAGGGATGTAGTAAATGCTCTCATACTTCCAACAACACTTGATATCCCCTTGCTCACGACCAAACTCGTTCTCCTCCTTATGTTTCTGCAACTTTCGCTTCCCACTCTCATCTTCCTCTCACTGTTTCCCATGCGTTCCACTAGTACTAGTTACACGAGTTCTTGAAATCTTATCCCAGGTCTCCTAGAAACGCGCTCTAAACTTCATGTTGAAGCTTTTAATGTGCGAATATTTACAAACTGGCCGATAAGATTTGTTATCCAAAACCCTAGAATATTTTGAGATTGGTGTATGCTGTATCTTTTAAAAACGTATACAGAACTTCCAGTGTGGTCATCCATTTGACTTCATTTCGTCAAAACAGAGACAGCACGACTCATTTCTAGTTTGTCTGGGGACCCGACAGCCAGTTTCCATGGCTTTGTTAGTATAGGTATAGAACTAGTTTGGTCGCTCATCTGAATGCACAAAATTAACTACTGTTTTTAGATTTTCTAGTTAAAAGGAAATCTAATAGAACCCTCGATCTCAATATTTACGTAAATTAAAACACAGTAATCGACACATAGACTTTAATTAAGCATATCCGTTCAGTGCAAGAATTTCTCCTGATCTCGGTTTGTTCACAGTAGAGTTAGTTTGTCAGTGTGATTGAGAGGAAGGGAAATTTTTTGCACCGAAATGATGCGCTAATTGAAAATTTATGTACCGATTAGAGTGTGTTGGTTTACGGTAAATAGTAAGGTCGAGGGTTCCTTTTGACTAAATAATCTAAAAATGGTAGTTTTTGTGCATTTGGAAGAGCGACCAAATTATTACACTAAATGATGATAAATTAAAGTAAATGAAGAATATAAGAAACATTAAAAACTAACAACTTTCTCATAGACATTAATATCGAAAAACGAGTTAATCCTCTGATACACAAAAATTCAAATGATACTCCATGGATTAGTGTAGAGACACTACCCTACCGCCGTCAAGGGACAACCGATGAACTACGAGTTCTCAGATTACATAATATAAAAGCCTTCTACAAAACGACAAACACACCGTAATGCACTAGTTAGTGTGAAGGAAAAGACTTTTCACACTCATAAAAAAATTTCGTTTACGGACTAGGCTGTGTCGACTGTGATGCATCTTACATTAGAGAATCTTTTCGAGAAATTTCAACTCGCGTGAAGAGCATCTGAGTTACACAAAAAGACCATCCAATAGCCTTGCAGATCTTGTAAAACTACAAATAGAATAATCTATCTTCAACGTCTATCAAATTGACATTGACAATACTAAGTAATGCAAAAAGACTTTTCCGATTACGAAGATAGGCGAGTGACAGGCATTATATGCTGCTAAACCCAACTGCGCTAAATAGAAAAGAAAGCCTTATGATTCACTCAAGTTGCACGATTTTTCCAAACAATCACACGTCTAATCCATATATTTAATCTCATACTAGAAATACACTATCAAATCAACTCTACACTTTCACGTTATTAATATTTGTCATCCACTTGTTCCACTTCAATTTGTTCACATAAATTCAGGCACATCGATCACTTACATGGTCAAAACGGTTTTTGTGGTTAGTCAAACAATTAAATGAATTGTTTTGACTTGTCCCTCCGTACTACTTAAACTATTGTCAATTTCACCTAGTTATTCATTCTCTGAAGCGACTTAAATTAAAGCCGTGAAACGTCATAAGGTCAAAATTTTGTACTCACTGGAATTGTCCAAATATATTATTTATTATAAAAATGTGTGTTGTATCTGAAGCAGGGATGGCCGATATTATCGATTCTGTTATCCGCCACGCTATTGTCTATAGCTAACACCCAGCCTTGCCTTAATCTATAGCACAGGAACAAAGATCCGACTGATTATCGAGAAGCCCACTAGTTACTCACACGTATATATTATAACCAATAATATACAAGATATATATACATATGAGACCTAGTCATTGTCGTATGTCTGTCGCACAATATTGGCCAGTCACGTCTTCTTCCAGACATGTCAATATGGGCGAGCACTATGTAGGAAAATATTACAATTGACTATATAAGTCCAAGTCGTCTATAAACGTAAGCACCAACGGCATGGCAAACAATTCAAACTGGTTACGATCTGTTTTAAGGCAAGTAAGAGACTGATTCGAGTTAAATCGAGACAGTCCGCTGAGGATGCACATATGGCAGCAGGGTCGGATCATTTGTAGCCCATAACACCAACAAACCCAAGATACAAACACCTTTAGGGTTAAATAATGGATGCCATTTCCCTCCTTTCTCCAAATTATCCGCCATGTTTTACTTCAAGGCAAAATTCGGTGTCCAGATATCGAGAAACGTATTCAGCCACTAAGCTATACCTGTGGTATTGGGTAATTTTCGATGATATTTAGAAGGACCCCCTACGATATGGTTTTATAGTGCAGAGTACTAGTATATGTTTAGTCAGAATACAGGGCGTCACTTGAGTATACACAAATGTTGTGATGACTAAATACATATGTATTTAATCATCACAACATTTGTGTATACTTAAGTGGCACCAGCTACAAAAATTGTGTAAAGACACTTGTACTCATGATATTTTGAAGACAAGTGCTTGCTGCTACCTACTAAACTAATTTCATTCGACAATACAAGATTTAATCTTACACAAAACCGAATATTTATTTTTGAACTTTCAGCTAAAATCCTGACTTCTTAGGCTATGGTACGTATGATGCTTATATTTTTTTATAAATGCTTTGCACGTTATTGCCAGGATATTTTCCATTTAGTGTAAACTATTAGGCGTGGCAACAAGTACTCCTCACCTACCATCTAGATCTTGAGTTTTAAAGTAATTCTGCAGCTTTTATTCTGCGAAGTAATTCATCACGCCTAATCATTTTTACTATCTCTGACATTATTACTACTTTACTTACATGAATCTACATCATGATAATTTCATCTTATTATGCTTATGTGGCGTGGCAACTTGGACCGATGCACATGCGTACCCTATTCTTGGTTCCTTATTACTTACGGAGAATTCAATTAAGTATGCTCGTAGTTACTTACTGTTTCAACTCACTCATTTGTTCGTAACTTTCGAATAAATGTGGAATATTTCTATTCCGTCGATTGAGTTCAATGCATGAAGGTATATTAGTCATTTATATTCAAGATATTGTATATTTAGTAGGGTTATCAGGGATTCAAGTTTTACTTAAAGAAAAGATAACCCGAAATCTGCATTAATAGAGATCATAAGTGACAAAATTGAATGACAAACTGGCCCACACCTCAAGTACAAACTTCGAGGTGCTAGAGTAATTGTGAAATAACCATTAAGTGGTGGACAGGATAGTAAAAGCCAAACCTACCGCACCACCACGCAGGAGAACTACAAGACTTCTCGAATTTCCATGGATTGAAGCCAAGTGACCAGGAGTCTGACCGTATTTGTCTTGAACGGAGACGCTTATACCTCTATCAATCAGTGACTGTATGCATTTCTCATAGCCTCGAATAGCAGCAATATGAACAGGCGTCCAACCATTTTTAGTCACCAGCATTGGATCAGCATTCTTCCACAATAGATACTGAAGAATCTTAATAGGGAAGTAAACGTTCACTTAAAAGTAATTTTGGTTACTTCAATAGCGCCTACATTAGCTGCCCAGTGCAGTGGTGTAAATGATTGCTGATCTACTTCGTTTACATTGGCTCCACTTAGAATCATTTCTTCAAGCGCAGCGAAATCACTTCGTTTAACTGCATAATGAATGGTAACTCGTTCATTATTATTTGGAATAGTCATACCTAAAATATTTCATAATAACCTACAAAAGAAGAAGACAAACTGTTTGAATGTATGCTTAGAAGACAAACAAATAAATCAGCGTTTCGCAAGATTTGATGGTGAGCAAAGAAGGATAGAAGCTAGAGGGCACAAGTTACTGGCACAAATTAATCATAACTTAAGTTCAATATCCCGCAACGACATATTTTGTGACCTTGGGAGCATAGACTCGTTGCGGCAGTTTCGTATTAACAGCTTGGCAGACTGGTTGTTCTTTATTGACTCTCACAAATCTTAACAACATTTATGTTTGCAGAGAAATATGGCTAACTGTAGGTGAGTCTTCATTTTTTTACTAATCTGCTCATTGAATAATAGTTGTTTGGCCTGTTCCTCACGAGAATTAATTATTGATCCGAAAGCAGCCTTGGAAAACATAGTGCTTGGCCGGAAACTTACCAGTTGGTTGAATTTAGAGCAAACAGTTGGAGAGTTTCAGTCTGTAAGTAAATAAATATAATGCAGTTGTAGATTACCTACACTCGCTATGTTAATTCGTAAAGTCAAAGTGCCTCGTTTTCGTCTTTTAAACACATTTACGTCGTTTTTAAATGTCCATTTGATATTACGACAGAATCTCACGGAATTGGTAGGAGAAACAAACCACAAAGTGAACTATAATGGTTACACGTTTGGATAAAAATTCATGGATTGCAAATCTATGTTCCGTGTCGCGTTGAATGTTAGTGCGTATATTGTCCGTTCTTACATCATAACGCACAACCATGCCTGCACGAAGTCTTTTATGAGGTGTGATCCATGGTTTAGACATATGACAGAAGAGGAAAAGGAGAATGTTAGTCCAGTTCTCCTACAATCAACATCGTCTGATGCAATTTCGGAATATGTGAGGGGAACATATCACAAAGCCCTAATCTGGTGACATACGAAATATGAAGTCATAAGTTGCCCTAGTTATTTGTGTAGCCTTTGGTTCACATGGTTAAGTGTTTGATCATATCCGTGGACAGGGAAAGCTACGTTAGTATTATTATGTTGAAGGAGCTTAAGTGTTATTATTATTAATACAATGAAGTGTATCAACACTTCATTCAACGTGTCATATAGGTTGATTCACTAATTAGCTTTGTGTACCATAGAAATCTTCCTTTATGGAGATGTACAAATCGATACGCATCGGGTAAGCTGATATAAAAGAATCTAGTAATAAGGCGAAGATTTATTCGAAAAGAATACCTCTCACTTGTTAACAGCCCAATGGGGTACAACTTTAGATAACATCCTAGAACGTAATCTTTATCATGTGACGTGCCATAATACACGGTTGCCAAAGAAAGGCTACGTCGTAGCATAGTTATCGTAAACATTAGCATGCGTTCACTATACGACTAACATTTACTTCCCCACTTTGTGTTTGCTGTAATAAGCTAGACTGAAATATGTGCAAAATAAATATTTAACACTATGCAAAATAGTACATAGAATGTTGATGAGCATTACGTAGTGTAAAGTAACACGATTGCTTTCACTGCTACTCAGTACAGTTAGCTGTCACTAACTACTGGAATTTTGCGTAACTGCACCCGCTACTTGATAAGAATATGCCACAAAATCTTTGTTGCGACTGAACTCATGCAAACTTCATATATATAGGCCGAAGAATTAGATATGTCAGTAAACAGCTTCTGGATAACGGTTTTTAACACAGCGCGGGTAATATAAATTTCAGTTCTGAATTGTTAAACTTTGATATGCCGCCTACTAATGGACGCAACGCCAATCTTATACCCCGGTAGCACTAACTGCAACTTTAACTCACTGACTTATCTACGCGATCAGATACTTGCAACCTTGACCGAGAACTCGACAACCGGATACTCGCCCAAAGCCAAACCAAGAAGAAACTAATACAGCGCTGAAAAGATTCAAATCTATTCTGTCCCAACCCTATATATATTTACAACAACGACCTTGTAACAATTAGAATAATTAGCACACTAAAAAGCACTACAACCAATCACAAGATACAAGGTCAAGGCAGAGAAAATAAACAGCAGTGCCGGTTACCGCCAGTTTTACAATTAGTCAAAAAATAGCAAAAATAAGAATAATTACACGAAAAATAAATAGATCTGTCTCTTACTAACAACTTCCTTGGCACATTTTCATTACTCGTTGATAACTATGTCAGGAACACTTTAAACCGTTCTACGAATGATTCAGTATTTTGAGCGGTAATCTGACCATCCATCAGAATGCTGACCATAATCTCACCCATTCGGTGATCTGGTGACCAAGCGCCTTTAACTTTTCGTGTCTTCTAAAACAAACACGTCAACATCAATCTTGAGAGCCTGTGCAACTATATACTCTCGAGATTATATACACTTACAGCCCATTCTCCTCTGCCATATAAATTCGTACTGGCCTCCCCTAAAGACCCTTACCATTCAAATAATAAAACTCAATGCGTCGGACATTGGTAAACGTTCCTTTGATAGTTTGCGATGTTATGCAACTTCTGGACGTCAGTGCCTACGCTGTGGTGTCGGTGTATAAAACATTTTGTATAATAGATAATCCTTATCTTCAGCGTCGATTTGTTTATTTTCAGACAGCCTTGCAATCCACGAAGAGAATATTTTAAAATCTATGCATTTCGTATATAATAATTACACAATTTGGCAGCTCAATGCGGCTAAAAAATGTGTAAAATGTCGACTACACATAATGAATAAAAAACGTTATAAATATATATATACTAAAACATACGAAAATGTAAAATGCTTACGGCAAAGTAAAAAAGTAGAAAATCATTAGATATAATATTCGTTCAAATGTTCTGTAAATCGCAAATTTCCACCAGAACGAGTAGGGAGCTCTTCAAAGTTTCCTCTTGCTTGTTGCTCGTTTCTCCACTCGTGACAACTTCATTCGTATCAGGTTTCGAGAATATTGTGGCAAGTTTGACACCAAAATGTCGAGAGATCAGCGTAGAGCATCTCGACTTGTGAAAACGTATGCATTGTATTTCAAAGCAGGTTGAATAAAGACGTCCGTCGATTGTTGTCGAGTGTGAACTGACCTAACTGATCGCAAAGAATTTGTAGCCCGGCCCACCTCAGAATTGATGTCCAGGTTTGTCAAGGTGTGAGCAGTTTCCACGACTTCACCTGGGAGTGAAACTGCGATTCCGTAGATTAATTCGGCGAAACTGAGCTTATCATTAGGTTTTAGAGTGCAATGAATTCCTAATAACACTAATAGTAGAGCGTCGGTCCACTGTTAAATGTTCATAGCTGAAAGTGAGGCATTCAACTGCCTATGAAATTACTCCGTCAGGCCGTTAGATTGTGGCTGGTAGGCGGTTGTTCTGAAGCAAGTAATTTCAAGGAGTTTGGTTAAAGAGAGGAACAATTAAGATCCAAACTGGTGTCCACAGTCTGTCGTTATTGTAGACGGACAACCAAAATTTGCTATCCATCGTCCAAGAAAATAGCGATCAATCGTATCATTTATTATGTCTTTTAGTGGAACCAGTTCTGACCAGCGCGTGAATCGGTTCACGCATGTTAGGAGATGTGAGAATCCGTTTGATTCTGATAAAGGTCCTATCAGGTCAAGTTGAACGTGGTCAAGTTGATCGTCGGGGATAGGGAAAGTGCCAAGAGGACATTTGTAATGCTGAATTACCTTGTTTTATTGACAGGCCGCACAGGAGCTTGCCCATTCTTTGACATCCTTGTTTGTCTTCGGCCAGCAGAATCTCTGGGTAATCAGATTAGTCGTAGCACGAACTCCAGAATGAGAGGTTGCGCAATGTGTCGAAGACTATGCGTCGATAACGCTTGGGGATGATTGGAGGTGCTCTAGCTGTAGAAGAACCACAGATTGTGGTGTTCTTACCTTTTCCGATAGATTTTGTTTGGAGTTTGAGCGTTGTTGCAGATAACTCGCGATAGAGTTCATTGTTTCTATCCTGACGATAGTTTAACAAGGTCGATCCATTGAATACGATTCAAGGAGTGTATTCGCAATAATAATATACTACATTCTCAAGCATCATTTTGTACATGAGCCCATGCCAATCTCAAGATATGATCAGAATGATATGGCTTTACAAACACACAAATATTTAGATGAGGTGATATTGTCAGGACATTCATAACACATAAGTATATGAATTGAGAACCAAACCCACTGCAACAAAGTTTGCAGTACTAGGACACCAAATATATGTATTGTGTCGTGGTGCATATATCACTGGGAACTGCGCTGTACTTGACCGTGGCGTTACAATTCCAAAATCTTCTGAGAGTTGGCAGGATGGATCATTGAGCATTTTCAAATAAGATTAAAAGTACTTGGAACTTGGGCGTTGGAGAGAAGTCATTAGTGTTGCACCAGTAGTTTCCATACTTGTTCTATACATCAGCATCTACAACTAGAAAGAAGACGAAAGAAGTGAGAACACGAAACAACAGCACAAATACCCTGTGGTTAACAAAACGAATGAGCATAATTAGCATTTATGCCTCTGTTTACAAATAGATTAAAATGGAATAACTTTGTTATATGACTAAGATAGATGAATGGTGCCCACACGTTCAGAGTCTTAATTATTTCGCTAGTGGAGCAAGAAACAGCAGTTGATGCCAACATTTTTAATGAAATAATAGAGGAGATGAAATTACTAACACGTACAAATAATGAAAGTGGATCTGTTTCCTGTATGGCTTGGGGCAAATTGTTCAAGTTTTTCAAGAAGTTATTAGTAAAATAACTCGTATAAAGAGTAGATTTAGAATGTGACAATTTTATTTTTGAATTTGAATTACGTAGGTTGTAACGAGAAGGTTCCTCTAGCTGATTTGTACTAGACGATGGAAACGCTAATTGATTTAATATCTTGTAAAAGAAGATTAGGTTTAACTTGATTCGGTGCCTCCATATAGTATCTAGTTCTAACTTAGTGCATCTAGTTTTATGAATTAGAGTACGATCAACCCCAAGGTTATGAAGAGTAAATTGACGTTGGACAGACTCCAATCTGAGTTTGTCCTTAATGGAAGCATTACTGAGAATAAGTGTGCAGTATTCTAGCAAAGTTTAGACAGAAACTTTATGTAGCAGAATACAAGAATCATTGCCATAAAAGTTGCGTAGTATACAACTCAGAAGTCCATGAGACTTAGACATCAACATAATGACCTGTTCTGTAAAAGATAGATTGTAAGAGTCCCAAGTCAACTACTGACTGAAGCCTAGACAACTTACTACTGTTTATGGAGCGCTTATCTCCAAAGCATATCCTAGCACACCTAGATGCATTAAGATCTAACTTCCATTTCAACCACCATACTGCAACCTTGTTAAGTCCGTCAGTGACACTACTAAGTGTATGTGCAAATTCGTGAGGAGGGAACCAGTACACTATCTTAAGATCATCCACGTCGGCAACAACGCTGTTAAGCCCAGATGTATGTCGTATATCAGTAGGGGACTGGAAAATATACTCTAAATAGCGAGACTCTAGTGATGAGTACTTATTTGAAGATTACTTCGTAGAAAACATCAGTGGTTTATGATCGGTGAACGTATTCAATTGCAAGCTTTCGACAAAGTGTTGAAAATGTCGTACAGCACAGTACATGACTAATATTTCAAGTTCGAAAGTGCCGTACTTGGATTCTTTTTGTCGCAATCGTCTTGAGAAGAATTTCATATGTCGCCAAGCTGAGTCGATTTATTTTTGCAGAACAGTCCCAATAGCCAAGTCAGATGCGTATTGGTTATCGCCTTCTTTTATCACAGTGAAGGCTTTCATTTACTCTGCACCCGTTGTGACCACCATTTTATTACCGCGAAGTTGATCCGCTTATAGTTTAATGATGGGTGCACGGCTGGGTATATATCGTCTGTAAAGGCCTACCAATCCCCTGAAAGCTCGCAGCTCTTTAATGGTTGTTGGTTCCGGTGACTCCAGAATAGCTGCCATCTTGTCTTTTCCGGGTTGTATGCGATTGGCATCAGTAGTATGTTCCATGAAGCTCAATGAGGTTGTTCCAGTTTGGCATATCAGTATACTTACTGTGATTCCTTATTGTTGCAGTCTTCCAAAAGCTGTGTCTAGATGTTTTAATTGTGTTTTATTAACCAAGCAGTTGTCGGCGCGGGCATGGATATAGACAAGCCGCCACGAAACACATCATCAACGAAACACTGAAATGTCTGTGCTACATCTCTTAAGCCAAAAGGCATTCAAAGAAATTCGTGAAGGCCAAATGGAGTTATGATAGCAGTTTTGGGGATGTCGTTCTCGGTTCTCGGTATTTGGTTGTACACCCTTACTAAGTTGATTTTTGAAAATACCATCATAATCTTCAAGGTGGCCGTTGGGTCGTGGATGTGTGGCAAAGAGTAACGATTTAGCGTAGTTTAAACGCTGAGTCGTCGGTAATCACCGGTGGGACAGCGTGATTGTTATCCTTTTTTGGACCATATGTAATGCAGATGATTACGAGCTACTGGATAGGCGGATTATTCACAGGCCCATCATATGATCGAAATCATTTTTAGGGCCTCAATTTTTCGGGTGCAAGTCGACGTGCTTTCAGGAATACAGGTTGGCCTGTAGTTGTCATGTGATGTGTAACGTTGCTGATTACACATGTCAATTTCAACGCTGCCTTATTCAGGTCTGGATACTTGTCAAGTACTGTCTGAAAATAGGGGTTAATCAAATATTTAAAACAAAGAGGGAATAAGCTACAGTGTGGAGCAGCGGTTCGAAGTACATATAGCCTTGTGTTTCTATCCACTAGCCACTTTTTACTAGACTCAACAAGCAAGTTTAGGTGGCTGAGTAAATTTACCCCCATGATAAGTATTTGCACATCGGCAATGGTGAAAATCCAGTGTATGGGTTTTCGCAAACCCACGTTCACGTAGACAAATCTATTGCTATACGTGACTATTTTTTTCCCGTCGGCCGCCCGAAGATCGAATGCAGCTTCGTGCTGGCGATCGGATGAAGTTGCAAGAACGACTCTGAATTTTGTGCCAGTGTGGACGAAGTAGGGAACCTTCAGTATGTCATTTCCACCACTAGTGCGTGCCGGCGGGATAGTTTTCCGATGCATCAAATGTGGATTTGTGGCTAGGGAAACAACAGGGGTCTCTACACTTCTTCAAGTCTTTTCCATAGGTGTTGTAGTGCCAACACCAAGCTCAGGATCTTCTCCGTGATGGGATTCATCATCAAGAATCGCTTGATCAGTGTCGTTCCTGTAGGTTGAGAAAATGAGAGACAGAGTACTGAACAATCTTGTCACTTCGTTTTTGGTAGCATGAGGTTTTTTTATAACGGAACAAACCACATTGTGAAGAGTTCTGGTGATTT
Organism: Schistosoma mekongi; assembly: GCA_034768735.1. Taxonomy (NCBI): domain Eukaryota; kingdom Metazoa; phylum Platyhelminthes; class Trematoda; order Strigeidida; family Schistosomatidae; genus Schistosoma; species Schistosoma mekongi. The sequence goes on along the minus strand of CM068306.1, from coordinate 67,755,432 downwards.
CCAGAATTTGATCAGCAGATGAAGATAGTTCATCTATTGGCTTGTTAAGAAATGTTACCAGAAGTGCTTGCACTTGTTGTGGCAATTTTGATAGGAAGAGTTGACAGAAGATACCTTCGTCGAAAGTGTGTTGATCAATCACTTTTCGCATGCGCGACAACATTCGTGTTGCTGAACTGCTACCAAGTTCGGTGGTGTGCGACAACTCATCAAGACGTTGTCTGTCGGACAAGTTTCCGTATTTTAGGATCGATCTTTTGAGCTAATTATAAGGTTCTAGGCAATCGGAGCTGAAAACGAAAGAAGTGACGTACGCGTTCAATTCACGCGGAAGTGACCTTACGACAGCAAGGAATCGAACGCGTGAGTCTGTCACTCCGAGGTCTCAAAACTCGGCTTCTGTGTAGCTTCTATGTTTTCTGTCCAAAAGGGATGAACTGAGAATTTGGGGGTGTGGGAGTTTTAATCTTAGTGAGCTAAGGAGTTTGATAATTCGTCATTAAGGTACCAATATATGCAAATACACAAATAAATGAAATGGGAATGTGCAAAAAATTAATCATACAGTAAATACTTTGTTAAAAGCCATAAACAGGAACGAACTCACAGGTATTATGATGACCAGATCTCGTTGGGCTCACCAATGAAGTGCACCCGATATATAACCAAGTTACGTTTATCGTACAGCTGGATCAACTTCTAATGATTGAACCAAGAAGTACAAATAAGGATAAGTCATAAAGCAGTAAGGGGTGTGGAAAAAATTATATTTTGATCGTAAGTAGAGCGTCAATGTAATAACAACGTTTGGATCGGCATAATAGTGAGCGAGTTGCATACCACGTCGTATCGTAATCTGGTGGTGATGCTTGACCGATCGCCTTTAACTAATCGTATCCGCTTAAAAAAACATGGTTAGTACCAATGACAATGGCTTATGCGACCATTTATTTAGGTAATTATTTACCGCTACAGATTTTGTACGTTGTTGAGGTCATCCTTGGTTGACCTTCAAGTTCTCAGTCACCTGATTAGTCGGTTCCTCTGCATTGTTGCCTCTTTATATTAAATAAAATGGGCATCATCGGTCGATTAATCGAGGATATCGTTCTCGTAAGACTTAATGGAAAGGTAGGTTCTGTTTTCATAGCTTAACTAGAACTTTCTAGTGGAAGAAGAAGCTCTGTGCACTTGAGCGTCCTTCAAAGTTTTCAAGTAAGTTAGCATTAATTTGACCATGCTTAGATTCACTAAAGCTGTACGTGTTTAACGACGACGGGACAACTTGTCGTTGCCAAGATGTTCATGCTTATATTCTGGGAGTTGACGCCAAGCATGACGGAACAATCATGTTTGTATGTACCTACAAATTGCGCTGTATATCATTTGAGCATTTTGAGAAAATGACAAAATGGGATGACATGCTGAAGGCCAATTTAACATGTAAGTCAGGCTTAGGGGCTCTAATATCAACTTTTAAGTTATCTACGATTAACAGTCAGTTTGCTTGAACTTTAAACATTACTTGTTGACTCACACTTTCACATATTAGTTGTCTCCCCCTTGCTTAGCTATCCATAAATGTCAGACTCATTTAAATAAGATAATCCACCAGATATATTTGGACCGACTATTTCCGTGATTCTAAAGCGTAATATTTCAATTTAACAAGAATGACGATAAGAAGGGTTGTCGTTTGGAACGGGGAAAAAATAAAAAAGCCGAGAAGGAAATGCAGTCCAGCCTTCGCGACCAACCCCTCCTTTGACCACTAGGATATCCCCCTTTGCCTATTTTGTCCTCCTTGCCAGTTTCAGGTGTACATCTGTTGCTTCCTCACTTAACATCCAGCTATCGTATCAACGGGTAACCTGTAGACGAATGGTGAAATTCATCAGCTGTACTTGTCACACTACTGTATTTGAACAACAAAAATGCTTCGAGGCCTCACAAGATTAGTTATCTTTTCGAATATCCGACAAATATATACCATATTTCTATCTAACCGATTAGATCTAATTATGGTATCAATAAATATAACGTTGGTTAGGAAGCAATGTGTTTTCAGGCAGTGGCTAATGTGTGATCACCATATTCACACCCAGCCTACTTCCAAGTTAGTATTTCAGTGGTTTTGTAGTGCGGAATATACTTAGTTTTGAGTGCTCCTAGGAGTATTAAGGCGGTCACCATTTCCCTGTTCCCTGTTCTTCCTCTTACGGTACCTGGAGAAGCTGGATCATAGGTGGCCTTGATGACCTGAGAGTGTGACTGTAGTAGCCATGGAGCAACTACTTGGGGCCGGTCATGCACACTTTTTATGCGTAGTTTTCGATGTGCTGGTTCGGTGCTTGGATTGGCCTTATCGACAGAGACGGAAATCTGTGAAGTAAGGTGAGATATGCATCTTTAAAATGTACTCTTCCTTTATGGGAAGTCAACGTCACCATCATACAGAGTGTCTGAAGGAAGCGCATTAATACCGCCACGCCTCTGTGCAGTTGGTAGTATAACTTTGTCCTCGAACCTTAGGTCTTAACGTTCTTCAGTAGACCTAACTGACATGGTGGGATATTATGGAATGAATGTCTCAACTAGTATATCTCGATTATTATATCACAATAAACAAGCCCGGCCACATTACAGTAACAGCAACAATCGGGGACTTCACAAACTGATGTCACTTCTTAATTTTGGTTGCTCCTACGTTTATTCAGATGTCAACTCCAGCTACCTCCATCGATGAGTTTTCACAGCATTACCAACCGATTCGACATTCTTGTCTACCCTAAGGACTCTTCACATGATCGTTCTATAATACGCGAGTGATATTTCAAAGATAAGATTTGCAGTCTATGTATCTCTCCCATTTTCATATCCTATACTTCACATCCGTCTAGTAATACTGAGGAGACCTTTGTTTAGTGTAACTGACTCTTCTTTGGAAAAAAGACATCTCGCTTTTGCCGCATGTGATGAAAGTTGAAGAAAACCAAACTAATTCTTGTAACCAGTGAAGAGATTTGGTCAAACATCAAATCATGAGGGCTAGTCTGTCTTCCATGATGTTCGAAGTGGTCTATGCACCAAATTACTTCACGCTTTACCATTAATCGAGACGTTAATCTAGACCAGTCATAAAAAAATATTTCACATTTGTATGATAAACAACACATCTCGATTATACTTGCACTTTTGTTCAAGAGGAAAATAAAAGCTCTGCATTTTTCAGCTTCATCAACTAGAGTTGTCATCTATGTATTCCAAGTAGATAAGTAGGTCTCTTCGTCAGCGACCAATCTTTGAAAAGTCATACGTGGAAAGCGTTGTTCCTTGTAGTAAGTGTATGATGTAGGTAAATAAAGAAAGTAGTGAGTGGTCTCGACAGACACTAATTGAGGTAGCAAGTCCAGATGAAATTTTGTCATAACATCTGATTCAACGGATAGTGTTGAGGTAAAAAGCATTCATAAGGTTCATAAATTTCTTTGGTACGTCTATAAATGCTTAAAAATCTCTTAATTAACAGAATCGAATCTCACCTAAAAATCACGAAGTTTGAAATCAGTCTAGGTTTAGTGAGTTTTGATTTTCAAACCTTAGTTAAAAGTCTGACGACTACGTATGCTACTATTTTAGACCTTCTATTAGTCATCATCAGCAACAGCAACGTAGAACCGGGCACAAACGCCCACAGGTTCAATTTATCATATCAGGAGAGAATTTGTTTTATAATGTGGGACGATCAGCGATCAATTGCAGTTAAACGGGGTTACTTTATTTTCCAACTCAATTTCTAAAACAGGACGATTATCCCTAAAATCCTCAGAATTAAGTCTGTTTGTCCTGCTTCTCTCCGATCTGACTCTGGATATGGCTTTTTAAAACTTGTTGGGATTTTGGGGATATATGTCAATTTCCCATTTATGTTTCTTTAAGTAGCTGAAGGCATGCTGAACAACTCAAAGTGCGCTTTCTATCGTTTTTATTTTTTTTAGACTGAAAGTTAATCATATTTCCAAATTTTTTCGTAGTGGCCATTTTAACTAAATTTTCATGTTTTCTTGATGAGTCTGAAAACGTTTAGTTTTTCGCTGCTGACTTTTTAATGTATTTTGTTATTCATCGTTCCGTAGAAATTTTGTTGGTTAGCGTTTGAGTTGTTGCCATTCTTCATCGTCCTCTGAGTACGTCGATATGATTTAGAGCAGCTGTCTGTTTAGCAGTTCCTGATGTCCACTAATTTCTCCTTAATTTTCTATTTAAGCTTGTGATAACTCTCACTACTGTACTTACTGAAATCTAGATATCATGTTAAGCTTTTTCGGAATGAGCCTATTCTCTGTGATCAACCGAATATATTTAACTCATCCTTCCTTAAATGCATCCTAAACATTCTTAATTTCTGCGTCCACTAAGATGCATAGAAATACATGCTCACACTAGAGTACAACTTAAATCTAGGCGCATTTCTCTAGAAAAAGCAACTATCACCCTTCGAACCTCCCTGACAATATCTGATGCAGTATGGTCTACGTATGTCCATCATGTTAGTGTTACCTGTATTCAGGCTAATCAATATCCTCCAAAATGCTTAAACTACTTGCTTGTGATATGCAGTTTTCTAGGCTTAATTGCAGCAGTCATCCTTTTCTGTCCTTTGGTGCTGAACTCCGAAAACCTACTTCAGCTTGACTTCGCCTACTTACATTTGCGTTGAAGTCACGTGCTGTGGCTACCGCGTTCCAGTCCCTAGGTTTATGAATGTTAAGGATCAGGTTCACAGCTGGTCGGCGAGAGGCGTTTTTTCTTATGTTTACTGAACCTAATCCTCTGTGACAGATCATTGTCGTCTCCGAAGGGTTGCTAGCAGCAGGCGGCAACATATTATCGACGCAAAGTCCATAACGGCATTTTCAAGTCCAGTGACTGATACAATTGGTATCACTGTCTTGGGACAATGGGTTCGATGCTTTGAACATGTTTTATGGATGTTATCCCGGAGGCTTTCATATCGCGCATTATTTGCTGACTCTGGGATTAGGTGACGTAACTCTGTAGTGGGAGAGTTATATATGATTAGCTTCTGGGGGTCTATACTAATTCTCCGGTTAGGATCCGGAAGATGATGCAGCCCATTGCCCCGAGACGTTATCAGATACGGCTCATAATAGAGTCCAGTAGTGATCGTGGCTGCCCCAACTCTTGAAACAAGGATAGGGACTTAAGTAGTTGAATGTGTCGTTCCTATCACGTATCCTGGGATTCTGTTCATCCATAATCAGTAAGTGTTTGGCGAAATTTTCTCACAGGCTCTAAAGGCTCATTTGGATCTCACCAATTCACGTTATCTAGGGCATAGGTAAAATGTCCTCCCACCAGTGTGTGAATATGCTTATTAGTAGTTTGCTCTGTTTTACAATGTAAATGTAAAACATGGTCTTTGTGATTAGAATACATTCTTAGACCACTAGTGTTTAATCGCAGACATCTTCGAAACAACACACGCGTTTGTTTTTACCTTTGAGTTGATCAGTGTTGAAGTTTGACACAAGGTATTGGGAAAAGATGGTAAGTCAGTTAATCAGGTTCTAGGTCTTCATTGTCTACGGTTATTGAGACATGTATTACGTATCGTCAACCATCACTTGCGCCGATGGGAAACATTGGTTGGCATAGGAGTAAGATGGTTGGAAGTTAGGGGTGGCGAAACCAAAACGTAGCATCAGTTCATGAAGTTGTTGAATGCTTCTTTGAGCCGTGTTTGCAAGTGCAAACTATCTGAATGGTGTCCACGCAATCGTTGCAACCAGTGGTTGGAAATTAGTTGACATGGTTCCATAACAGTCACAGGTGCACATATGCACTAACATTTTGTCTTCAATTAAATCCTGAACCTAACATTAATTCTGTACCTTTACATAAATTAGTTCTTGCTTTGGAAGTCGTATCCTCTAAATCCAGTTTTTTGTTACTGCTACTCAGGTAACTATTACTTTACTACTCATCTTGCTGCGCTAATGTAGTACTTCAACGTGGACTTATGCACCTATGTACGAGAATTTACATTGTGCATGTCTGTCTGACTGCGATCCAGGTGTAATTTTCTATCAAAATCTTCATAAAAGTTTGGCGTGCTTTAATAACTGGAAGAACTCTTTCTTGATTATATTCTTAGCTAAACTTTTTTTAAAATTATAAACCATTCTAAGTGTCTTGATCTTTCCTTCTTAAATTGAGTTTCCCTTACCTAACTTTTTCACGATACGATCTTACTTATGCAGAGCATATTTCCTTTGGTTCCTAATTTTATAGTAGTTTGTGTTCTAAATAAGATAATGTTCATCACATGTAGTTTAATACACCACCAACATTTTTGTTTCAAGAAGGCGAGTAGTATTATTTTCGCCTGTAATAAAGATGACTTTCTGTATAACAAAACCTAGCCGGTTGTCATTAGATTAAATTGTGGTTTATCATCAACTATATTCTGTATAACAATCATCTCGTTTAAGAATTAATTAATCAAGTCATTGTTAGTACGTATGTATGTATTGATATTGACTGTATTTCATTGGTTGTTTTTGAAGTAAAATGTCTACTTTTTGTTGGTTTATGGAAATGAATTATTGAGCTGTCATTTTTTCTTAACATAGGTTCATATTTCCATGCTGATTTGATTGTTGCTCCTAAGGACAGCATTCTGCATAGCTATGCACGTCATCAAAACTGTTTCCCACTTATTCGAATGTATACAAACCAGGCTTTTTCACCTCCAGTAAAACTATGTTCTACACTGTACAATAATTCAAGTGATGGATACTTACATGTAACACGCGATCGTATATGCTTCACTACAGGGCCAGGTTGCTCTCGTCCTCGCTTGTTAGCAACATGGACTTTTGATAATGATGAGATCGTACAGTGTGGCACAGCTCGTGTTCAGAACGCTGTCAAAGGAAACTTTAGTGATCCTCCATCACTCTTTTTTCTTACTGCTTTTTCTGATCATCCTGAAGCCCCTGGAAGCCACCTGTTCTTGTCTGACCGGGCTACTGACTTATGTGATGTAATTGAATATACCAATCGAGCTGCAGTTTATCAGGCAGATTGGAGGCGCTTGACTTGTATGGCTGCACTTATTGATTCATCTTCATACTCTAAAGGATATGATTTTGACCAAACTAGTTCATTGTGTAATCCGATCGACCCTGCTACCAGTCTTTCCTACTCAAGCACTACTCAGAACACTGAAGTAAGTCCTCAAGGAAAATGTATGAACAGACGTATCAATGACGAAATTCCCTTTGTCACTCTAACATCATCGTCTAACGAATCGAGCACCAGGAGCATTGTAACACAGGTAGCACTACATTTTTTTTAACCACAATTGTTTGTTAGCAGGAACAGATTCGTTACTAATATCGCTGATAACTGTTGGTGAAACGTTAACTGATTTTATGTCTACAGTTAAGCATGTTACTAGCTTAGCTATTATTTTCTGAATACCATCGTAGTCGTACCCAGTGCTAACACTTCAAAAACTCATAACACGGTCGTGTGTAATCGGCCTCATATAGTTGGTCCTTGGGCTGCGCGATCGCTCTCCCAGGTCACTATGACTAACATTAACCCAGTTTTTCCAAGTAATATCCTTCCATGATGTAGGCAGCCAGGAAGTGAAAACCACCATTTTGTTTGAAATCAAATCCCACCCTCAACTCTTTAAAATTCTATTGTCGCTGCGACTAACTCATCTAGCCTAACTTTATCACCTCACGCCTCTAATGTTAATAGTTTAAGTTCACAAAACGTTATTTCTGGTCTCTTGAAACCTCGCACTAAACTTTATATCGGTGCTTTTAACGTTCGGACTTTATGTCATATAGGACAACAAGCCTCCTTACCTTTGACCCTAGATTCTTGCTTCATCGATGTCTGCTGCGTCTCTGAAACGTGTATACAGGATCCAAGTACAATCATTCGCTTGACCTCACCTTGTGAAAATAAAGAACGAGCCCGGTTCATCCTTCGTATTTACGGAGACCCCACCGCTACCACTCGAGGCCTCGCTGGTGTAGGTATAGCACTAAGTTGAAAAGCCGAACAGGCTCCCTTTGACTGGATTCCCATAGACAGTCGCCTATGCACTGTTTGTCTAAACGGGACGGTAAGAATTAGGAAAGATAGGGACACACGCCGTTGCCTCTTTGTTATCTCTGCCTACGCTCCCACTGATTGCAACTCAGATGAAGTAAAAGATTAATTTTACAGAAAGCTTTCCGACCTCCTTCGAAAAGCTAAGCGTAGTGATAGTGGCTGGTGATTTTAATGCCCAAGTAGGTAGATTAGGCGTAACCGAAAGGCACCCAGGTGGATACTTTGGTGTTGAGGCTCAACGAACAGATAATGGGGACCGTGTGTTACAATTTTGTTCAGATAACTGTCTATTTCTCACAAGCACCAACTTTAAACATAAGGATAAACATCAGTTGACATGGCGACTTACACAATCAACTCAACGCTTGACTCAAATAAGCTACATTGCTATCAGCTACCGTTGGAGAGGCTTGATAGAAGACTGTCGCTCATTTTGGAGCACAAGTTTAGACTCAGACCATGCTTTAGTACTAGGGCGTATTAGTCTGAGTCTCACTGGACGTAAAAAATCCACGACAAGGATCCCTCTCAAAGTCCAACTTGAGGATTACAGTTATTCACTGTTAATCCAGAAGATTAGACATATGGGCAGCATACTCTAGGGAACAATTGAACTGACCATTGGCCTCATCCCAGTTGCCCACTTGTATCTTAAGAAGGGATGGTCGATGTTATCGATCTCGTTATCCGTCGCGCTTTGTCTTACAGCTAGCACTCAGCGTTTCCTTAATCAATTGCTCAGGCACAAAGATCCAACTGATTATACGCGTGTCACATGATATTGGCCAATCACATGTGTTCTTCCAGACATATCACCTCCCTTCTTTAGTATAGGACTTGGCTTCTGGATCAATTTACAATAGTTCTCTCTACCTATGCAGCCTACGCGGTCTACACTCCACTTCATTCTGACCTTCATTTCTTCCTACATGTTAACGCATAGGTGATGACATTGGTAGTGGTATATCAAATTTATCATACACAATTCCGATTGGAATTCTACTTTGCGAGGATGGGCCATCATTATCTCATCTATGCTTCAGTTGATTAATATGTCGTATTATCAGCATGTCATTCACCCTTACTTCATATACCACTTTGCCCCTCCTAGAAACAATTATCCCATCAATCCATTGTGACCTACCAGGCCTGTAATCACGTGCATGGACATAATCACCGACGTTGAATTCACAATTTCTTTTATAACCATTCCCACCGTCATTTGATGTCACATTGACTTTGTGTCTAGAGTGCACAATATCATAAAACGTCATCATAGGTCGGCCAAACATAATCTCAGTTGGAGACATCCCATCATTTCTGTTATGGCTTGGCGTCGCTCTATATGAAATAAGAAATTGTTGCAAGGCTTCCTGATTATTGTTAGCCTCTCCTCCCCTTTTAACAATGCTCTTTTAAAAATATCTACAAATCTCTCAGCTTGGCCATTTGAGTGTGATTGATAAGGTGGTATTCGAGTACGTTCTACTCGATTGCATACAGTATTGAGAGGCATATACATCAGTCCAAATTTATTAATCCAATCAATACCCAGTAAATTGGATTTATAGTTTTTCCAAAACAAAGCATTTACGAGATTCAGATTTACCATGAAAAGTAAGATCCAATAGTGCTTCACCAAGAAGAATTATGTCTTCTTCAGTAGCACTTTTGGCATTATGCGACGTAGGATGCAACTTTGGTCTTCCGATGCTTGACCATGTTGCCTCTGAAATTACAGTAATATCCGACCTTATACCCACTCGTAACTTGATAGGTTTACTCCTGTCACAAATTTTTTCGTAGCCGAGAAATCCACTCCTCATGTTTGTAGAGCAACATTAGAACTACATGAAGTGTCTTGACACTTATTCACGTTATTAAACTTTCAGAAATCACCAGAACGGTCATTTTTCTTCACTGTGGATTTGCAGCAGTTTTGGATATGGCCTTTTTTTACCACATTTAAAGCAAATACTCTTAATACGTCAAACTCTGTAAAATTGACACTCACCACAACACCAGCATCGTAACCTCCGATCCATTCGATGCTTCATTCAATCATTCGTAACAATTCTCTTCTGAGATGTGGACTCATGTAAGGCATTAATTTCCATGGAGTTGCGTCACTCCACCAATTGGGTATCATGCTTCAGGTTTACTATCCGTTGACATTCCTCAGAAATAGATTGAAAGCTTATATTCGGATCAGTTTCGATTCTGGCTAATATGTGGGTGCGAACATAGGCGTCTGGTGGCGACTTTAAACCGCAAACAAGTGCAAGACATTTGAACTGATCTGCGGTCATCTCCGACAGTCGGGATCGCTCACATTGGGAATTTACAAGGCTGACATAAGTCAAATAGTCATCGTGGTTTTTTTTGACTTGTTGCAAGCAGCTGTATCGAGTATGAAAGAGAGATGACCTATCCCCGAACATGCGTGTCAGACACTCAACTGTGTCTGCGAACTGTAGGTTGACAGGCTTCTTCAGAATGATAAAATTACAATACTTCTCGTGTTTACATACACCAAGCTTCCGAAGTAACAGTCTGAATTTTGAGTCTTCATCTCAATTTTTGCAATAATTAATAAATCAGTCCTCATATATTCTAAACCAGGTTTCAAAATTGACATGTCACTCACTATCCCCAAGTAATCTGAATGATGAATTTTATATTTGTCTCTCAAGCCTTAGTGAGGTCGAGAAGACTATAGGGAACCTAAAACGAGGAAGAGCAGCAGAACCTTTTGGATTAACCTCTGAGATATTTAAGGATGGTGGTCTAGTTTTAGCATCTAGATCAACTGAGATCTTGGCTAGAATCTACGAACTGGTCGTAATCCCATTTAACTGGTCTCGAACACTAATCGTCCCAGTTTACTTGAAAGGACAGAAGTCCTCTTGTGATAATTACCGAGGAATCAGTTTAACGAATATAGCGTCAATAATATTTGCTTCAATAATCTCTTTATAACTGACTAAAGTTCGTGAAGAGCAAACCCGTGAAGACCAAGGTGGTTTCAGACCTGGACGTGGCTGTATAGACCAAGTGTTCATACTTCTGTAGGTTCTGGAACATAGGCACACTTTTAGATGCCCAACAATAGCTGTATTCCTTGACCTTAAGGCGGAGTTTCATTCTATCGATTGTGATGTTATGTGGCAATGTCTGTCATTGAAAGGCGTACCAGAGAAGTACATTAACCTCATACAGGCTCTCTACTCGAACACTACATGTCGAGTGAGAGCTTATGGCGGATTGTCATCGGAACTGATTACCTCAAGTGGTGTTCGTCAAAGTTGTCCGCCTTCCCCATTTTTATTTAATTTTATCATTGACATGCTTTTAGAGTTAACATTGTCATTGTCTGATTTCTCTGGGGTCGACCTCCTTCCAGGAGATAAACTTGCTGACTTAGGGTATGCAGATGATATAGTTCTATTGGGTGAAGATTCTGCTGCGACTAAGAAATTAGTGATAGGGAGCGAAGTTATTGAATGTGTTGACCGCTTCACTTATCTTGGGAGTCTTATCAGCCCTTATGATGTGGTGTGTGATGAAATATTTCCTCGTGTGCAGAAGGCTGGATTGGCTTTTGCCAATTTACGTCACTTGTAGCGTAGGCGAAATATCCATCTTCCGACCAAAGGATGCTTTTACTGCGCAGTAGTTCGATCCGTTTTACTTTATGGATGTGCAGCATGGCCATTGAGGATAGAGGATATTCGTGGGCTTCTAGTATTCGATCACAGATGTCTTCGAAGCATTGCTCGTGTTTGCTGGGACCACTGTGTAAGCAATACATTGGTTAGTAATAGAGTACTTGGTAAATACGGTAAGTCTATTGATGAGGTAGTAAATCTTCATCAGCTGAGGTGATTAGGATATGTAACACGTATACCTGACTACCGCCTACCTCGACGAGCGATGGTGTGTGGTATGGGAGTAGGCTGGAAGAAGGCTAGGGGAGGCCAAACCAAAACATGGCTCCAGTCCATGAAGTCATTGACAATTGGTCTGAGCCATGTTAATAGGTGCAGACTACTTGGTTGGGGTCCGCGTGACGCTCGTAACAAATGGTTAGAGACCTTGGGTGATATGGCTCAAAATCGTTGGCAATGGCGCAGGTGCATCCACTCCTTATCTTCCTCCAAATTCTAAGTTTCTGAACTTATCATAATTTTCTCTTTACCGAATCATATTTTCTTAAATCTTATTTCCAATCTCTATTCGTTTCCATTAATACTAACTCTGTTACTAGCTCCCCTACTCTTGGAAATTGATCCGACAATTTAATCTCTATCTGCTAATTTGGGTATGGCAACTTGAACTGAAGTACGTATGTACCAAGTTCTACGTTGTAACTGACTGACTGACCAAGTGCTCTTGAGTTTATCTTCATGTAATGAACTAAGGGCATATGAAAAACTACCATGAGTAATATTTAGCAAGGATATTCAACACATTCTTTTCCATCTAATTTTAACAACATTTCGATTGCTGAAAGTGGAGAGTTAGAATGTTTTGCATTCCTTTCTCCTTTGTCTTACATAAAATAATGCTTATTTGCACGACTCCTAATTTCGTAATTAGAAATGGTGTAGTTAAATATATTGACCACAAGGCTTCGTGTTGTGGACTCCAGACTAGTGGTCGTTAGTAAATATTTACTTCCGTTTATTGTACGAAACATTCATCTTTTACGTGTTTACCTTTTGAATTTTGTAGTCTTAATATAATTTTTACCCGCAAAGAAAGTATCCATTAACATTTTCATCACAGCCTGTTGAGATTTATCATGTTGCTGTAATAATTTTGGCGGTGTGATACTTACGGTAAATGGAGCAATCCTCTAAATTCAGTCATTTTCTACACAAGTGGTCTAACATTAATGAAATGATTTGAATATCTCCTATTATAGTAGCCAACCCCCTTAGTGTCAAACATACTCAGATGGATGTGCATACTGATGCAACTCGATGCCATGATTGATAGCGCGGTCAAAACTATTATCCAAAAGCCTAAGACCTGCATGGTTTCTTTTCTGTTTCGTTACATTGCTAGTCAATTTCCAGATAGGTTTGTTAGTTACACCTGCCGCTTTGTATATTTTCTTTCACTTCATTCTTTGTGATAATCAGTGGCATACATCTTCATTCCGTACTTTAACCTAATGTCCTATTAACTATTTTTATTAGATGGATATCCATTCTAATGAAAGTCATAAAAAACTAAAAGAACAAATGATAGTTGATCCTTTTCTACATTCAGTTTGTGACCCAAGGAAATGGTGAGTGTTACTAGTTTTCGTAAATATTTTAGATTGCATAACAGTAGTTTTTACACATATTGAAACTCTATTCATTTTAATTTAACAACATGATGATTTTTTAAATTGGTGCAGGCAGGCATTTTCAAAAAAAGAATGCGAAATAATCAGCGAAGAAAATTTTCTTTTCGCTGATTTCATTTGCATTAGATATACAAATAAATATGAACAGCTAATTAGAATGTATTTGGATCTTCCCATTAATTTGTCATGGACAACTCGTTTGTGTGTATAGCTTAGATGATCCTCAACCTATTTAAACTCAATTATCAAGTTTTTTTTTTTTACCTCAAATTACTGAAGTATTTTTTTCTTACTCCAGAACTAATAGTATTCGCTAATTGTGTAATTGGCATCTGTTAGACGGACTAAAATAAATTAGCTCTATGGAACAGTAAGCTGATAAGTCACGAAATATTAAGTAAATATATAAACAGAAAATCAGTCAACAAATGGATTATTAAGGTGAATTGGAGTGAAAACATGAGTAGATTGTATGTAAGTATGATGAACATAGAACCTAACACATGTGTGCATTGGTCAGTTATCATACTTCAAAAGCACAGCAAGATTAACACCACAGTAGAAGTTACTTCAATGATGATAATAATAATAATAATAGTAATAATAAAAGAAGAGTGAACATATAGGATATAGTTTAGGGAGAAAGAATTGGTGCCTGGAAAGAAAGCTATGAAATAATTTTTTTCGAAATCAAGCTCTACTAACGATTTCTGATTATAACAGCGAATTTACTCACTAATGAGTTCGTAAACATATTTTGTTTAATTAGTAACCGAAGTTAATTTAATTCTCAGTTAGTTTTCGTAACGGAGTGACATCAGCTGGTCAATCAATAAATACGAAAGTGCACTGAACATCTAATAATCTCATTAAATTACAAAATTGACTGAAGTTAGGATTGTGGCCAATTGTATTTTGAAGTGTCAAAGTGTGACACTCGCAGCAAAACCATTTTTGGTCGTTAGTGGCCTTGTCAATGAGCCCCAGTTGACAACAAAAAAGCTGTCTAGAATTATCTGGCTTACAATAGTTCATCAGCTGTAACCTGCTCGTAGTGAAAGCGTTAAATTGAGCGTGTCTCCACAACCAATCAAAGTGACACTTAATCATGATATGTGCACGAAGTACTGCACCGACGCATTTGACTAACAATCTCGTTTTAATTCTTTTTAATCTTAAGGAAGCCAAATAATGACAGAAATCTAAGCGTCTCAGTAGGCAACGAAATATTTTAGTATGAAAAACTCATTGGTAAGTAAATTCAAACTAAGTCCTGGAAGTCCTACTTAGGAGTCGTAACTGGAGTTAATTGATAGCATTAGTCCCCCGCCATATCATGTATTAACTATATATATATATATATATATATATATATATATATATATATATATATATATATATATATATATATATATATATATATATATATATATATATATATATATATATATATATATATATGTCTACATTACACATAGATAACATTCGGTGTAAAAGTATATCCTAGTAACCTGTTATTGAGATTTAAATAGTTCCTACGTTTTGCCAGCAATCCAGTCCAAACTTCTAAGAAATTCTTAAAATTGTCAATGAGACATCAGATCAAGAACCATTATATGTTAATTTGTATGTATCATTACCAAGATTAAATTTGATAATTACAAATAAGTTGAGCATTGGATAGATTTTTTATAAAAACTGAGTAATATATATTTTATTTGATTGGATATATCACAGACTGATGTTGGCAGGGTACCATTGAAAACCAGGGAGCACTGGACAGCTGTTTCGTTCTAGTGTGGAACTCTTCAGCTATAATATATATTTGTAAAATAACAATGAGCAGAAATTAAAATTTCTGACGTTTCACGGTTTAGTGCAACTCGCTTCTCCAGACAAAAATGAATAACCGAAATGAATAAACACAAGGTTAACTAATACAATGGAACAAATCAAAATAAGTTCGTACAATCAGAATGCGAGTTTGATCGTGTCATATCGAGTCATTTGGGTCAAGGTGATTTGAAGTGAGACATGTATGCATATGTAAATGTGATATGAAAGGAAAATATGCGAAATGAAGATAAAATGGTATGTGTGTTGAGATAAATGAAATGTAATGTACACTAATTGTGGTCGGTTGGATAGAAGTCCATGTTGGGTGAATAGAAAGGCTTTCCCTTTTGTTAAGTGCAGTTGGATTTAACAAAATGTGAAGCGTTTCAGCTAATTGGAAAAACCTTTTTGAATAATTTAGATATTTTTTTACATTGATTTTATGATTGTAGTGGCTAGCATGTACTGCTATTTCTGATTTAATTTGCAATTTTTCAAGTTTAGCAGGATTATTAAGGATATATTTGCCCTGAAAGAATGTGCTGAATTGAAATCGATATATCGATTTGAATGTGTGGGTCTACGATAAATCCTTAGACTAAGAGTTCCATTCAAATTTCTTTTGACTAGGTAGTCTAAATATCGTAGCTCATCGTGTTCATATTCACTTTCTAAAGTGAGTTTGATATGCTCAGATAAGGTGTTGATTCGTTTTGAGTTCTCAGAAAAGTCTTTTTAATAATGACAGAAGTGTCATCTACATATCTGAGCCAAATCCGTAGTCTAATGACATTATTGAAAATATGAGATTAGGTATGGGCCATGAAAAGATTTGCTACAATTAGTGAAACGGGGGAGCCCATTGCCACTGTAGTGGCCACGGAACACTATCGAGTTAGTAACACCTTATAAACAGACACAAACGGAATAAATACTGTATTGACAGTTAATATAAGTACATATAATAAGTACACCGTCTATCAGGATTCAGTCTACTTGAATTAACGGCAATGCTTGAGGCGAATGATGGGTTCTCCAGATGAACACCACACGTATGTATAAATCCAAGTGTCTAGTGTAGATTCGTTTTAGTCACTTGAGCATGGAGGAGCGACAATGACGTTTAGTATTTAGTTCCGATGCTATAAAAGATATCAATTATTAATCCAAGCAATCGGTTTGGAAAGACTCAGTTCAGAACGAAGAATATTGCAGCGACAGTATATCTACGATTCAGATAGCAGCAAGTACAAGGCGCAAAGTGCAGTGTGTATATACAATTATATCAATAGTACATTTAAACAATGTTAGCGCAGTATGTATTAGTGGCGTATTATTGCAATAACTTATTACATACGTAACACTGATAAACTTTTACAAAATATAAAGTCTTTAAGTCAGCACACCACTCCGTTGGTTTGTTTGTAGAGAATCCTTTTGAGCATGAAAAAGTTGAATTAAAGGGATTTCGTGATTAAACTGATACTTAATAGACAACGGCTGGATAGTGTATGATCATTTTCTAGCAGTCCATTAATAAATTCTAGTTAGATATCAATTGGAATACTTGTATATAAAGATAAAACATCACAGCTTACAATTGTTTCAATATCTTCAACTATTAAATCCGATATTCTTGATTTGAAATCGTATGTCTTTGACGATATTCTATAAATTTTGTTGTAGTGGTATTAAAATGTTGCTTAAATATCTAGCAAGCACATAAGTTGCTGTGTTGGTGAAAGCTACACTAAACGACCTAATAATCAGCAATAGCAGTACATGCTAGCCACTACAATCATAAAATCAATGTAAAAAATATCTAAATTATTCAAAAAGGTTTTTCCAATTAGCTGAAACGCTTCACATTTTGTTAAATCCAACTGCACTTAACAAAAGGGAAAGCCTTTCTATTCACCCAACATGGACTTCTATCCAACCGACCACAATTAGTGTACATTACATTTCATTTATCTCAACACACATACCATTTTATCTTCATTTCGCATATTTTCCTTTCATATCACATTTACATATGCATACATGTCTCACTTCAAATCACCTTGACCCAAATGACTCGATATGACACGATCAAACTCGCATTCTGATTGTACGAACATAGATTTGATACAATTAGGTAAACGGGGGAGCCCATTCCACTGTAGTGGCCACGGAACACTATCGAGTTAGTAACACCTTATAACAGACACAAACGGAATAAATACTGTATTGACAGTTAATCTAAGTACATATAATAAGTACACCGTCTATCAGGATTCAGTCTACTTGAATTAACCGGCAATGCTTGAGGCGAATGATGGGTTCTCCAGATGAACACCACACGTATGTATAAATCCAAGTGTCTAGTGTAGATTCGTTTTAGTCACTTGAGCATGGAGGAGCGACAATGACGTTTAGTATTTAGTTCCGATGCTATAAAAGATATCAATTATTAATCCAAGCAATCGGTTTGGAAAGACTCAGTTCAGAACGAAGAATATTGCAGCGACAGTATATCTACGATTCAGATAGCAGCAAGTACAAGGCGCAAAGTGCAGTGTGTATATACAATTATATCAATAGTACATTTAAACAATGTTAGCGCAGTATGTATTAGTGGCGTATTATTGCAATAACTTATTACATACGTAACACTGATAAACTTTTACAAAATATAAAGTCTTTAAGTCAGCACACCACTCCGTTGGTTTGTTTGTAGAGAATCCTTTTGAGCATGAAAAAGTTGAATTAAAGGGATTTCGTGATTAAACTGATACTTAATAGACAACGGCTGGATAGTGTATGATCATTTTCTAGCAGTCCATTAATAAATTCTAGTTAGATATCAATTGGAATACTTGTATATAAAGATAAAACATCACAGCTTACAATTGTTTCAATATCTTCAACTATTAAATCCGATATTCTTGATTTGAAATCGTATGTCTTTGACGATATTCTATAAATTTTGTTGTAGTGGTATTAAAATGTTGCTTAAATATCTAGCAAGCACATAAGTTGCTGTGTTGGTGAAAGCTACACTAAACGACCTAATAATCAGCAATAGCAGTACATGCTAGCCACTACAATCATAAAATCAATGTAAAAAATATCTAAATTATTCAAAAAGGTTTTTCCAATTAGCTGAAACGCTTCACATTTTGTTAAATCCAACTGCACTTAACAAAAGGGAAAGCCTTTCTATTCACCCAACATGGACTTCTATCCAACCGACCACAATTAGTGTACATTACATTTCATTTATCTCAACACACATACCATTTTATCTTCATTTCGCATATTTTCCTTTCATATCACATTTACATATGCATACATGTCTCACTTCAAATCACCTTGACCCAAATGACTCGATATGACACGATCAAACTCGCATTCTGATTGTACGAACTTATTTTGATTTGTTCCATTGTATTAGTTAACCTTGTGTTTATTCATTTCGGTTATTCATTTTTGTCTGAAGAAGCGAGTTGCACTAAACCGTGAAACGTCAGAAATTTTAATTTCTGCTCATTGTTATTTTACAAATATATATTATAGCTGAAGAGTTCCACACTAGAACGAAACAGCTGTCCAGTGCTCCCTGGTTTTCAATGGTACCCTGCCAACATCAGTCTGTGATATATCCAATCAAATAAAATATATATTACTCATTTACATTATGTATTAACTTTTTGTCTAACAACATTCAGATGTTTACAGTGTGTGTGAGTCATTTTATGTGAATGCACGTGTGAATGCGTGAACTCGTTGTTGCTACTACATTATTGAAAAAATGCCTTTGGTTCATAAAACTCAAAGTACATTTGAGTGAATCAGGTTGGAAATATTAATGATTCTTTTATGATGTGAACTACGTCCTACCACGTTATGCGGCGACAGCAATCTTGACAAGAACCTTTAGTGAAAAACCCAGACACTAATGCCATTGTTCTCTGTCTGCACGTATACCCGATTAGTTTTAGTGTCCAAGCTGGATGGAAGAACACAAGCTAGCCAACAACCAGCTAGTCAAATTATATTTCACTTATTCGTCTATATACACACCGTGACCACAGCTGACCATTAAGTATAGTAGCATTTATACAAGGTAGGATAAGAATGACTAAGAACTGATAGAACAGATGCATAGTTACTTATGTAATTAGGATAAGCTTGTACTTTCCCGTTGATTTGTAATGGACTGAAACTGGTCAGTCTCTGTCGCCATATGTGCATCCTGAGCGGATTACCTCGATATAGCTTTATTACACAAGTTATATATTTAAGCTGGATTGTGACTGGCAAGCGGAATCCAGGACGCGCGTCTCATCCTATTTGGGACTCATCGTCTGGATGTACCTACATCTTAATGTTGATGTTCACACTTGAATTCGAACTCAGTCCGCTTCGTGCCAAACGCCACCGCGTTCATCACTAGACTACTGTGTCCAAACAGTCACACTTGTGCAACGGGCATATATATATGTAATTAGGATAAGCTTGTATTTTCCCGTTGATTTGCAATGGACTGAAACTGGTCAGTCTCTGTTGCCATATCTGCATGACGAAGCGCGCGTCCTGGATTCCGCTTGCCAGTCACAATCCAACTTAAATATATAGCATATTTACGTAGTTATTATTACTGAATGGAAAATACTATGATTACAGTTCATGGGTTTAATGATAGGTTAGGGCGATGGGAATGTGACAGTAGAGATAATATAATTGACTTGCATGCGTTCAAAATAAATGAAATTATTCTTTAAAACAGTTCTCAATATTTGTTATTCTTCTTGAACCACTCAATGTGATAGAGCGGTATGTATAAGCGAAAATTCTTAAATATACAGTCTGATGTATACACATGCCTACGAAGCAGTTTGAGTCACTGGTAACAATGAAGTCATAAGAAATGTAAAACACAAAACAATAATAAAATGACATGTACTGGTAGTAATCAGATGAATAACAACATCACCAATGAATATTTTAACTTCTTATGTCTTGAATTTATCAAAAAGCGTAATTCGGTTTCTTTATAGCCAACCTGAAAAGTGTCTAGTGAAAACAATCGGTTTCAAAATTAGTTTCTGACATATAACAGCTGTTACTTTGTAGCAAACGTTAAGTCTTACCGTGTTAGTGTGTCTGTCTGTATAGAAAGGCGGTGGTTACCCGTCATGTTTTCAAACATTTTAAACACCATGCAAATCCACTTCGACTTAAGTTCACACACGATTTAACTTAGTCTCTACTTAGTGTGCTTCTAAGCCATTCTAATATTTTGATTCGGTTGTATGCATTCTAGTTTCGGTGAATTTTCACAATGTGTAAAGTTACTTGACAACACGCCGGGTAACCAAATCCTCATGAATGGTGACATTACATATGACGTAGGCCGAGGTGAATTTATGTTCGTATCTAATAGATCAGAGACGCCGCATCTGTGTTCTAGACTATAAAGTACATGTATTGTGAGGATAAAGAATTTATGTGGCTGCATAAACTGTGATAGACAATAAGAAGTTCATATCTATGACCAAGTGTCTGTAAAACACAAAACAATAATAAAATGACATGTACTGGTAGTAATCAGATGAATAACAACATCACCAATGAATATTTTAACTTCTTATGTCTTGAATTTATCAAAAAGCGTAATTCGGTTTCTTTATAGCCAACCTGAAAAGTGTCTAGTGAAAACAATCGGTTTCAAAATTAGTTTCTGACATATAACAGCTGTTACTTTGTAGCAAACGTTAAGTCTTACCGTGTTAGTGTGTCTGTCTGTATAGAAAGGCGGTGGTTACCCGTCATGTTTTCAAACATTTTAAACACCATGCAAATCCACTTCGACTTAAGTTCACACACGATTTAACTTAGTCTCTACTTAGTGTGCTTCTAAGCCATTCTAATATTTTGATTCGGTTGTATGCATTCTAGTTTCGGTGAATTTTCACAATGTGTAAAGTTACTTGACAACACGCCGGGTAACCAAATCCTCATGAATGGTGACATTACATATGACGTAGGCCGAGGTGAATTTATGTTCGTATCTAATAGATCAGAGACGCCGCATCTGTGTTCTAGACTATAAAGTACATGTATTGTGAGGATAAAGAATTTATGTGGCTGCATAAACTGTGATAGACAATAAGAAGTTCATATCTATGACCAAGTGTCTGTAAAACACAAATTAATCTATGCAGTTTTTTCTAAAGTAAAAAAATAACTTTAGTATTCGCTAGTTGCTAGATTCACACGACATCATAATATCATCATGGAATAACACCCAGGGTGAACAAAATCAAAAAATCGTCTAGGGTTCTCGAAATATTTATAAATTATGTACACAATAACATGATTATCCTAGGTGATAAATAACATGTCTAGAAGAAGACGTGTGATTGGCTAATACTGTGTGTCAGACATACGACATTGATCAGGTATCATATATATATATTTATATATATCTTGTGTTTTATTGGTTATAATATATCCGTGTAACTAGCTGTTTCTTGAAGATCGGTCGGATCTTTGTGCCTGTGCAATAGACTAAGGCAAAGCTGGGTGATAGCTGTGGACAATATCGCAGGAGATAATAGAATCGACAATATCGGCCACCCGTGCATCAGATATAACAGTGGCGACAGAGATTTAAAACAAAATAACCTACATCTGATCTAACAGAGGTGACGGTAACTGAAGACTAAGTTCAAATTTTTCTAATTGTGAAAGGTTTCATACGTCATAATGGACGATACTAGGTTGTTATTGCAACAACAGAACACCCTCATCGAGCTTACGGTCAAAAGTTTAGATGTTCCACAAAAGTCAAGCTCGGAGAATTCTTTTATGACGTCGCATACCGTTATGAACTCGATATCGCCGTTTGTGTATAATCCTGATGACGGAATTACCTTCGAAAGTTTAGAAAGTATAAGTACTGATTTATTAATTATTGCAAAAATTGAGATGAAGACTCAAAACTCAGACTGTTACTTCGGAAGCTTGGTGTATGTGAACACGAGGAGTATTGTAATTTTATCATTCTGAAGAAGCCTGCCAACCTACAGTTCGCAGACACAGTTGAGTGTCTGACACGCATGTTCGGGGATAGGTCATCTCTCTTTCATACTCGATACAGCTGCTTGCAACAAGTCAAAAAAAACCACGATGACTATTTGACTTATGTCAGCCTTGTAAATTCCCAATGTGAGCGATCCCGACTGTCGGAGATGACCGCAGATCAGTTCAAATGTCTTGCACTTGTTTGCGGTTTAAAGTCGCCACCAGACGCCTATGTTCGCACCCACATATTAGCCAGAATCGAAACTGATCCGAATATAAGCTTTCAATCTGTTTCTGAGGAATGTCAACGGATAGTAAACCTGAAGCATGATACCCAATTGGTGGAGTGACGCAACTCCATGGAAATTAATGCCTTACATGAGTCCACATCTCAGAAGAGAATTGTTACGAATGATTGAATGAAGCATCGAATGGATCGGAGGTTACGATGCTGGTGTTGTGGTGAGTGTCAATTTTACAGAGTTTGACGTATTAAGAGTATTTGCTTTAAATGTGGTAAAAAAAAGGCCATATCCAAAACTGCTGCAAATCCACAGTGAAGAAAAATGACCGTTCTGGTGATTTCTGAAAGTTTAATAACGTGAATAAGTGTCAAGACACTTCATGTAGTTCTAATGTTGCTCTACAAACATGAGGAGTGGATTTCTCGGCTACGAAAAAATTTGTGACAGGAGTAAACCTATCAAGTTACGAGTGGGTATAAGGTCGTATATTACTGTAATTTCAGAGGCAACATGGTCAAGCATCGGAAGACCAAAGTTGCATCCTACGTCGCATAATGCCAAAAGTGCTACTGAAGAAGACATAATTCTTCTTGGTGAAGCACTATTGGATCTTACTTTTCATGGTAAATCTGAATCTCGTAAATGCTTTGTTTTGGAAAAACTATAAATCCAATTTACTGGGTATTGATTGGATTAATAAATTTGGACTGATGTATATGCCTCTCAATACTGTATGCAATCGAGTAGAACGTACTCGAATACCACCTTATCAATCACACTCAAATGGCCAAGCTGAGAGATTTGTAGATATTTTTAAAAGAGCATTGTTAAAAGGGGAGGAGAGGCTAACAATAATCAGGAAGCCTTGCAACAATTTCTTATTTCATATAGAGCGACGCCAAGCCATAACAGAAATGATGGGATGTCTCCAACTGAGATTATGTTTGGCCGACCTATGATGACGTTTTATGATATTGTGCACTCTAGACACAAAGTCAATGTGACATCAAATGACGGTGGGAATGGTTATAAAAGAAATTGTGAATTCAACGTCGGTGATTATGTCCATGCACGTGATTACAGGCCTGGTAGGTCACAATGGATTGATGGGATAATTGTTTCTAGGAGGGGCAAAGTGGTATATGAAGTAAGGGTGAATGACATGCTGATAATACGACATATTAATCAACTGAAGCATAGATGAGATAATGATGGCCCATCCTCGCAAAGTAGAATTCCAATCGGAATTGTGTATGATAAATTTGATATACCACTACCAATGTCATCACCTATGCGTTAACATGTAGGAAGAAATGAAGGTCAGAATGAAGTGGAGTGTAGACTGCGTAGGCTGCGTAGGTAGAGAGAACTATTGTAAATTGATCCAAAAGCCAAGACCTATACTAAAGACGGGAGGTGATATGTCTGGAAGAAGACATGTGATTGGCTATTATTATGTGTCAGACATACGACATTGATAAAGTCTTATATATATATATATATATCTTGTATATTATTGGTCATTACTTATCCATGTGGCTGGCTGCTTGAAAATCGGTCGGTTCTTTGTACCTGTGTAATAAACTAAGGCAAGGCTGGATGTTAGCTTTTGACGGTATCGCAGCGATAATTGGATTGATAATACTGGCCATCCGTGCGTCAGTTATAACAATAAATTGATAGCCTTAGTTTGATCTTTGTATGCGCAGCGTAAAATTACTTAACCCACAATGTCTATTCAGAGAATCTACTATTCAACAATCCTGCAACAAGAACTAAGCATTTCGGTTATAACTGACCAATGGGACAGAACGAAATTATTATACAATAAGCGTCTAGTTACCTATAAGTAGTATGTATTCCTTGGTTACATCTAACAGTAATCTGTTGTATAGTAGTGAACAGTTTTGTGAACTGTTTTAGGTTCACACGTCAAGTACAAAATCAGAGATATTTTTAGGTTAATTTCATCAAGTGTTATGCCCACCGAGTAATCAATTTACTAGTTATATGCAAATAACTAGGTAATTTTTTCAAGTCAATTCCGACGTAACTTGGTCTTCTGGTACAATTATAAGAGGAATTCCTCGTTGACCAACAGACTAAAATATTGATCCCTAATTCAACCACTTATCACAGTGAATAATTACTTCGGTGGTATATTTTACCAGATAAATGATTTTATTACGCAACACAGTTCAATCGCCAAACAAATACCACCCTACCGTAGCATGTAATGTTGGTTAGCATAATGTTAGGTAGTGCTGATCAAAGTAGTGTTACAGCAGTTTGTTGTGATTATAGTTGTTCGTTAAAATCTTTTGGAAAGGCGTAAGGCTTTTGTATGTTCGGTGACATTACATACCTTACCTCATCTTAGATAACTAGATGAGATGCATCCCTCCTAAAGAAGTTCCGATATAAATTTCACTATGAACCAGTATTTTATTGCCGCTACATATGTTACACCCTTATGGTCCAAAACAGCAAAGATGAATCACGCAACGTATTAGGAACTTTCAATAAAGCTCACCGTACAGTCACCCCAAAGTAGAAAGTAAGTTGTGATATCATCTTATTTCTTGATATCTCATTAACGAGAAGAAACGATGAAACAATTAGCAAAAATGCCTGTAGCAACCCGACTAAATCAAACCAGTATACGCATTTTAAGTTTCGGCTTACTGCGATATGAGCAGAACTTAGTCAAATGCTTGGTTCACGAAGTGAAAATTATTTTCTCTGATGAAACCTTCTAAAAAGAATTAAAACCTACCCATGGTTTATTGAGTCGAAATGGGCATCCCCTAATTAGATGTACGTCTACAACAAAAAAAGGTAAGTGAATCTACCAACAATCCCAAAATGTTTTTGTTCCCGAAATTACAGTTCAAGGGTGACAGCCAGTCAAATAATTATATGGTGTTTAAGGAAGACTGTCAAACGGATATTCAGTGCAACAAGATTGTCCTTTTCCTAACCAATCAATAGTGAGATGACGAAATAAACGACCTCATTTATCCACCTCCATGTGTATTTATCACTTCGACTGTGGTTATTGAGTCAGTTATATTCGATGTACTGCCATGCAAGTACATCATTGTATTTCTAAAGATCATTCTTCATGGTTATGGCTGTAGGAAGCTCTATTCTTACTCACTTAGTTGATACTGGTCATTGCGCTGATACGAAGCAAGAATTTAAAGTCATCTTTAGATTTTCATCCAACCAACCATATAGATCCATAATATATCTCTTACAGACCTAGAGGCCATAGGAATCGACAACCCCTGCATATATAAGAAATTTTTCCACTCTTTCAATTCTCACTGGCCTTAACATAACATCAAAAATATTCCTACGTTCGTCAAAACTCTTCAACTTTATTCTTGCACGACGTCAAGATTGCTTCAGTCCCTTATTTTAGCTTTACATGGTCTCTAAATAATTTCCTCAATCTAATTAGACGATTTCCGACCATGGCTTCGTTATTCGAAAACTTCTAGAGCTTCATGGTCGCCTTAGTCCTACAGTTACCTTTTATTGTACATAAACCAATCAGAGTCCAGCTTTTTCCATATTTTCCTTCCATTTTCTTTTCTAGGTCCTAGTATTGGAGAGTGCAATTCCTAAATCGACTCAAAAGTTAGTATTTGGAGCGTTCAGAGTATGAGATGCAATAATTGTCTTCCTCAATAAATCAATATTCATACCCTAAAAGTGATGGTTAAATAGTCTAGACACCTAACTTTCAACAGTTGTCTCCGTTCCAACGTTACTTCGGCTTGAGCAGCTAAGTAGTATTACTAGTCCTAATGCGTAGTGTTCCTCAAAGCCTAGTCTTTAGATGTATTTGACATTATGTTATCTTAGTACCCAATTTTATAGATTTCATCTTAATTTTCGAATAATTCGTTAGTTTATAATGATAAAACTCCATTAACAATAAACACGATTGTTATTGTTTGTTTATGAATAATGGTAGATTCACGTTTTTACAACTCATCTTCTCTCTTCTCAGCTGTTTTACGTAATGTTGTTTATTTACATTTCTCCGAATTGCCAGTGTTTCTATGCATCCAAGAAGGCGTTTTTCTAATCATCTTATGTCATGCAATCGAAGGCGCATAGGTTCATTCATAGAGTCGGAACACAATTTTAATCTGTCATGTTTTCCTAAACCACAGCTTCCAAATGAACATGATGCAACAACCTCGCGTGCGTGCAGTTTGTGTCTCAATGATCATGAGTCAATTCCTACATCAATTCCTTCAACACATCACTGTGATTCTCTTAATAATATCAATGTAAGTCCCATGTATATCTAGAATAAATGCATATCGATTTGCAGATGTCAACGCCTTCCAAATTCATAAAAATACCATCCTTTTTCTTCTATTTACTGAGGAACTAAAGTGTTCATAGTGTAATGAGGCGATAGAGTTAATCTAGTGTATTTGCACTATACATTTCAAACAATCTGACCACACATACCTTGTGTATAAAATTTGAGACTAATGGAGGTCAGATGAAGTCAAAGGTCAACTGATAATATGATAATTGAAGAATAAACTGAGAAATGGAGAATTATCAAACCGACTAAGACAAAATTACAATTAGGGGGGGATTGTGGAGATAGTTTGTAGAAAGTTAGCTTGACTAGTTAAAAGTTCACTTCAAACCTTAAGCATACGCCAAAACAATTAAGCTCCAGTATTCGTTCACTTCCTTATTCTGCATAGGGATTGTATTTCCTATTAGCTTATATTGAACGTTAGGAAGTGTTTGTGTGTTTGAATAACTAGAACCGCGTCCCACTGTCTCCTGCCCACGCTACTGAATAAAGACCTATTCCCAAAATAGTCTGGTTTCTTCTGTCACTAGATCGGGATATACCTAGGCGCTAAAAGTTAACTGTCAGTTTTGAAACAGATGTTCAGTGCTCCCAGGTGATCAACGGTTGTCTGATTCATATCGATTCGTGATATCAAAATAAGACGAAATTGTTAGGTCAAGGTAATAACAAATCTTTTGTATACATAAACGAGGTATAAATTTTCGGTGAAACTAAACTACGCCGACGAACTTGAGATGGCCAATGAGAACCAAGGTTTTTTTCAAGGTCGCGCACTCATTCAGATTCAAAATGCTCACATTGGATCGGCTTATTGCAATTTTCAATGAAGACGCTATTATTTCTAACCTACAATCTCTCGGACTACTTCGTAGAGAGTTCATTTGTGATTGTGGCCTCAATATGATTTAAATACAATCCACTGGTGGGTTCTTGGAATTTACGACCGAACATTAGGAAAGGGACATTTCCAGTATGTCCCAAATCGAACTGCAGGGACCCTGATACCAATAATCCGACTGTATGTTCAACCAAGATCCATTATTTATACTGACGACTGGAAAGCATATCGGCCTCTTCGTAGACTTGGAAATGTTCACCATGTCGTAGTTCACCAAAGATATTTTGTGGACCCAAGTACTGGTGTTCACACACAAAACATTGAAGGATACTGGTCACGTCTCAAGGAGTTTCTTAGACCTTATAAAGGTTCTAGAAACAACATGATTTGGAGCCATATGGATGAGTTCCTATATCGCTCATATTTTGAATTTAAACTCAACGAACCCGTCTCCAACCTCCAAAAGTTTATAAATCATGTAAAAACATTGTATCATGTGTAAATGTTTTATAAATTTCGTTTTTCATAATAAATAATGATTCTATCTACCAGTGCATTCTCATTGGCTAAAAGGTACCTCAAGGTCGTCGGTGTAGTTTAGTTTCACCAAATTTTGTGACTACGGAGGCCTCAAATTTTATAATACATTTTTACTAACCGTACAGTGGAGGGGGGGGGAGGGATCCTGCAGTGTAATCTTTAAGCAATGGTTAAAATTAGCAGTAGAAGAGAACTTATTATTAATTATAGTTGGAAAACCTATGATGCCATAAGGTCTATAATTCCATGAATATATATCACATGCTTTTCATCTACCAGTTCACATGTATGTGTGAACATGTACATTACAATGAAGGGTATCGAAACATGTGCCTAAATGACTTCAAAACCAAGTTATATCAAGTGGATATGGAGTAGTAAACCTTGCTAATCTATACGGGTCATAAGTTTGACGTGCAACAGCTTTTCAGGCCTTGTATACGGGTCATCGGAAATATATTCTTGAATTCATAGAGGCCTCAGTAATTAAAAAACGTAAACCTTTATGTGTACAAAAAACTTGTTATTATCTTTAATCTTGATTTGATAATTTTAATTGTCTCTGTTAATGTGACAATTCTCCCTCTCACTTTATTTCTCAATTATCACAGTGTTATCGCTCGACCTTGATTTAGTCTAATCTTGATTAGTTACACAGTCTTAGGGATATTAAATTCGTTTATTATTAGCTGTCGTGTAAGAAGCCTATTGTAACGCAAAAAATGATTGATTTAACGAAACGCCAATTGGGTGTGCCTAGTCGATAAATGCGCATCTACCCTATGCCCACTCGCTCCCAAGCTGGCGACAGAACACAAGACGATAGACCAACCAGACAGAATCATATTATATTACACACACTCCTTTATATACACATAAAACCTGACCACAGTCAACCAATTAGGAAACTAACATTAATACAAAATAGGAGCAATAGTGAATGTGAACTGGAGTATGTATACACAAATGATCAACTATAGTTCATCAATAAAAAATGATATACTAACAGTTAATGTGTCAAATTGGAGGATAGGGTAGGGGGGACTGAATAATAATAGAAATAAAATGTTCACCTTGAATACAACCAAAAATACTGAAATAGTCTACAGAAAAACAATTCTCGGTGATAATCAGTCTTCTTTAGGTGTCCGGCATATCAATGCCACTACTCTGTTCCCAGTTCTTTGAAGTGTCGAGTCCAGTTATTGTGCAAATATGTAATCCTTCTTTGGTTTAAGTGCCGTTGGATACTCATTAGATTTCCGTTAACACTCATTTTTCTTGTATAAATATCTAAATTTGTCGGCCGAATTTAATGATCTGATCTATCAGTTTCTTTAAACATCTACTAGTGTAAAAATTTATACCGAGGTTGGGAAGTGCTGTGTTACTTACTTCGAATTGCCAGAAAAATGCATGATAATTAACTATAACATTAAACAGCTGACTTCGCATTGCTAATTTAGTAGACTACGGAGTCAAATTCATTCTTAGTTGTAGAACTTTCCAGCCTCACCGGCTGTAATTTCAAAGAAGACAGTCATTTTGTTGCAAATTGTCTTTATTAACGTTTTTAAACTGGTTGATTTGATTGTGAAGCTTTTGTTGTTCTGGAGAATGTCAGCACTTACTTCAGGTAGAAGTACACTGTCCATACTTTGTCAACGTAGTGTATGTGCGATAGAAATACAAGATCAGACGAGTCTGCTAGTTCCTGTTCTCCTGTAGCTCATAAATAAATTTTCTCATTCCATATACTCGAGTTGATTTGAGACGTTCTACGAGAATTCACCGGATGATTGCTCGTCTTTAGATTCTTTTTTTACAGAGTAAACAGAAAACAAACATCGAACAACGTGTTATTTATGTAAGCAGAAATAGTAAAGTAAATTTCTTCAAAACAATACTGACATGTTGAGGCTTCAAAATCCCTGAAAATACAATTGTTCATTAAGTCAAGAGAAAGAAGTCATTAATTTTTGTAACCTTGATTTGTAAACTTTCATTACATTAATTTAATTAGAATGTGGGTCCTACTCCTGCGTACAGTTTGATAACATTGAATTGTAGTAATAAAATGTTAGTAATTTCACTTTGATAAATAGTCACTATAAATTAATTGATATAAAAAATCGATGCGTTCATATAAATGATGTTCGCTAGTCTCGTCTCACTTTTTGCTCCGCAATACAATGTTCGTATAAGTCGAGTCTTTTAGAGTAGCTGTGGCTTAGGAAGGAACAAGTCGTGGTATCTGACTGAAGTACAAGTATCGGAGATATCGTTTCGGATTAACCGTATCGACTATCGAGGGAGTCAGATATATAATTCGGCTACTGTATCGTATCGCGAATCGTACCGAATCAATAAGAACCCACATATTGTCCCATCCCGAAAACATATCACATATGCATCTTCCACTGAACTAATCGTACTGTCCATTTCCATATCAAAGTTATTCAATATATTCCGTTAGTTTGCAATAGCTGATCTAACTCCATCTGATGCTTTTGAAATCTGTAGGTCAATACCAATCCACAATTGTATCGATACTCTAGGCATATACATTGTTCACAGAAATGTAATATTTGTTATTGGAGACGGTGAGTAAGATGTTACGTTTTTATAATGATTGATGTATAATTTATTTATTTGTAAAATATTATTATTGCGGTCAATTTTACTTGAATGACCTTAGTTTATTTGGGTTGTGATCAAATTCGAAAAAAAACAAAGAAAAATTTGGACCAGTGAACACATACTGGGAAGAGGAGTTAAGTAAATTTTCCAGTTTCAGACAAATAAAATTTTCTGAACAATGTGTGCAGTTATTTGCAATGTGTAAAAGATCTAAACTCCGAACCACCAATTTTTGAGGCAAGTTAGTAAAATGGGTTATTTGAAATATGTTAAGTTCGGTGGAGCAGGTCTCAAAGTCATTTAGTACGAAGTATTGCGTCACTACATATAGTCATTACCCATTGATCAAAGCTTTATGACAGGTTTTCCGTTTTCCATTTACACGTATTAGATATTATTAATTCTGTTTTATATATATCGTAGTAATGCAGATTTATCTATTCGTTGTACCACTTTGCACCTCCAATCTCTTATCATGTATAATCAGATTGATATGCCGGACACCTAAAGAAGACTGATTATCACCGAGAATTGTTTTTCTGTAGACTATTTCAGTATTTTTGGTTGTATTCAAGGTGAACATTTTATTTCTATTATTATTCAGTCCCCCCTACCCTATCCTCCAATTTGACACATTAACTGTTAGTATATCATTTTTTATTGATGAACTATAGTTGATCATTTGTGTATACATACTCCAGTTCACGTTCACTATTGCTCCTATTTTGTATTAATGTTAGTTTCCTAATTGGTTGACTGTGGTCAGGTTTTATGTGTATATAAAGGAGTGTGTGTAATATAATATGATTCTGTCTGGTTGGTCTATCGTCTTGTGTTCTGTCGCCAGCTTGGGAGCGAGTGGGCATAGGGTAGATGCGCATTTATCGACTAGGCACACCCAATTGGCGTTTCGTTAAATCAACCAATTATTTTGCATCATAACATAGATGTTGTGGAGATGGCTGTAGTTTTACTTGATATTACGAATTGGTCTGAGTTAGACAACCATTGGAAACAGGAAGCATTAGATAGCTGTTTTGTTCTAGTTTGGGACTCTTCGGCAGTGTGCATTAACGACCTCATCAAGAAATAGAGTCTAGAACCTTCAGGCTTCACAAAGAACGTTTAACTGTCATACCACTAAGCCGGCATCTGAAGATTTATATTTCAAACTCAATCGATTCGCGATATTAGCCCAACTTTATCCATTGACAATGGTTGGTAACTGCCTCGTACTCTATTTGGTTAAAGTTAACGTTTTTTGGGAGTTAGTCACTGGAGTGAACTAGTATCGAGAAGACGTGAGTAGTGGGTTTCAACCCTGTTGAATGTTAGCTAGTTACACACTATTGTGAATGTATGAAGTCGGGCGGATATCGCTAATTAGTTGAGTTAAAAATATCAACCTTTGGATTTTGGCTTAGTGGTATGACAGTTAAACGTTCTTTGTGAAGCCTGAAGATTCTAGACTCTATTTCTTGATGAGGTCGTTAATGCACACTGCCGAAGAGTCCCAAACTTGAACTAAACAGCTATCCATTGCTTCCTGTTTTCCAGTGGTTGGCTAACTCAGACCAATTCGTGCTATTAAATTAAACTACCAATTCTATTTGCGAGTTTATGTACTTCTCTCTTGTTGATTTTTCCTCATTATATGTAAGCTCAGTTGTTTTATTTCCTTCGAAATCGGGTGTTTCCTCAATGTGAACTTTCTTAAGTCTTTTCAATCGTTGCAGCACATTTCTCTCCGGAATTCATCTTCGACTGTACCAGGTTTTCCTTTTAAGATAGTTTTATTCCTCTTCTTTGTTTCCACTCTCAATTTCTATGCTACAAGCTGCTTAGAAGTGTGGGGATTAGGATTTAAACACATTTGTTCTGTGTCCTACTTTAGATCTTCTTTAACTGAAATCCTTACTGAGTAAACAAAAGATTGACATTTCCATGCCTAAAAAATCTTTCAATGGACAAATTTTTACTTGTCGTTTGTGGTATCCATTAATCTATTATTTTGAATGATGTGATCGAATTTTTGATACTTTCAACACTAACCTGTTAATAACCGACACTCTATTAAGAACTTTGCGCCTTCCAAGTCGAAACATTTCTGATGATTAGCCTTTCCGTTAGCCTGCGTTTGTCCTCATCATACAGTTCTAATATCTAACCTTTTTCCCTTTAGATTTCAGTCTTATTGGGTGACTCTATCTTCACAACCTCTGGATACTCTAAAGTTGAACCAACTTCTTTACCAACCTTACTGTTCATTTTGCTTCAAGGGTATACCTCGTTATTGTGATGTTCATTTGTCCCATTCCAATTCTCATGAATCGTGTGGTGGTCGTTTTATAATGAAATCATGTGATGATAAAAATATTTGCCCTAGTTGTTCAGAGGGACTTGTCAAGAGTAACATTTTCAATGATACCTTTCCTCCGGATAACTGTCCACAGCAGAACATCAGCATTCGTTCAAATATTCCATGCAACAAGACTCTATCTGATTTCATTTCAACTGACAAAAATGAATGCCACAATATGGCTACTACTTACACTCTCACTACAGCAAAACCGAAACTGGCCTTCATTAACAACCCTCACAAAACTCTGTCATTTAGTGAGCAACATGTGTGTAAACCACCAACTGACACTACTAGTCGTTCTGATACAAATACTACTTCACAAGATATTCGTCACTGTAAACGCTTACCAAGTAACTGGTCTACTATTAGTAGAAGACTGACGAGTAATGGCGACGCATCAGGTAACTTAAGATTTGTTGCTGCATTTTAGGTACTATTACTTTTGTTTCCTTGTCATCAATATTCGAAGAATGTGAAACTAGATATTTTAGTCATGCCATTCCGTATTTACCTATGCACTAAATTTTCAAATATTTAATAAAGGAACTAGTTTTCTTACCTTGTACTAGCTCGTTCTTGTATCTTATTATCTGATTAGAAAACTGTACCTACAGTATTCCAAAGGTACATTTTCTAACATCAATAAAGAAGTCCGCTTCAGCACAGATTCGCAATGAAATCAGTTGACGAAATTCTTACCAATCGATTTGCATTCTTTACCTTGATGATTTTTCCTTTCGTTGTCATCACAGTGACATATAGAGCAATCAGTCCTTCATCATACTGACGGTTTATTTTCATACTATTTTATCTACTCAAATTTGTCTAAATTAGTTTGGAGTTTCATGCCTCAACCGTTCATAAAACATTCTCTTACTAACATAGATTATTATTCACAATCGGAAGTTTGCAAAACCTTCGGTTTGCAAACTTTGTATCAAAGTTTGAGGTACACAAATCTCTTTGCCAGGTTTTGCCTTATTTAGCTGAATTTAATCAACATTAATGTGCAATAAGAACGTTATTATAAACAGAAATTGGAAACATCGGTCTACAGTATAAAATAAAGTAGTTCTATATACTTCATAATGCGCCTATATTATGCTTGTTATTAGCCAGTCAAGCTTAAACAATGTAGAGCTTGGCTCAGGCTCAAATTACCACATAACATTATCACGATTAGATCAAATTTACATGGTTGACACAATATAATTCCACAGGAAGGAATTAAACAAGCATGTGTTGTTCCTATCGCCTTTGTTTCTGTCGCCCACCACTGCTCACGATCCTTGCGTAAACTTTTTATTAATTTATATTTAACTCGTCATTGCTATCCATCATTCTGTGAACCTGTTGAAATAGGTTTCCGTGTCTCTTTTCTGAAATTTGTTGGTCTTTCTTAACTTTTGCACTAAGGTTGGATGCAGATATCGTTACTGCATTTAAAACTGTTTTAAAATTGATCCAAACTTCTTCTCAATGAAGCTGCTGGATCCATTTTTTTTTTCGTTCACGAGCTGACAATAGAGGGGTTTTTCAGTTGTGACCTTCCTGAGTTCCGTAAAACGCATGGGAACACGTGCTCTAACTTGGGCATGATCAGAGTCCAAATATGTGCTCTAAAATAAGCCTCTCTGACGAATGATCTCGATATGATCTATTTATGTTTATCGTTGTGTTGATGTTAGAGACCGCCATGTTACACAGTGTCTCCCTATTCTTAAGGTCTGTGCTTGCTAAGGTGGTAATCTGAAAATAACTGTAGACGATTGTCCCTTTTACCCGTTCGTTGGACTAAAATGATAAAGCAATTAGCGTGGTGTTTTCCAGTTTGATTTGGCTTACTGATTCGGGCGTCAAAATCTCTCTCTATGATCACTGTGACTGAGTGTTTAGTCTTAAGATAGTTAGAAAACTCATATACTGATGGTCGATCCTATCAATTTTGATTTATCCGCAACGCGACGTCTTGCAGCTGACCCCCAGCCTTGCCTTATTCTATTACTCAGGCATGATGACCTGACCGATTTTATCAAGAAGCCAATTAATCACCCACACATGTATTATTATAATACAAACCAGTGATGTGCAGAATATATATATATATATATATATATATATATATATATATATATTTAAGATTTAGTACTTTGTCTCATATGTCTGTCACACGATATTTGCCAATCACATGTCTTCTTCCGGACATGTCGCTTCCCTTCTTTAGTGTGTTTCATACACAATTCCCATAGGAATTCTACTTTGTGATGGTGGTCCATCTTATTTCTTTTACGTCACAATCACTCAATCAAATAAATTGATGCCTGTTGCCTCCACGTGGAGCATAAGCCGCCGACCAGCACTCTCCATCCAATTCTCTCTTGGGCTTTCCTTTTGTCGCAGTTGATTAATATGTCGTATTATCACAAAGTTGCCTACTCTTACTTCATATACCACCTTTCCTACCATAGTAACAATCTTCCCACTGGTCCATTTCGGACTATTAGACCTGTAATCACCAGCATAAACATAGTCACCAACGTTGAGCTCACAAAACTTTTTATAATCATTCCCACCACGGTTTGATGTTACATTGACTTTATCCCCAGGGTGCACAATATTAAACAACGTTCTTATGTGCCGGCCAAACATAATCTCGGTTGGAGACTTCCTTCTCTATTGGGACTTGGTGTTGCTTTGTATGAAATAAGGAATTGCTGCTAGGCTTCCTCATCATTAGCCTCTCCTCTCCCTAGTCTATTACTGTATATCTGCCCTACGTCCACTCAGTCCCAAACCAGAGATAGAGAAATAAAAGGCTGATGAACCGACCAGACAGAATCGTACTGTTTCAAACATTCTGTTATACTCAGTATGTTTGAACCAATCCCAACGTATGCAAAATATATTGTGTGGCTATTGTAATTACCAACCAGTGCTCTTACGCGTCTGCCCTGTGACTGCCAGTCCCCAAGCCGGAATGCAGAACACAAGGTAGACGAACCAACCAGACGGAATCATATGGTACTTCGAACGCTCCTTTATACATACAAAAAATCAGACAACACATCGAACCAATTAAGAATTTTACATTAATACAAAACAAAAGAGATGCCAGTGAATAGAGATAACTTGTACGCATCTAATTAACTGTAGTTCATAATAATGAGCAATATACAAACAGTAAATATACCAAACGGGAGGATAGGGTAAGAGGAAAGTAACAATGATAGAAATGCGATGTCTATATTACTTTTGTATCTGTAGCATGGATGGCTGATATTATCGACCCTGTTGTCCGCCGCTCTTTGTCTTACAGCTAGCACCCAGCGTTGCCCTAATCTATTGCTCAGGCACAAAGATGCATCTGATTATCAAGAAGCTAAGTAGTTACCCACATACACGTACTAAAACAGCAACCATAAACCAATATATATATAAGACCTAGTCTTTGTCTTATACGCCTGTCACACGATATTGGCTAATCACATGTGATTCCACCATCAGGATTGTAAACAGAGATATCAAATTTACAACGGTATCCGACGTCATAAAAGAATTATCCAAGTTTGACTTTTGTGAAACAGATAAACTCTTAACCATAAGGTCGATGAGGGTGTTCTGTTGTTGTAATGATAACTTCATATCCTCCATTACGAAATATGAAACCTTCGACAATAAGAAAATTTTGAATTCAGTTTTCAGTCACTGTCACCGCTGCTATATCAGACGTAGGTTCTTCGTTTTTAATGTCCGTCACCACTGTTGTATCTGAAGGATGGATGGTCGATATTACCGATTTTGTTATCCGCTGCGCTATTTCTTTCAGCTATCACCTGGCCTTGCCTTGTTAAGGCACAAAGATGTGACTGATTATCAAGAAGCCAAATAGTCACTAAACCGCATATATTACAACAGCAACCATAGACCAATAACATACAATATATATATATATATATATATATATATATATATATATATATATATATATATATAATACCTAGTCTTTGTCTTATATGCCTGTCACACGATATTGGCCAATCACATGTCTTCTTCTAGACATACCAATTACCCACAAATAATTGCAATAATCTTGTAAAATATTGTTCTGAAATTTTGTTAATCTCCCGATATAACATATTCCTTTATGTATACACAAAATCAGACCACACCGTTAACCAGTTAGAAAACTACCAATTATCAAAATAGGAGTAATAGTGATAATGAACTGGAGTAACATATACACAATTGATTAACCATAATTCATCAATATAAAATGATATACTAACAGTTAATGTGCCAAATAAGAGGATAGGGTAAGGGGCACTGATTAATAATAAAAACAAAATGTTCACCTTGAATACAACCAAAAAATACTGAAATAGTCTACAATTCTCGGTGATAATCAGTCTTCTTTAGGTGCTCGGCACATTCTTCAACCGACTTTCCTGGCATGGTAGGACCTTTATGAGTGATTGTTCTAGTCAGAGTACTCCGACTGATTCGTCACGTTTGGCAAACCCGACCACCACGTCTAGGTAACAGCACAATTGGTCTCCATTGAAAGTCACGTTTGTGGAGGTATCTATTTATTTGTAATCTTACGTTTATTTCCATAATTCACAATAAAATTAGATGATTATATTTCTTATTATTTGTGCTTTAAGCTATTTATTTTTATCTCTTCTTAAGGAAATATTGCTCATTGTATATCTACCAGAACACGTCAAACTGAAATAAATTGGTATTTATTCAATCAGAATAGCCCAACACCAACTGTCATCCCAGGAAGTCAGTATACTAAAACTCGGCAACTTGCTTCTAGTATATGTGAAAGCTTAGTGCCTTATCGTCAGGAATCATGTAATTCATGCAGTCATCTTAGTTCTGCTGTTGCGCATTATCCGCCATGCAAACAGGATGGTATCAAGTCCTCATCAGTTTTCTTATCATCTACTGCACCACTTTGGGCGGCTGCACCTACTTATTCTAAACCAAAAACTGGTAAGCTGTATGTTTCAAGGAAGGAAATTCAAGCTCTGCGTGTTGATCAACAGCACCAGCTTTCTGTTTCACAAACGAATATGAAAGATTTTTGTTACTGTTTCCAATTAGATTCATCAAACAAACCATTTCATGTAGGTAACCATCCAAGTGAATCCGGTAAGAAGTTGTTTGAATCATACATAATTTAAGTAGTCTTTTTTCACTCTATTTTGTCCTTCACCTATTTCAAACTTGTGAATATAGTTGGCAAAAATGGACTTTTGTAGTGTTACTCTATGTATCTGCCACTGTACTTGTAGTGTTCGCAATTTTACATTGAGATAATTTACTTGTACATGTGCGAAGTGTTCTCCAAACTGTTTTTTATCAATGGAAATTGCAGATGCGCATCGTGTATCCTACGGATTTCATTAATTCAAATTCGTAGTCTTACTCGGTGTACACTTGACGTCATTATTGGTTTTAAATTAAAGTTCAGTGCGTTAAAGTTATCAGATGTCTTTATTGATTTATTTATTATCTGTCACTTGTGTTGATATCCTGTAAAAAACATAATTCTTAATGGACATCAGAAAATGTTAAAACAACTAAAAGATGTCCCGAACGTTAATTTTAGTTTAGGATGTTGCACTTGAAGTAGAAGTTCTTGCTGTTATAAATGTCAATATGTAATCTAAATCGTAGATATAATTTCTACTAATGTGTTTTTTCAATAATATGACATGGCTTCCATGAGACTATAGATTGAAACCCGCATGCAATCAAGGATGAGTTCTACCATCATTTAGACGATCTTCCAAGAAAGCGCGTTTGATAGATGTAGTGCCAGCTAGTGATTTGAATGTGCTGGTGGTGTCTAGGCGCGGAGAAAAACGGTTTGACCTACAGTTCGCGGATAATATTGTCTTACTGTGCGATAACACAATCCATCAGAATCGCACTTAATTAGTTGACAATTGGTATTTGTTAGTGTGGCATGTAGTTCGCACCTTCTAAATGCAGAGTAATTTTGTAAGACTGACAGGAGTGTTATGCATCTGCTCCCACTCTTTGTGGTGAATAGCTAGATGTAGTAGAAAAGTTAGTGTATCTCTATAGTTTTGTGAGTGCTGGAGGCGGTGTGTCATAAAAACAATCTACAGATATTCAAAGCCAGATCGGCTTATACGGAATTACGCCATCTTTGGCAACGTAATGTGAGTCCTGCTGTAAAAGTTCGGGTTTACTGCGCCATTGAACCAGTCCATGAAGTTATTGACAATTGGGCTGAGCCATGTTAATAGGTGCAGACTACCTGATTGCTGTCCGCGTGACGCTCGTAACAAATGGTTAGAGACCTTGGGTGATATGGCTCAAAATCGTTGGCAATGGCGCAGGTGCATCCACTCCTTATCTTCCTCCAAATTCTAAGTTTCTGAACTTATCATAATTTTCTCTTTACCGAATCATATTTTCTTAAATCTTATTTCCGATCTCTATTCGTTTCCATTAATACTAACTCTGTTACTAGCTCCCCTACTCTTGGAAATTGATCCGACAATTTAATCTCTATCTGCTAATTTGGGTATGGCAACTTGAACTGAAGTACGTATGTGCCATGTTCTACGTTGTAACTG
Source organism: Schistosoma mekongi (assembly GCA_034768735.1). NCBI lineage: Eukaryota > Metazoa > Platyhelminthes > Trematoda > Strigeidida > Schistosomatidae > Schistosoma > Schistosoma mekongi. The sequence continues at coordinate 67,715,404 of CM068306.1, read as the reverse complement.
ACTGACTGATTGACTTACTGCGCTTCGATGAGAATGGTTCTGTTCTGTTCTGTTCTTACAAGACGTAGTCTCTCCAAACTGAAGACGTTCGGAATTTCTCTGCTTTCGATCAATGTTTTCTCTGAAGAATCGCTAACATATTTGGTGGGAATATTGTGTTAGTAATGCTGAGGTCCGACAACTAGTGTTAGGGCGCATTGATGACAACTCACTTAGTGTCGCCATCTCAAAACACCGGCATCGGTAGCTTGGTCACACTTGACGAATGTCATTCCAGCATCTCCCATTGTAGAATCCAAATTAAGTCAGTTTGGATCGAAGAATAACTGATGAGGTTGGTTTAGATACGCGTACTCTTCTCCAGAAGAAATTCAGAACAAATGGTTGGGTGAGAAACGGTTCTATGCAAAATTATTTATATAAAGTACATTATTACCTAAACAAATGTCACCACCAGTTATTCAACCAAAATTTATCCCAAAGATTGGAATAATCAATTCAGTTTTAAGAAATAAACGAGATGGTTATTCTTTCCTTTCGAGATAGATCAAGTACTGCTTGTCCAGAAAGTAAGGTCTACATTTGTTACAACAAAATATTTTAAATTCTGGAAGTGTGCGTCAATCCACAATCAGAAAATGCACAAAACCAGTCAATTCAAGCAATACAATCAAGTAGAGGAATGAACCGATATGGCAGCCAACCAAAGCCAAAAGTCCAGTAAAACAAAATGTATGGAATCCATGAGAATAATAGAAATCCGGTCTAAACTCAAGGGAAAAACAAATATTACAATGAAAATAAATAGCAACTAACTCAAAAGGTCATTAGAATGTATAGCCAAGTGGAATAAGTGGAATAAATGTACTTTTAAGCGCAAAACAACGAAATACAATGGGGAAAAATGTTACTTGAAGGGATTTTTACACAGAATCATCAAAAAAGGTCTTACACCCATATCGCGCATTAATTAATGACACCGGGACTGGTTGGATGAAGCTGAAAGGTGGCCAATTAATGATATTGTACTGTGGAATGAGAGATATATGGTACTTGCTTCTGTCCATCCTCACCTTCTGATTACATTTCTATAGATGGTATAACTCAGTGGCTTAAGATCTTATCGGATATACCACAGAACGGAAGCCACTGTTGATTTCCCATTAAACACTTCATAAAAGTAATGACTTTTCTTAATGGAACGGAATCTTCTTGTTTGTATTTCTGTCTTAGCAATATCTTCTACCTCGTAATTCTCTTGTCGTATTGTATTTTTTTCCCTTCCTTTGATTGATGTCTGTCTCTGTTTTCTTCACAATATTGTTTTTGTACTAGTGTGGTGCATATATTTTTGGTGCCCATTAATACCAAATTTTATGTGTTTGGATAAATAAATAATGTAATCTGTGGTTATTCAGTCCACCCTAGATTAAACCTCTAGTTTTACTTTTACATATAAAAAAATAAATAGTCTTAAATTTTTACTGGGATCCAAAAATATAACCGTTAACTAGATTATGCTTATACATTTTTCTTATTTAGGTAACACGTTAACATTCTTAACAGGGACAGCTGATGGGAATGAGTCACTTCAGGGTAAACTGTGTCCTTTTAACAATAAAGTCCAAGTTGAGGCATCATCCTTTTATCCCGTAACAACAAATGTTTCCAATATTGATTCTGTATCTCAAACTTCATCTGATCCCTTTAATACATGCAAAAGTGATAGAATGTTACAATTTTTTTCTGGGTAAGTACGATGTGTACCACAAGTATTTTGTGTAAAAAATCAAAATTGGTGTAACCGGCGACTTTACAGTTTATTTTGGGTTGATATCTTCGCTTCTTTCTGCATTTTATCTATAATCATACGACCATTCTGGTGTTTAGTCACTGACTGAACAATCTTAACATGATTTTTCCCCATAAAACAGTGTACATTAACAATTCAAAATGAAAAAGTCTGTTATTTAGTATCGATTTGCATTTATTTATAATCTATAATGTGTGGTGCTTATATATGCTACTTTAAGCGAATCATTCTTTGATATGGTGTTGATATGGTGTTTGGGAGAGTATCAAACACTACTTATTCGTTCCATTTTTAATCATGTCCTAATTATTTGTAGTATTTTGTTTATTCCACCCATGTTTTCGGATCGTCATCTCTTCCAGTTTCATCCAACTTACTCAGTCGCTCGACCGTAGCTGCTACCTTGACGTGGTGATCGGGCTTTCCTATCGTAATGAGCCAACCGAGCTATATTGGCTGGAACGCATATTCCTCTAGGTCCTACTATGCCAAGCATGTCTGTTGGAGAACGATAAGACTAAAGGGCAGCAACCTAAGATCTGAGGGCCAAGTCGTACTGCTGGCTGCTGCGAGATGTGACAGCAGTAAGGTGTTTCCCTCGGATAACCAGCATCTGCAGCGATGCTGCCTTCTCATAAAGGAAGGAAGGGGTTAGAAAAGGTCGACCCTAAAAATGTCACACCTCACCTTACTCCATGGATTTCCATCTCCGGCAGTAAGGCATTCTAAAGAACGGGGCTAACACTTCGAAAACATCCCATAACAAGGTCGTGCGTGATCGGCCTCAAGCAGTTGTCCTTTGAGCTCTGCGATCGCGCTTCCAGGTCACTATGACCAATACTAATCCAGTTTCCTTTTCAGGTACCTCAAGAAGTAATATCCTTCCATGGTGTGGGCAGCCAGGAAATGATAACCGTCCTCATTTCTCTAACAGCATACAAAGTCATCTTGACTGAACTCACTCAATCTGATCATGTTAGCGAAATGTAGGGTAGTAGGTCACCTCAGCGAATTTACTCACTTCATGAAGTATCAGCAACCTCCGTTAGTCTCGCATATGTAGCAATTTTTTAATCTTTAATGTTCTTATGTAGTATTTATGACACTTATTCAAGGAGCTAGAAAATTTCGCCGGTAAACTTATCACCATCTATATTTGCTTTATTTAGTATCATTTTAAAATCAACGGCCATGGTGAATGTTTTGTTGGCATTTTCATCATCGTTTTCTCCGAGCTCCAGTGGTCCAGATTTCAGTTTATATTATCCATTTATCCTGTTTATCTACTGGTTAACTCAAACTTAAGAAGTAGACATTCAGCTCTATTTGATGCAGGTACCAATAGTTTAAAATCCCAATACTGTTCACAACGTCGTAGATCTAGTGATATCACTTTCTCAAGGGACTGCATTTGTGCAAGCTGAATTTTTATTGAGCTTGACTGTAACTTCTAGCTAACCCATTGTAATAAACTAGTTGGGATCCAGTGTCTGGAATAATTGTTCCCTTAGGTCCTACTATGGCCACATAGGTCGGTTAAAAATCAAAAGCAGTAAACCTTAGCTCGGGAGACAAAATAGTACAGTTGAATTTACAGGGATGTAAGGTGTTTTCCTCAGACAACTTGCATTGCAGAGATGCTGCCATCCCATAACGAAAATGATGCGGTTGCAACCGGTTAGCCCTAAAAGTGTGCATTACATCTTACCTCGGTAAGGTCTTTAAAATTACAGAGATATTAAACCAAAATGGCTGTACTCACGGAGGATGTGTGTAACAGTTCCTACACAATCATCTCTGTGGAAAGGTCGTTAAAACCATCCTTAACCCAATTCTCTATTCATGAACCCAGAGGGATTAACTCTTCCAATGTAGACATCCAGGGAGTTGTGACTGTATCCATATCTCTAACTGCATTAGAGATCACCATCAATGATGACGATTTGAGTCCCAGGTTTACTCGAGCTGCACTTTAAACTGCTTATTCAAGTATTAATTATCCGAATAGTAATATATATATATATATATATATATATATATATATATATATATAACCTTCTTGAATTTGTATTTACGAATTCAACTGCTGTTGTAAAGCTAGTTACATCAGACTCACAATCGGGCAAGTCTGTTAAAGCACTACTGGATATTATTCGGCTTGGCTGACGAAAACATAAATTAGAATATTTACAGGCTGGACACCAGAGTTTTTAGCAAACACTGTGTGCTGTGTAGATTTCAATGCGGCTTTCAAAATTATTTATCGTATCCTTTGTAGTATGCCATGTGATTTAAGGTTGCGTCTTCTGCATACAACCGAAGCTATTCGTATTCATGTCTTCAAGCCAGACTTTTGTGTACAAGAGAGATCCTTTCATCCACCTTCCTTACATTGACCATTTATTTACATTTTACACTCCTTCATGAGTTGTGCTCGTAATTTCATGATAATTTTTTAAATTCCAATTTTCGTATCTTTAATCTTAAGTAATTTATCTTGTTTATTGTCTTGCTATCATAAATTATTATACCACGTTTTAAATATTACTTACTGTAATCTCGGTATCCATTTCATTATTCTCTCGATATCTCCTCCGTAAACACGTGATCAAACAAATTCCAAATTATAATCGATGTTATTATATAACACTTAATGAAAATCAATCAATGCCTGTTACTACTCGTGGAGCATAGCCCCAGACTAACATTCTCAAACTAACTCTGTCTTGGACTATCCTTTCCAGTTCTTAAATGCTGTTCATTTTTTCATGTCTGCCTTCATTTCTCGACGCAATACGTTCTTTGGTCTTCCTGTTTCCGTTTAGCCTTTAGGATTCCAAATTAATACTTGTCTTGTGACTCAATTTGATAAATTCCTCAACCTGTATCCTATCCACCTCCAGTATCTATTTATAATTTCTTCCATAACGTAATTTTGGTTGGTTTGTTCTCTGCCACATCAAGTAGCTACTGGTGGTGTCTGACCAACGGACACGGAGTATCTTACACAGACAACCATTAATAATAAATACCTGTCTTTTTTTAATGAGACTTTTCGTAATTCTCCAAACAAACACCAGCTATGTACAATTGAAATGTTTTGACGTTTGTATTCAAAATGCATAAGTGAAATGAACGACGATATAGAATCCTGTACATTCATGGAATCGGTTAATATCGGAACAATTAATAGTAGTACTTGTAACGATGATCCATCAAAATTACCCGATTTTAATCCATCAGAATTTCTGTTTAACAAACCTGCTAATAATAACATTACTACTTCCATAGCAGACGATTTAACTGATAAAATATTGGAATCAAGATTACGTGAAATAGTTAATCGTGACCTGTTATATGAACTATGCGAACAAGAGAAAGATTATTTATGGCGTGGTCGTTATTGGTGTTTAAATAATTTACCATCTGCATTACCGTGGATATGCCAAGTTGTTAATTGGTGTGGTCGTGATACATTAGCAGAATTTTACACGCTTATTCACCAATGGCCACACCCATTTAGTATTGACATAGCTTTACGACTGCTTGGTGCATTCGATTTAACAAGAAGTAATTCAAACTATACTGATTTAGCAAATGGATTAAAAGTTGGAGCAAGTGGAATAGCTGATGTATACATACGTCAGTTGGCTGTGAATAGTCTGTATAATCTTAGTGATGCTGAACTAAATGACTATCTGTTGCAGCTGGTTCAGGTATGACAGTTGATCTGTTTGTTTTACCTTGTTATAAAGCAGTTACTACTTTTAACTAAACAAACGTCAGAAGTGACTCTAATTTCACTATAGTTGGAATATAAATAAACCAGTTGTCATTCACTTCGTGATAAAAGTATATCTCGTATAAAAGATATTGATTGAGTTTTCGTTTTGTACAGATTTACTTTTAGAATTCCTCCTGGTAAAAATTTTGATTCATCTATACGTGATTAAATCACATCATTTCTTAGCTAGGTTTACTACTTTCAAGAGCTAATTAAGACGGCTAACGAAGTCCACTTTTTGCAACTTTGATCGACATGGAACCATTAAATAAGGCCCTCATAAGTTATCTCTATCACAAAAATATTCTTTAATCATTAATGGAAGTGTAGTTCGGTTTATGTGTAAAACTTATCACTATCCACCATATAACGATGTACATTTCTGAAGCTCTTCTACATAGTCAGTTTTCTGCAAAACATTAAAAAACCTCACTGCCGATGTGCACATCATGATCACTGTGTTATTTTTGATTACGTATCTGGCTTCTTGAAATTTTCTAGCATAGTATCACAGCCAAAAATAATAAAATAGTCTACAGAACAACAGTTCTCGAAGATAATCAATCTTCTTTAGGTGCCCGGCATATCATGAAGGCTTTTAGCTCAGTAGGATTTTGGCTCTATAATGTTCTCTGGGTTGGATAGTAAATTGTTTGCTGTTTTTCTGTACAATATCATCAGTATAAATTACAAAGTTGTTGAAATTCTTTCAGAAGTAGTTGGCATGTTTTCCTGTCTATATAGGAATTATGTTACCACTGTTTGAACATTTGTATCGACTATCTGTTTTTCTAACCAGGATGTCAATCCTAATTTCTTCGATTCTATTGGTGGATTGGTGTTTATAGGAAGGTCTGTAGATGCTGCTTCGACGACCGGTGGGTTCAGTGGGGCTAGTGTATTCAGGTTTTCTCTGAAGTACTTTGCTCATTCGCTTTGTTGTCCTTGCGTCTCAGTGATTGGTTCGCCAGCTTTGTTCTTGATTGGCCGTTCTAGCTTACTAAATTTTCCAGCTAGTTTATTCGTTGTATCGTATAGGTGCCTCATGTTTCCTTCTCTTGAATCTTTTTCCGTTGTCACTTAACAAATTTCCGTCTATCCAATCTAATGCTCCTCTTAACTTGCTTGTTGGCTTCTGCGTATTCTGCCTGTTCTTTGGCTTTCTCTGTTCTAGCCCAGCTGTTCTTGCTTCTCCTTTCTGGGGTCTTATCTTGAGTACCAACAAAGATTCATTCTTTATGGTGGTGTCCCTTGTGACCCTAAACCTCCTGACATGTCGAACTTATTGTTTCCCTAATCCACTCCTTGTGTGAGGCGTTTTTTTAATGACCGGAGTACAACAGTACCTCTCCTGTAGCTACTTTTTGCTATCCAACTTGTAACTATTGGGTTTCACTTATCCTCTGTATCTCCAGGTTGTGTCTTTTCACTTCTTCAGTTATTTGGATGCTTCTTGCGGTCTCCTACATGGTGAGAACATTCCATATATTTATATTAATTGTTGCGCTAGTTGTCAGAAGGGTCATTTGCCTCGTAGTAGGAACCCAGCTTTCAATATGTGGTATCATAGCTCTGCGAAATCAAGACCTTTCAACTCCCAGGGCAGAGTTTAAACGGGTTTTTGTGGTTACCATAGTTTTAACAGGGTTGTTTTTTACGGGATGGGGTTGTCAACCCCATGCCCAATTCTCATCTTTTATCCAGGCTTTAAACCTGCAGCAACCCTAGGAGGATTCCTGGCATAGTTGTTATGTAACACCATGACACGTGAAATGTTGCTCCCATTTTGTAAACCACATATATTTGTATAGTAGCCTATTGATAAACTAATTGAAGATAAATTTCTTTTCGCTCTGTCTTTCTTTTTCTTATGTTTCCGAATGAGTTTTGAACTTACTTACCAGCTAAAATGTTAGTCATTTATATTATTTGCTCCACTGAACATTCACACATTGAGACTGTGTAATCAACAGGCTGCAGACTTGTTAAGTTTACCAAGTTGCAAGTGGTTAATTGTCTATTAGAGGACAACAGGGTATCCTAAGCTCGTGTAAATAAGCTTTAGTTCGCCCTAAAAATGTCATATACAAGTACATTTACCCGTGCCGCGATTAATCCTCGTTTGTAATCGGTGAGCTTTCCTCTTTCTAGAAATATCTTCAAAGTCAACTCGATTGACCTAAACTTGTTTTCGGCCATTTGCGTCAGTATTATTAGTACCGTATGTCAGAGTGATGTGCATTTTCTTTCAAACTTGACCATCATATTGCTTCATTTTAAACCACCTCAATTTTATGTCGAAACTACTTTAACATTTTACTTTAGACCAAACATTAATATGCTTCCAAATACCCTTGATAATGAGTTACAACCAGTTTCGGAGAGACATTCATCTATCATTACTTCACCTTCAACGCGTTGTATTCACAGTGATGATGTTAGCTGTTCGCGACAGGATGACGGTGTTTACAATGTTAGCAATACTTCCAAGTTACCAGTGGGTACGGGCGTCATTTTGGAGAATCCTAAAAGCTATTTAAATTTGCTAGGTTTTCAGAGAAATGGATCCACAGTTTTAAATCATTCAGACGCAGCAGTACATTACATCAATTTTTCGCCAAACTGTTTAGTACCTAATTATTTTTCGGACCCAATCTGTGTCCAATTTACAAAGTGAGTCCAGTTTTACTTATCTTTTCCTAATGATCAAGTTTTAATGAAAATCACCAGTAGTGACTTGGTATTGTATTTAGAACTTTCAAAATTGTTTATTCATTTCAGTCTAATAAATTCATTATGGGCCAGTTTTCCCTGTACATTTGCATCAATTTTTTTTAATTGCTTGCCCTTGCCAACTAGGTTTTAACTTTGGTGGTTATCATACAGTGCTTCAGAAGGTAGGATTGTATTTTGGATGCAGTATGAATTACCCGTAACTTGCAAGCTAGCAAACGCAGTTTTGTTTGTTATTAGCTCCTTTAAGCAAATGAGGTCAATAAACGTTGAGTAGATGTAATGCTGTGGTATTGTTTCTTTCCAGTACTTAAGCGGCTACACGATCAATTGTATTAAGATTCTCACTGTATTCATGTAATATATCAAAACTGTTGTTTTGTAAGCAGATTAATTGAAATATAGCTTCAATTACAGTAATGCTGATATCTGCATATATATATATATTGGCTTGAATGTGTTACATGTTCTCGGGACAGCCGAGTTATTTTTGGTTGCTGAACTAAGCTTGATACGATAACTTATGTTAGTCTCTTTAAGCAGACACAGATCCGACTGATCGGTCAATAAACAGAAAACCTATGCAAATGGCTACATAGCAACGAAACCGAGTGACAAATCACACATATCAAATGCAAGAGTAATATATAAATTATAGCAGTCTTTTCATTAAGTTGTAATTTATCATCTTCCACTAACCAATCACAATACGCGTAAGCTAAATATATATCACCTTCCCACTTAACGTTGAGATTTTTGCTTAGTTATTAACGTCAGTAATTTTGACCAATCAATTAATGCCTGTTACCCCAAGTGGAGCATAGACCACCCACCAGCATTCTCGAACCAACTCTGTCCTGGGCATTCATTTCTAGCTCTTCCCAAGTGCTGTTCATTCTCTCCATGTCTGTTTCCGATTCCCGACGCAATGTGTTACTGGGTCTTCCTCTTTTTCCTTGACCTTTAGGGTTCCAAGTTAGTGCTTATCTTCTGACCCAGTTTTTGATGATTTCTTAAATGCGTGTCTAATCCACATCCAGCGTCTTTTCCAAATTTCTTCCTCGGCTGGAAGTTGATTAGTTCTCTGCCACAGAAGGTTGTTGTTGATGGTATCTGGCCAACGAATCCGAAGAATCTTGCGCAGACAGTTGTTTATAAATACTTGTATCTTCTGAAGGATACTTTTCGTAGTTCTCCAAGTTTCAGCTCCATACAATAGAATTGTCTTCACATTTGTATTGAAGATTTTGACTTTAATGTTGACTGACAGTTGGTTTGAGTTCTAGATGATTTTCAGTTGTAGAAATGTTGCCCTTGCCTTACCAATCCGCACCTTCACATCCAAATCAGACTCTCCTTGTTTGTCGATGATGCTGCCCAAATATGTAAACGTTTCAACGTCTTCCAGAATTTCTCCGTCAAGTGTAATTGGGTTAGTGTTTGTTGTTTTGTATCGAAGGATCTTGCTATTCCCTTTGTGTATGTTTGAGGCCTACTGCTGCCGAGGCTGCTGCTACATTGTTCGTGTTCATCTGCATTTGATGTTGTGTGTGAGAAAGAAGAGCTAGGTTATCTGCAAAGTCCAGGTCATCTAGTTGTGTCGATGTTGTCCATTGTATTCCGACAGTGTCTTGAGATGTTGCATTCTTCATGATCCAGTCGATGACCAGTAGGAAGAGGAAGGGCGAGAGTAAGCAGCCTTGTCTGACACCGGTCTTCACTTCGAATGAATCTGTGAGCTGACCTCCATGCACGATTTTACAATGTAGTCCGTCGTAAGAATTCCGTATGATGTTGACTATCTTCTCGGGTACGCCGTAATCTTGTAGAAGGCTCCATAATATTCTCTTATCCACGCTGTCGAATGCTTTTTCATAGTCGATGAAGTTGATGTAAAGTGGCGAATTCCATTCAATTGATTGTTCAACAATGAACCGTAGAGTAGCGATTTAGTCGGTACACGATCTGTCTTTACGGAATTCGACCTGTTGATCTCGGAGTTGGGTGTCGACTGGGTCCTTTATTCTGTTGAACACTCTGTTGAAGACCTTTGCTGGTACTGAAAGTAGAGTAATGCCTCTGTAGTTCTCACAATTACTGAGATCGCCTTTCTTTGGTATCTTGATTAGGTACCCTTTTTTCCAGTCTGCTGGTGCTTGTTCTTCCTCCCAAATCTTCCTGAAGAGAATGTGGAGTATCTTTGAAGTTGCTTCTATACCTGTCTGCAGTGCCTCCGCGGGTATGTTGTCTGGTCCTGCTGACTTGCCACTCTTGATCTGTCTGATGGCCATTTTAATTTCTTCGACTGTTGGTGGGTCTGTGTTTATAGGGAGATCCGTGGCTGCTGCTTCGATGACTGGTGGGTTCAGAGGGGCTGGTCTATTCAAGAGTTCTTGGAAGTGTTCTACCCACCTGTTCCGTTGTTCATGCACTTCAGTGACTGGTTTGCCAGTCTTTTTCTTGATTGGCCGTTCTGGCTTATTGAATTTCCCAGCTAACTTCTTCGTTGCATCGTATAAGAGCCTCATGTTTCCTTCTCTTGCAGCTTTTTCCGCTGTCGTTGCTAGGTCCTCAACAAATTTCCGTTTATCCAACCTGATGCTCCTCTTCACTTGTGCCTTGGCTTTCTTTGTCCTTGTCCGACTGTTATTAATCGCTATCTTTCTGCTCCTCCTTTCTTGGACCTTGTCCAGAGTACCAACAGAAATCCATTCTTTTCGGTGTTGTTTCTTTGGACCCAAAACCTCCTGACATGTTGAAGTTATCGTTTCCTTCTTAATCTCTTTCCAGTTGTCTTCCATTTTAGTTCCACCTTTTTCTAGTAGATCATGAAATACCTGGAACTTATTGTTGAGAGTTATTTGAATTCGTTGCGTTTGTTAGTATCCCGGAGAAGGGCTGTATTAAACTTTCGCAATACTGCTGCTCCAGTTGTCCAGTGCTTCCTCAGCTTCAGTTTTATTTTAGCCACCACCAGATGGTGATCGGAAGTTATGTCAGCTCCTCTCCTTGCTCTTACATCTTCCATGGTCCTTCTAAACTTATTGATGCAGATATGGTCGACTTGGTTCTCCGTAATGTGGTCCGGTGAAACCCACGTAGTTTGGTGTATACGTTTGTGGGAGAATATGGTGCCACCAATAATCATTTCGTTGAAGGCACATAAGTTTACAAACCTCTCACCGTTATCATTCTTTTCTCCCAGTCCATATTGTCCCATGATGTCTTCATATCTGGTGTTGTCCATTTCAACCTTGGCGTTTAGGTCTCCCATCAGAATGGTCAGGTCCTTGGCTGAACATTTATAGATGATTGATTTCAGCCTTGCATAGAACTAGTCATTGTCATCTTCGTGACTGTCGTTGGTGGTCGCATAGCACTGGATGACATTCATTGTAATCCCTTCCTTCTTCGTCTTGAAGGATGCTTTGATGATCCTAGATCTATGAGATTCCCATGCTTCTTGGGACAACATTAGTGCCACTCCTTGTGTGTGAGGCATTTTCTTTTTCGTGGTCGGAGTATAAAAGCACATTTCCTGACGGTAATCGTTGCTGTTCAGCTTGCAATCAATGAGTTTCGTTCATTCTAAGTATCTTCAGTTTGTATCTTTTCATTTCTTCAGCTATTTGCATGATTTTCCCTGTCTGCTACATAGTGTGAATACTCCATATACCTATATTAATTGTTGGTGTGGTTTTCAGAAGGGACATCAGCGTCATGGCTTCCGTAGAAACTCGGCTTTCACTATGAGGCGTCATAACTCTCCGAAATGAAGACCTTCTAACTTTCAGGGCAGATTTAAAATGGCTATAAAGGTTTTTACTAGTTAGTGTTTTCTTTAGCAAGGTTGTTGTTTTACTGGATGCGGTTGCCCAACCCTCCTCCTTCATCTGGGCCTGGGACCGGCAGCAACCCTAAGGGGGCTCGAGGCGTCCCTATAATCATGTTGTTCCCCAATTGGTCCGACATATTTGGAAGTTATTTTTATTATGTACTGATAACGCTTAATTCATACCCTAAATCGATCAAGTTCGTTAAGTATTACTATTTTGCTCTTAATCGATGCTTATGTACCATATATTAGGGAAGTGATGAGCCAAGTTACCATTGAAGCTACTCTGGATAGGTGATACGCGATCAATTCATTATTTGTATGTGAAAAGCATTTTGATGTAGTTTGGTTCTTTTAGATTTAATACAACGTCTGCATATTCTAAGTCAACGAGAAGACCTCCTGGAAGGAAATTAATTCCTAAGGAGTTAGAAGAAGTGAGTGAGATTTCTAAGAGCACATCTATGACGAAATTAAATAAAAAAGGATAAGGGGCAACCCTGATGAACCCCGTTTAAGGATGAAATTTCTCGTGATAATACGCCATATGCTCTGACTTGACCGATGGTGACTGAGAAGACAGCCATTATAAGGTTTATGTCTCTTTTTTGAGGTACACCTTTTAATGACAAACACTGCCACAAGACTTCACGATCTATAGAGTCGGACGTTGGTACACATGTCTATTTTCGAGGATCTAGCGCAGGGTAAATATTTGACCAATGCAACCTCGTCCAGGTCTGAAACCGGCCTGGTTTACTTGAGTCTGCTGTTCTCTAGTGTTGGATAAACGTCGAATAATTATAGGGGCTAATATTTTAGATACTATGTTAGTCAAACTGATTCCTCTGTGGTTATCACAAGAGGATTTCTGTCTTATTTTGTAAATTAGAACGATCAGCGATCGAGACCAGTCAGATGAGATGGTGATCAGTTCCCAGACTTTGGCTAATATATCAGTCAACCTGCCAGCTAAGACTGAACCACCATGCTTAAAGATGTTAGTAGACAAACTGTTAGGTCCTGCTGCTTTCCCTCGCTTCAATTTACTTATAACCTTTTCAACCTCACTGAGAGTTAGGGGACCTGTGTCAATTTTCCATTCAGGTAGCTTGTGGATAGTGGGTAAGCTAAGAGTAGCTGGGTGGCAGTTGAACTGTTCCTGAAAGTGTTCTGCCCATCGTTCTAATCTTCTAGACTGAGAGTGAATCATAGACCCACCTTTCTCAGAGATAATTTCATTAACCGCCGATTTCCTAATACCGGTGTTCTTGATAAGCCGGAACAGCTGTCTACTATTGCCCGCCACTTCCGATGCTTCCATCGCCTTTGCTTATGTTGCCCACCACTGTTTACAATCTTTACGCAGACTCTTTGTCAGTCTAAGTTTCGACTGTCGTCGCTCTTCATCATACTCCGGGCCTGCTGGAACGAGTTTTCGAACCTCCATTAGTTCACTAGAAGTTCTAGAGATCTAATGGTCTTTCATAACCATTGGATTGGGGTTAGATGCAGATAACGCTGCCGCTTTTACACCTGCTTTGAAATTGTTGCAGGCTGTTTCGGGGTGAACCCGTTGGTTGTGGGCAAGTAGATGCTTAGCCAAACTATTTCTAAATGAAATCTTAGCATTTTTAGTCTCGGATTGATTGCTGAGGTTTTCCTGATGTGACCTTTCTGTGACCAGCAAAATGCATAGAGATAGGTGTTCTTACTAGGTCGTGATCAGAATCCAAACACGTGCCTCAGAAAGAGCGGCAGTCCTCTATACAGTCCCTCCAACGGTAGCTAATACCGATATGGTCGATTTGTGTCAATCGTTGTGTAGATGTTGCGGGTCTCCAAGTTAAACAATGTCTCTGCTTATGCTTAAAGTTTGTGCTAGCTAAAAATAAACGGTAGTCTGAGAATAATTGCATCAGACGATCTCCGTTGTCTGTTCGATTGGCTGGGATGCTGAGTAACCCACTTAAGTGTTTTTTAGCCTGATTTAGCCTACCGGCCTGGGCATTAAAATCTCCTGCTATAATTACTATGTCTGAGCGCTTAGCTTTCTGAAGGAGACTAGAGAACTTCATACAGAACTAATCTTTCACTCCATCTGTGCTGCAGTCAGTGGGGGGAATAAGCAGAGACGACAAAAAGGCGTCGGTGTGTGTCCTTATCTTTCCGAGTTTGTGCTATGCCATTTAGACGGACAGCACATAGAACACTGTCTACAGGAATCCACTCGAGAAGTGCATGTTCTGCCCGTAAGCTTAGTGCTATGCCTACACCAGCAAGGCCACGTGAGCTAGCTGTAGGGTCTCCAGATAAACGAAGAGTGAATTGTGCTGTTCCGCTGCATTGACTAGGTGAGGTCAAACGGATGACAATGCTGGGATCCTGTATGCGTGTTTCGGAGACACAGCATCAATCACAAGAGATTCTAGTGTTTTAGCTAAGGCAGCTTGTTGACCGATTTGACACAGCGTACGTACATTAAAAGCTCCAACATAAAGTTTAGAGCGCGATCTCAGGAGACCTGGCATGACATTTCGAGAACTCGGGTAACCAGTACGAGTGGCACGCATAGAAGATGTAGTAGAAGAAGTGCAAACAGTAGAAACCAGTGAAAGAGAACGTGTTTGATCGTAAACAAAGTGATCTCGAATGCTGTTAGAGGTATGAGGGTGGTTATCACTTCCCTGCTGTCCACACTGGAAGGGTTTTTCTTAAGGAACCTGAAAAAGAAAGCGGATCAGGGGAGGCATTGATGACCCGAATGTGACCGCGGTGCCGAGGGGACAATTGTTTGAGGTCGGTCACCTATATTATTTGTTGCTCCGGTTGTCAGGAGAGGCATCGGCTTCATGGCTTCCGAAGAAACCCGACTTTCACCATGAGGTGTCATATCAGGCCTTCCAACTGCCAGGGCAGAGTTAAAATGGTTAAAGAGGTTTTTACTGGTTATCGTTTTGTTTTACTGGATGGGGTTGCTAACCCCATGCCCAACCCTCCTTTATCTTGGCTTGGGACCGGCAGCGACCCTGAGGGGGCTCCGGGAAACCATTGGTTTGTTTTTATTCAGTATCTTTTCAGCAGGCATTCCATTTTCAAATCTGTGATTATTCTACCGCTGTTTCTGTTATGTTGGACAACTGAAGAAGAGTAACGAACTCTCAAAACTGTGTTTTAGAAGACTATTTTATTTTACTTGCCGGTAAGGTAAACATTTCATTTCTATCATTGTTACGCTCCCTTTACTCTGTCCTCCCGTTCAGTATATTTACTGTTAGTTTATTGTCTCTTATTATGAATTACAGTTGATTAGTTGTGCACAAGCTACCCTTATTCACTGCCACTATCTCCTTGTGTCGTATTAGTGTTGAATTCTTAGTTGGTTCACAGTGTGATCTGATTTTATGTATATTGTGAAGGAATGCCTGAAATATAATACTATTTTGTCTGGTTAATTCATTGGCTTGTGTCCTTCTTATTCTGGCCTGAGAACGAGTGGGCTTCGGGCAGACATGCAGGGACTAGCTAAGCAGTCATTGGTGTTGATATTGCAACAGGTTTTTTACGCCATATCAGTTTCAGAAAACTCTATCATTGTATGAATCAATTTGTATGAATTCACTTTTGATGCATGTAGAATACATCAGCTAACCACACTCTTGTTTGTTTTTCACTACCTAGTTCACAACGTAACAATCAATGTGCTGGTTTATCTCAAATACCACGTGTCACAGCCGCCAAGCAAATTCTTCCAGACTGTCTTTTGGGCATACCACCGATACCATCAAGATGGATAACCCCTACGGATGTTTTTAACGACAGCAACTCACATATTCCTAGAACTTTGCATCTGCATTACGCTCATCTTACGTTGTCTGATAGCATACACAATTCGACGAGTGATGCTTGCCTGCACGGAAAGTCGAGTGACTTAGCGATCAATTATGGCACTGGGTATGAGAAAAAAACTAGCCATTACTTATCCCATTCCTTACGGTGTGCATTATCTTGTAATGCAAATTATTCTGAAACTGAACGTTTGGATCATAACTATAACCAAATTGGTAACAACTGTGACGATCGTTCCTTACAAGGATTAAATTATGTAACTATAGATATGAGACAGACCAGGGCACTTTCTGAATTAGGGCAAGAATTCAGCAGCAGTACTGGGCTAATGTGCAATGCTAGTTATCATATACCATTGCCAAAATGTTTCCTTCGTGATCATGTTAACAATCGGAAAGATTATGGCAATGTGAGAAGTAGTAGTATATTCAGTGGATTACGCAAACACTTAACAAATCCACGCATCCATCCTAGTTACTTTGTCAGAGGAAAAGATAAAGTGAGTGTGATTTCGTAATGTCGAGAGGCTTTTTTCTCCAGTTTTTTGGGATAAACATTACGCAATTTTTAAACAGAATTAATGTTCTTACTCTACTTATAAAGCTGAGGAATTCATCCATAAGGGATTAGCTAGAACAAATTCTCACCATTCTCAGGTCAGAATAGGAAGGACGCAAGCCAATGAATTAACCAGACAAAATAGTATTATATTTCAGGCATTCCTTCACAATATACATAAAATCAGATCACACTGTGAACCAACTAAGAATTCAACACTAATACGACACAAGGAGATAGTGGCAGTGAATAAGGGTAGCTTGTGCACAACTAATCAACTGTAATTCATAATAAGAGACAATAAACTAACAGTAAATATACTGAACGGGAGGACAGAGTAAAGGGAGCGTAACAATGATAGAAATGAAATGTTTACCTTACCGGCAAGTAAAATAAAATAGTCTTCTAAAACACAGTTTTGAGAGTTCGTTACTCTTTTTCAGTCATCCAACATAACCGGACGATATGGCTCCATCATCATTAAATACATTAACTGCCATTCCTAGCTTTAAAAACGGCCGTTGTATTCCACGTAATGACTACCCGGTTACTTGTCTCCTCTTCGTCATATCTAAAGCATTAGTATTCGTCCCTACAATCATTCTTTGTCCATGCATATGGGCAGTTGCGTGAGTGCTGGTTGTATCATGGCTTACAAGATCGGCTGTGACAATCTATTACGTTTTTAGAGACTTCATGATATTGCTGGCTGTAGGAGATCGGTGGTTCAACGCGTCAATGAGGGCAGTTCTATTCTGTGATTGTAAAGCTAATCCCCTCTGTGTTTGGCGATTGTTGTCTTCGAAAGGATACCCAATGGTGTGGTCGAGTCAATGACGATAATCCAACTGATGTCACCGTCTTGCGACATCAGATTCAATGTCTTAGACATATTTTTGTACCAGCTTTATCCAAGCGTTTTTTACAATGCGTGATCGTTGACTTTTACTGTAATGATAATTTACCGTAAGTGTCTGACTAGCTATAAATCCCATATTTCCATTGCTTGTAATTGTTTTAACATCACTTTCCACTTAGAGCGCTTTTTAGTGAATTGGTAAACATACATTATCACGTAGCTTCTTTTGTGTCAGACGGTTTATGGATCCAAAAACGCTCCTACAAATTCACAAGAAAGGAACCAAAATGCTGCTTCTCTGATTGCTCAGATTTTTAATCGTTTTATTCATTCATTCCAACGTCCATATCAACAAAAGTGCTTGTAGCTTGTCAAACTCAGGTATTTTCAGTTTACGTGTTACTGATAAATTAATTTTAATGTGTAACACAAAGATATGATTTTCTGCTCTTGGTTCAACTACAGACCGGTGCAAATATCTATGTAATATTCAAATGCCCCTAATATTATAAATAATGCATTCGCTCTTTAATATTATGGCAGAAATATTTTTTCTTCATAATATAGCAAACCTACTTATATGTATATTTCCTTATCGATGCGATACTATTTAAATTTTTTGTCCTTTTCTGAGCATCTACTTGAATCTTGTTCTATGAAACCATCATATTATCAAAGTAATAGTGGATAAATAAATCCACTTCTTATCGCTTTTTTGTCACATTTTTATGTTTTATTATTTTGATAGACTGATTTATTGAGAATGCGTTGAGCACAACTAAATAAATTAATCAGCTTACAACTTGTGACGTTTACTGTTTCCGAGTGGCTCGTACACTGTTGATGCGTTTTAATTCAGTTTATTGATGTGATAGTTCAATGGATTCGGTTTAAAACGTCTTCTCTGCGGTGTAAATCATTATATTTCAATGATTTCATCACTATGTATTAGTGTACAGTCATATAGGTAACATGAAAGGATTCATATACTTATATATATATAACAAATTTTACCAATATGTGTGATTTACTATTCACTGTAGGATTACTGTAGGATTCACCTGACATCGCGCTAAATTCACCGGAATGACGCACCCGAAATCGATAGAGTCAAAAGACTGTCTTGAGTGTTCGGAATATTTATATTGGAACAAATATAAATATCTAATATGGTTCTACAACAAATAATTATTAATTTACTGGTCACTTACATTCAAGGTGATTAAGCAACAACAGCAACAACAAACGGTTACAACAATCTGCCTTATGCACAAAGCACTCAAATTTAGTGCCAAACAAAATGGCTGGTCAGACAAATACTGTTCCAACCAATAGAAAACAATGTCTAGAAAGTTCAAACATAACTGACCAATGAAATACAAATTACAAATTATGCGATAAACACTCAGTAACTCCCGAGTAGTATGACAATCACAACTAAGTCCGACACTTACATGTACTAATATAAGTACACATTGACGTAAATTAACTAATTTTAGATCACCGAATAGCGAGGGAAATAGCTTATTAGTTACTCTGTTCCAAATATATACACAAACTGGAATTTCAGGTTCCAGAAACTGAACATTTTGGAGTTGCCATCCATCATGCACTAATCAAAATAAGAGCTTTCAAACTTCTAAGTATTGATTAACACTCCCAATTTTCGGGAGTCCTTCCTCTGTTAACGCAAAAGCAGAACCATAAACTTGTCAGAAATATTAAGTCCCCAAGAAACCACTAATTATTATATCAGTATGTATCTTTATGTTCTCGCACCCAAACACTCCAAGGTTATTGTACTTTATTCTTTTGCGTTTAAAGACATTATTTTTTGCTGATGGTCTTTGTAATGTGCTAAATTTTCTCTCTCAATCCAAAGTAATTACGTTATCTGCTTTTCTCTCTCCACAAAAACCCTTTTTGCATGATTTATTTTTTAAAGTAACCGGGGATCAAAGAGAGAAGGGAACTGTGATATCCAGGTGTCGAAGAGAAGCTCAAAGATAAGTTAGACCTAGTCAATTGTTCTTCAGACAATCCAAATCGAAATAACTGTCTTGAAACTAGCATTTTTTGGAGATTACTTTAGGTTATTGTCCAGTTTTTTGTTCTTTCTCCAGAAAACTGTTCATGTAAGCTCAGACTCCAATTTAGTTAGATACAAAAGGTTGACGAACATTATAGGTAAATAATATATCGTAAATATCAGATACAAAGCATTCTTATCTGATACAGTGTGGTAAGTAAATGATTAGACCAATTCATATTTTATACAAAAAAAATAATTGGATTCATGTAATTTCCTTCGTATTATTCACAATAAACTATGTATTCATCCAATGAGAAAACCAATCAATTTTTGTTGTCCATGCACCAGAATATGCTTCATTAAATTTATGATGAAAATAAGCAAGTGCTTCCTGTTCATTATCTATTTCAACAGCTAGAGTTTTCCTTACGTATTCTAAATCGCATACTGAAGTTAGCTCAGGTAAACCAGATGGAAGCATCATGGCTAATAATGTTAATATAAGATTTGAATGTCTACGTAGAAGTAGGTAAGCTTTACCACACAAATCAGTGAATTCCTGAAAATGCATATTACCGTTTATTTCTCCGATAGTTGTATGGACAGTTGATGATGGAATATTAGTTGTCATAAGTGAACCAGCATCAGGATTACCACGTGCGATTACTGTAACAAAATCCCTTGTCAAAACAAAAGGAACGCGTTCACGGGTAAAACCAAACTTTTTTTTACGGTTATCTAAAATATGTCCGAAATCAATATGAAACAACCGACCAGTTGAGTCAACCATTATATTATCTGGATGTCTATCTCGGATTCCCAAAATAAATGTAGCAATACAATAACCGGCGCATGACATAGTAAATGTACGTATCATTCGTTCATATGCACAATTATCATTTAATGTTGGGTGATTTAGCTGCTTTGCTTTTTGTTTAGCATGTTGCATTAACCACTTGTATAGCTGTGATGAATCAATCTGTAGTGCAGAACGTAGACGTTCTCCTTGTATAGACATAACAGTACGTGAATCACGTACTGCTTCAATTATTCCCATTTCATAGCCAGTTGCGAAACAACCATACGACGTTAAACACAGATCCATACCTTCTTCTTTCCATATACGATCCATTAACTATAAAACAAATGCATACAAAACTGTAGTTACAATCCTGGATTTTTCTTTACTGAGCAGCTAGATGATAGTCTATCTGTGAAGTAGTTAATGCGTTACTACAAATTGATCTCTAAAAACTCCATTAAGGTATACGAACCAATGGACTATATTTTTGAACGCAACCAAGTTTGAATGGCGAACTAATAAAAGACCGAATTCATACGGAAACATGCAATTGGTGGAGAGGAGGATAGGGAAGATATGATTGTATCACTGAACACTACCTAACTCGGTTGTTCCGTCCCCCGGTCATATCGCCCCAAATTATTTATTAAGTCAAACAAACCGGCCTAAATGGGATGCAGACCAGGAACCTATGTACGGTGAAGGCCTTAGCTATCCACCAATTTAAACTAGTACTTTGCACCCAGAAGAAATGTATTCAAACGCTAATTTTGCCTTCACTTGTTTTCCATAATTAATTTTTAATTTTCGTTTAAGTATTAACTAACATTTTCGCCAAATCCAATTATTTTTGTCTTCATATCTCCCCAAATAGGCAATTCATTCAAAGATTCTCTTTCTGATGATGTCGTTTACATTCGCTGTACAATTGTATATATAGAGAGTTTTTACACAATACTATGTAATAAAGGTGAAAGTTTGAGTCAAAATTTTACCTTCTTATTACTTTCGAGTTTATTGCATAACTCACAACTGATACTTGAAACCCCAACTCCTTAAACAACTTTGGTAATCTGTTCTCTTGACGTAATACTTCTACTTTATTATATACTGTTATGTGTGGGATTTCTCTATACATATAGTTGTACAACCAATGTTAATGACACTCGATATGCGTTTTGCATTCTCTGGCTAACGATGAAATGTGTTGTAATTTTGACTTCGCTTATTTGTAGGATTTGTATCAGCATTCAGGTTCTCACAAATAGCTGATACCATATGGATAATCTGACTGTGAATTTACGTGACCTTATAACACAATGCAATACTGCCAAATAAAGAAAGGCAATTAACTGAAGTTATTAGGATTTTTATCGATTCCTATGTTGCTAACTAAATCACTTTGTGTACCGTAACACACTCGAATAGCGCACGTGTTAACTGAGTAAACATAAAAAACGAGAAAACATACTTTAAGCAATTGAAGAGTTAGCATATCTTGTCGGAGATCATCACCATGTTTAAATATCATTTGATAGTTCTTATGATGGAATTGCGCTAGCCTGTCAGGATTTGTCCAAACAAGCCATAAAGGTCTCTTCTTGGATCGCTTAACATCACACTTATGAACTAATAATTCACCTAAAGTTTCACTTAAACACAATGGAGATGGTAGCCATTGAAGATCATGTAGCGCTTCTGGTCGAGACACTTCTTCGTGGAAAAGTTCACGCTGCTCCTCTTCGCTAGCTAGTTCTTTGATACGTGCGCTTAAAGCTTCTAAACGATTGAGAGCAATTACTTGACGAGAAAGCAATGCTAAAATTGGTCCACAACCACGGCAAAATGCTTCTAGAATTAGGCCAAATCGAAGGCGTATTTCTGGTAAGTGGAGTTCGGAACGCAAGTGCCAAAAGAATCGTAAACCAATTTGCAGAGGATTTCTTAGAGCACGATATAAAAGGAAACGAGTTAAGGCGTTATCCAAATACGTTTCAGCTTTAAGCGCCTGAATAATAAATAAAAAGATACATTCATAAATGAAGATGTGGGAAACAATGTGGGGAAACATATGGCCGATGTAATATATTGACTGGCATTCAAAAGGCGGAATAGAATACCAAGTAGCCAATAAAATATTGAGTCGCACATAGTTGATTCATGTAATGAATTCTTAAGTTTGACTTTATAAATGTCAATATCAAGAAAACCGGTTAGTTTTTTTACCATTAGATAAAATAAGTTCTTATATAATTCATCTAACAGTAGAAAACAATTACACTTGTCTTGCTGACGTCGAAAATGCCAATCCAATGGTTTCGCCACATGACTTATGCCATATGAATTCTAAGATTTACAAACTTCCAGCCGGAATATTAAGAACCCAGGTAAGTAGTTGCCACTGCCTCTTATTGAGATTCTCAACTGACTTTATAATTAAAACACAATATCACAACGCATCCCAAATAGTAAATGTTACCATATAACTAGGACATTTTTGATGCATAGCTGGGTAACATGGTTCATTAACTGCGGTTCATAGATGCTAAAAATCCTAACAATAATTACTGAATCGAATGAAAGCTTGCAACTAGGATTATATAAAAGTGCCCAGAAATAACGATCCGATCAATGCTTTTTTGAAGGGTTTAGACTAACTCACTACCCAAATTCCACAATTTTTAACCTCGTCCTGACGAGAATTATATTCCCTACCGAGTACTCTGTTTCAACATTCATTAAACCTATACGTGTTAAACGTGGGAATTTAGGTGATGCTAAGAATTAGATGGATGTGTAAATTTCCATCAGTAAATTAGTAGTAATTCCGTTAACAATATTTGATTACAGTTCAATAATATAATTTCTAAGGACTATTAGAGTTTAAATAAAAGCTTTGGAAGGATGAAGAATTATTGAATCCAGAAACCACTTCGATCTCACTTCAGTAATTCGACAGAAGTCGTTGATAATGACTACGTTTAGACGAATAAAATTCTTT
This sequence comes from Schistosoma mekongi, assembly GCA_034768735.1. Taxonomy (NCBI): domain Eukaryota; kingdom Metazoa; phylum Platyhelminthes; class Trematoda; order Strigeidida; family Schistosomatidae; genus Schistosoma; species Schistosoma mekongi. Next base: position 67,692,138 of record CM068306.1, on the reverse strand, counting down.
AAAATACTTAACCCATTGTATATTATCGACGTGTCTAAAAGTTTTAGCGGGTCGCAACATATTAAATGATTTTATTACTAAAATGGTAGACAATTATTCTAGTGACAGAATGTTATTCGACCTCTATGGATAGATGAAATGGAGTATCTGAAAGGCATTATACCATATTATTTCATTTGGAGTAGAATACTGGTTAGCATAAAGACGAGCTAAACACCATCTACAATACGTTGCCCAAAGTGAGAAAAACATTACATTCGGTTATATGCGCCTAGTGTTCCCATGAGTATTTTCTGATTCATAAAAATCTATGCGTACACAAAATCGATGAGGGCATCACAACGAAGACAAAAGAAACTTATAAATCTTGACAATGAGCAATCAGAAACCATATTAAGAAATGCGTTATCAGCCGGTGGGAAAAATAGTAGAAAACTACAAACTGAAAACCTGATTAGAAAAACAGATAGTCGATACAAATGTTCAAACAGTGGTAACATAATTCCTATATAGACAGGAAAACATGCCAACTACTTCTGAAAGAATTTCAACAACTTTGTAATTTATACTGATGATATTGTACAGAAAAACAGCAAACAATTTACTATCCAACCCAGAGAACATTATAGAGCCAAAATCCTACTGAGCTAAAAGCCTTCATGATATGCCGGGCACCTAAAGAAGATTGATTATCTTCGAGAACTGTTGTTCTGTAGACTATTTTATTATTTTTGGCTGTGATACTATGCTAGAAAATTTCAAGAAGCCAGATACGTAATCAAAAATAACACAGTGATCATGATGTGCACATCGGCAGTGAGGTTTTTTAATGTTTTGCAGAAAACTGACTATGTAGAAGAGCTTCAGAAATGTACATCGTTATATGGTGGATAGTGATAAGTTTTACACATAAACCGAACTACACTTCCATTAATGATTAAAGAATATTTTTGTGATAGAGATAACTTATGAGGGCCTTATTTAATGGTTCCATGTCGATCAAAGTTGCAAAAAGTGGACTTCGTTAGCCGTCTTAATTAGCTCTTGAAAGTAGTAAACCTAGCTAAGAAATGATGTGATTTAATCACGTATAGATGAATCAAAATTTTTACCAGGAGGAATTCTAAAAGTAAATCTGTACAAAACGAAAACTCAATCAATATCTTTTATACGAGATATACTTTTATCACGAAGTGAATGACAACTGGTTTATTTATATTCCAACTATAGTGAAATTAGAGTCACTTCTGACGTTTGTTTAGTTAAAAGTAGTAACTGCTTTATAACAAGGTAAAACAAACAGATCAACTGTCATACCTGAACCAGCTGCAACAGATAGTCATTTAGTTCAGCATCACTAAGATTATACAGACTATTCACAGCCAACTGACGTATGTATACATCAGCTATTCCACTTGCTCCAACTTTTAATCCATTTGCTAAATCAGTATAGTTTGAATTACTTCTTGTTAAATCGAATGCACCAAGCAGTCGTAAAGCTATGTCAATACTAAATGGGTGTGGCCATTGGTGAATAAGCGTGTAAAATTCTGCTAATGTATCACGACCACACCAATTAACAACTTGGCATATCCACGGTAATGCAGATGGTAAATTATTTAAACACCAATAACGACCACGCCATAAATAATCTTTCTCTTGTTCGCATAGTTCATATAACAGGTCACGATTAACTATTTCACGTAATCTTGATTCCAATATTTTATCAGTTAAATCGTCTGCTATGGAAGTAGTAATGTTATTATTAGCAGGTTTGTTAAACAGAAATTCTGATGGATTAAAATCGGGTAATTTTGATGGATCATCGTTACAAGTACTACTATTAATTGTTCCGATATTAACCGATTCCATGAATGTACAGGATTCTATATCGTCGTTTATTTTACTTGTACAAGACGAATAATTTGCTTTCGTCTTGCCAATACAAACATTGTTATCATAAATATACGCTTTTAGTGGATAAGTATTTGAATAGGATTGGAAGGAAGAAAATACTTGCTTAGTATGGAAGGCATTAATGAAACAGTTAACTGTCGGTCGACGTATACAACCTTGGGTGGGATTATGAACTTTTATCTGAAAAACAAGTAGTAAAAAGGAAGTAATCGGTTTTTAAAGAGGTTACTAACAATAAGTTTAATAACATGTTTGTGTCATTGTGTTTTAGAAACAATCAATCATTTTATAAGAGGTTAATAAAGAAATGTAACTGAGCTTCACGTGACTAGTTGTGGACGTACACTACTTATCCCAAGTGAAAACAAAAGAAGGACAAATATGGGTTTAAAAGAATTAATTCAGCGACGAGCGATTTTGCTTAACTAGCTGTACAACCGTATTTATATAAGTTGATCGACGAGATGAACTAATTTGTATATTAGTATATATGTCTACAATGAACTGAAATCACGAAGTGTAGTTTAGAAAAATGATCAAAAATAAATCATTAGGAAAGAATATAGTAAATGTCAAATATAAAACTATAAGATAGGAGATTTTATGCCGTGATTCTACAGGCAGAAAATGAAGATTAATCTGTATGACGTATATACACAGCGTATAACCTGGAATATGTATAAATATATCGGTCCAAGTTGCCACAACTCGATGGAACAGCAAAACAAAAACCAATATAGTATAACTCGAAGCTACATAAATGGCAGTAAGAAGATAGTGTGGACATACAAAATATGACATGTGAAGAAAAAATCAATCCGTGAAAGCAAAGGTATCAAATAATTTGAAGCTCAGGATTTGAGGAAAGACGAATAATCAATGCACCTACTCCATTGTGACCGACTATGAACCATATCACTCAGTCTCAAAACACTGTTTACGATAATCGCGCAGACCCCATCCAAGTAGTTAGCGTCTACAGACAGACAGTGACTTCGTAAACTAAAGATCATGTTTCGTTTGGCCACTCCTAGCTTTCAGCCAGACTTTTTAAACGAAGGTTACGAAAGACCAATAGATTTCGGAAACTCCTACTAAATTGATGGAGGCTTCAAAACTTGTTCCAACAGGCTCAGAGAATGATGGAGAGCAACGATAACTCAAATGTAGACTAGCAGAACGTTTATGCAAGTGTGAGTAGTAGTGGGTGACATTGGTAAAAGCGAAGAAAACGGCTGTGGCGATAGTAAACAACTGTTTAGATCCATCACAGAAAGTGGTATTAGGAAGTCGGCTGTTGGTGAGTGTTTGGGATGTTAGATTCCCAGAATTCTCTTGGAAAACTTATTATTTTCGTGATCCATTTGTGGGAATTTAAATTTCTCGTTTTCGCACTAAAATGAGCCCTTTACATCTTCAGTTGATGTCCCACCTAGTAAGACGTTAAGTCTTATTGGTCCGTTGTTTATTTTAGTACGGTATATGTGTCACCTCCAAGGGTGCTCTCTTTTTTGTATATATACGCATGAGTTGAGTGTTTGTTATCCATTTGACAGGCTGTCTGTAGAATTAAAAGCTTCCAGCTGACGTTAGATGCTTTCTTCTAGTTAGTTGGGGCGCTGAGGAATAGCTTAGCTCTATCTGCTGTTGTGTCACTGGTCATACATTCGTTAGCAGGTATCGAGGTGTCATCTTAATTTGCAAATCTTAGCAGTGAGACTATTCCGGAAAAGAATGGATTCAAGGTCCACTCTTAGTTTAGAAGGTTAGACCTACGAGCGTAATGCTTTCAGGAACTTGCCAATTGGTTTACAGCAACCCTCTATCTATCAACTACCCAAAACTATCAAAAAGGAAAACTAACACAAGTCGCCCAACTTTTAATGAAGTTGGGAAGTCTATAGGTAAGTTGAAGCAAGGTAAAGCAGCAGGATCTAATAGATTGACCCTAGATATCTTTAAAAACAACGGTCTACATTTAGCAGGTATGCTGACTGATATATTATCTAAACCCTGGGGCCTGGACTAATTCCCATCCAACTGAACTCGGTCATTGATTGTCCTATTTCATAAGAAAAGACAGAAAACCTCCTGTGAAAATAACAGAGGAATCAGTTTGACTAAGGTCGTGTCTACGACGAAAGCCTCAGGAGCCATCCGATACTTATCTAAAGATAGGTAATAACCGTTAGGATGGCTCTCAACAACCTCAACGTTTCCTCCAAAACCCTTGAAAGTGCCGGACACTATTCAATCACTGACTGACAGAAATTTTCAGCATCTCGACGTAATGTATTCTAATTGGGTAATGGCTGAAGCTTCTTAGTCCAAACTAGATGGATCATAATGATGATTTTATTGTTTCAGAAAACTATAAATATATGAATAGTTTGTACATAACTCACTTACTAGAATAAATATTTTTGCCTACTTGTCCTCTGAACTTGCGACTAGGAGGGTTCATGGCGTCCAATTGATGAAGTTGTCCGCTGTTAGTCAAGCTATTAAGGACGAGTTATGGCAATAATAAACTCAGGAAGACCAGGCTAGCTTTAAACTTGAGCAAGGAAGTATTGACCAGATATTTACTCTACATGAGATCCTAGAACAAAGGAGTACTTACCGTCGTCCGGTTATAGCAATTCACTGGCTTTAAACGGGGCATTAGACTTCGCAGATTGAGAGGATCTTTGGTGATGCTCATAATTAAAGACATACGTCAAAAGTATCTGAACCTAAAGAAAGATGACTGTTCGGATGCCACCGGGGATGTTAGAGCTAACAAAGAACAATCAACCTCAACAGGTGATTGCTAAGGTTATCCTTTTGTACCTCTATTTAATTTCGTTACATATGTACTCCAAAAGCTTCATTTATCAGGATTCGATTGCCATCTCAGAAAGCCCACGAGTCGATTTAAAGTACGCAGACGTAGTCTTATTCGATGAAGACGCTGACAATATCCAGAGTCGCCTAATTAACAATGCAAGCATATTTGGAGTCCGTATCTCTCACTCGAGACGCAAAATGTTACTTCAGGACTGCTCTGCATCATCGCCTAGATTGGTCATAAGGAGTGAAGTAGTTGAGTGCCTAAACCACTTCATTTATCTCAGAAGCTTCATCAGCCCTTGTGGGTCGGTGACTGGTGAAAACCTTAGCTCGAATACAGAAAGCCTATGTGGCTTTTGCCAACTGACGTCACTTGCGTCGTAGTTGAGATATTCCTTTCCCAACGGAGGGATGAGTATACTTTTAAGATATCTGCTTGCCTGTGAGTGTGAAAAATGGGTTATTAAAATAGAAAACATAAGAAGGCTGCAGGTCATTGAACATAGATACCTTCAATGCATCGCTCTCATATCATTTAATGACCTAGTGAGCAATAATGATGCGAAACAGAGTGCTGGGAAGAAATGGCAAATCTGTCAATGATGTTGGGTGGTATAGAAATAAAATGGAGGAAAAGTAAAGGGTGGCCTATTTAAGGTTCTGCGGAGAGAAATACTGTTCCACTATGTGGACAGCTTAGAAATCTAAGTCATCTAAATTTTCTAAATACATAATATATCAGGTCCTAGGTTAATTTTATTGGTTCGTCTAACGGAAATATTAAAAAATTAGCTTAATAAGCATGAGAGCAGCATAACATTGTCTAGACTTCTGAAGATTTTATTCCAAACATTTTCCATGAAGCTTAATCTTTCCCATTATCTTGTATGAACCAATTAGTCAACATTGATCTCTGCTTACAGATAAAAAGAACATCATTAGTTACTACGTAACAAATTACATTTTTGAATTTGATATCACGAATTGGTCTGAGTTAGATAACCAGTGAAAACCCAAAACCACTGGCTTCATGAATACATAGTGTTTACTAGTTAGTGACTTGGAGATAAACTTCAGTATTCGTAAAAGAACCTACCATAAGTAAGAAACTATACAGTTCTCTTTCAGTATGAGTACGTAATTCGTTCTTAAAATACGACCTCCTGTACATATCCTGAAACTATAATTTGTTTAACAGTTCAAAAACATAATCTCAGATGATAATGGACATTTGAGACTTTTCTTGGGTAGCGATGGAGTGATGTTTATAAGTTTATCGGTAAAGAACAAGTAATTAAAATGAACAACGTTGGATTTGTATCCAAGTATGTGTTAGACTTTGAGAGACAGAGTAATTTTCGATAAAGGTACTAATAAATACATAACATACAGGCTTGTGCTAGTGGTCTAACAACATTCAGAAATGAATAACATACAAATAGAAAAATATTCACCTGCATTGAAAATTCGGGATTAGGATTACCAAGTACCGTACCCGAAGAATGAAGACTTTCATTTGCCGTCTGAACCAAGGAGGGTGGCCACAAATTTAGCGTAATTTCATCAGTGATCATGAAACCATTGTGATCAAATAAATTAATATTAGCCCAACCATACAGGTATTCGCACTGTAAACACCAGTCAAAAACATCGTACGAGCATGATGAAAAGGTGTTTGGAATAAATATGTCTAAATGCGAGTAGCATACAACTGAGTTAAAACTGCTAGAAAAAACAACATGAATAAAAGTGATTTACTACTTCAACACCTTACGCTTAACCTGGGAATTACTAACTTAGTGGCAAGTCAGAAGCAGGAATTATTTTAAGAAACTAGCTAGATACAAATGACAGTAGTGAATACCATTGCAAAACAACGGTCAAATATTCTATTCCGAATAGCATAAACTTTCAATCTTTTCAAGACGTGACATAATCGAGAACAAGAACTACGAGAAATTACTAGTTACAGACACAATCCTCCACATACACACTTGATCAATCTAAAACTGCATTTAAAAAGGATTGAATGATTTATTCTGATTGATTCAACTATCTACATGTACCAGCATTAATAAAAATCGACCAATATATCGCACGAACATCAATATAGTATACTTATGGTTTAAACAAATTAACTTACATGCCTATAATAATTGATTCTATTTAGTTGACGTAAGACAGATATCCCGTCTTATTATGTTGAACTCATTCTATCAAAATGTCCTGAGGTGACATAAAACAAAACATGATTTTACTTCTGACATTAGATCTTCGACAAACAAGGTCAAAGTATCAAGTAAAAGAAATTTTCAAGAAATATTCGTTGTTAATTACAGATTTACAAATTAATTAGCATAACTTACTAGTCTCACATTTTTTCGATCGATGTTTTTTCTGATTCGTATAAGCGCTACACAAATGCGAGTAGCTAAAGGTAAATCAGCTAAAAGTATGTGAAAATTAAGCCATTCACGCCATGTTAAGTAGTTTCCTGGTCTTTCGCTCGTAGTCTGGAACGAAGCAATATACATTTTTATAAGGCATAAGTCTCGGAAAGTTAGCTGATAATATTATATATATATATATATCAAATAAAAATTAGTCGAATTTAGTAACAAAGAACAGTGTGCACTTGGATTCGAACCAAGCTTTTCTGTGAAGGCTTGTTGCATCCAATTGTAAAAAACTCAGTGAATTTTGAATGCTATTGCTACTTATTAATGAGTAGATGGACAATTTAAATCGAATTTGAGATGAGAAATATGATGAGGGCGTTTTACCATGGTTTACAAGTTGATCGTCATCTATCACCGACCACTTTTATCGACAGACTATAAATGGTCAGCAATAAATGAATACCAACTTGCAACGTATGGTAAAATGCTCCTATCCATTTCGTCATTTTAGATACAAGTAAAATTGCTCATATATAATTCTGCCTACTAATAGTGTGTATTACAATTAGTACTGAAAATCGAAAACGAATTAATCTGCACCTGCTTGTTGACAAATGATTGTGAGATTGAAAAACAAATATGAATGTGTTATGTTGGGCGATTAAAGAGGAATAACAAACTTTCAGAATTATGTTTTAAAATACTGTCTCAACATTTTATTTATATTATTGTTACGTGCCCTTTGCTCTATCCTTCTGTTTAGCACATGTACTATTAGTATATCATTTCTTATTTATGAACTACAGTTAACTGACTGTGTACACGTTACCTCAATTCACTACTATTGTTTCCCATATTTTGTATTGATGTTAAATTCCCAAATGGCTGGCTGAGTGGTCTGGTTTATGTCTATATAAAGGAATGTCTGGAATATAAAATGATTTATCTTGTTGGTTCATCGGCTTGTGGGCATCGGGTAGACGTACAGAGACTGGCTAAGCACTCCTGTTGGCGTTATTCTTTGAAATGCTATAAATTTATATTTCTTATTTACATATAATAATGGTATCCTTAGGAATGCATGTTTTTAAACTCAACCTTTTGCGGTTACCTTACCCCCCCCCCAAAAAAAAAATATATTGCAATTTACATGTACTTGTGGCAACAACTACATAAGAACTTAGGTAAGGGTTTTCACTACGGTTTTTGAACATATCCCGCTAAACCATAGACTGAAGGAGAGTAAAAATATCCATATGTGTAATAATCAGACGCTTTGAGACATTGGACATTACAGAAGCGTTTACAATATTCAACAAGTAGAAAGCATTACTTTGACTCTGTCTTGAAGAGGCTGCTGCTAATAAACGCCGTCGACCTAGACTCGGTATACAGAAAGAAAGTGTGGTAAACTTCTTACTGCAATAAGTGAAGTGGTTATGGTTACAAAACGTGTGGATGGCGATACCTCTTCATCTTATTTGATTAACATTTATTCACGCCATCAATTTAGTTTTATACTAACTAGACTACTTGATTTTATAATCACAAACTTGCGAATTGATGCATTTTTAAAAATCTTGTTTTGTACTTACTGCGTCATTCCCCACTTATTTAACTTCATTTTGAACACGTAAGTACTCTTCAATCTTTTACAATTTGTATTGAATGATTGATGTTACCTCCCTGCCTTTTTATTCCCTTTTAGACTCAATGTTATTAGGTGACCAAGGAATGTACAGGGTTAATAATAATAACAATAATTATAATAATTTTAAGGCGTTTGTAGGTGATGAGAAGCCGTGAGTTACGGTAGAATCACATCATTTAGCAAATCTTGTTCTTGTGCTGTTTAAATATACAAAGGGACCATGCTATATGAAATTCGCTAAGTCATTTGTTAACTGATAATTTCAAATTAATTAGAAATATCAGAATTATGTCCAGTATCGAGTAGATGATGGAACATCACTGTAAAGCACGCTGACCTCTTAATCTCAGTTTTTGTGGAATGTACTAGGATATCCAAAAAGTAAATCTCCTGACTGTTCTTCGAATGTGTATGATTTACACGCACATGAAAACTAACAAACAAATAATAACACAAGTCAATTTAACTTGTTATGTAACATTGAAATGTGATAAGTAAACGAAATTGAGGCTTGACATGTAAATTACATTGCTTTGCACGATTTTTTACATAAAGTGCGATTTTGAAGATGAAAATCTTGGGAAAAAGATTTATATAAAAGTCGGGTCATTATATCAAAACTATACGCTCAGTCTATTGAATTTTTTAGTAGTTGTTTATCTATATTTTTTACAACTTTTGCATCAGAATAATTCAGCGCGTGTTTCCAATAAATTTGTTATTCATATCACCGTTCCATTAGTGAACTCAGCTGAAGCTCAAAGCAGTAAGAAAAAATAGAGCTAGTGAATTCCAGTTATTCGTTAAACAACATAACACGTGGTCGTTGACAGTGATATATACTAGTCATACTAATCTTCATTTGCAAATATTATCTATTAAACAACAAATATTTAATGTTAAAAAAAGCTCAAGACCACTTACCGACCTCAGACAACACAGGAATCATTAGAAGCTATAAGTTTGTAAGTACTTTTCTATGATTTATTATAACAGATCTAATTTTATCTCGAAGTAACTCTACTCATGTCGTGATTAATTAACTTGAAAATTAAACGGTATGAAGTTTTGGAGGGATGACAGATAATCTTGCTACATATCACCTCTGAATGTACACATCGTGTACAAGATTATGGAGTTTTGGACAAGTTTGGATGTTGTGTCGAAGCCCATTAGGTGGAAGCAAAACAAAGGAAAGAAAGAACTAAGAAAAATAGCGAGTTTAGCAAATTAAAGGCTGATTAGTGTGAAAATGTTCACTAATAAAGGAAGCTAGCTGATACAACTTAGATCACTGGTAAGTTTAGAATTGACGATCCTAGCCGACTGTTTATACCACTGATACTTAGATACATACAAACTTTCTTTACGCAGCTTATATTTACCATATATGATGACTAGTAATCAAATTCCGAGTTACTTCCTCGAAAATCTTAGTTCTATTTTTTTAACTTTGTTGAAATATGTAGAGACTTTAGAACTGAGTGCAATTATCTTACTTAAAAAAATCACTGAAGCAACTGTCTGACGAAAGTGACATAGCACAAAACATTTCACACGCTTCAGTTTTAGAGACAGTAACGCCACCAGTATTTTTACGAGAAGTAAAAAAGTTTGAAAGTCACAATACGGCAAAGTTAAAAAGAAACTACTCAAAGGCCAAATATGGGAGTACGAGAGAGAAAATAGGACAACAAGAATCAAAGCGTTAAGACATATGTCCTAGACGCGATCTACTATTTAACACACCACCGCTGGTTCAGTATCTTTTTCCTGAACAAATGATTACTCCTTTCGTTTCACCCAAGAAAATACCAAAACTATAACAAATAAACACATGTTGGTTTCGGAAATGAATGGTTATTTTTTCAGAAACGATATGCTAGTTGTAAAAGTATATATATATATATATATATATATATATATATATATGCATCCTTACTTGACATTCTATCAAAAACTGACTACCGTGAAATATTCCAACTCGTACAACATAGCTTCCATCTAAAGCAGCTGCACCATCTATATTTGTATGTTGAATAACTAAATTTAAGCTAGAATTTGGTTGACGAAATGAAGAGGATGTAGCTGATAATGGGAGAGAAGTTGTGGAAGAAGAGTTCGAACATGTAACATTTTCGACAAGAAACTGTGCGGAGCAAACTTGTATACTTAGAAATCCACTTAGATCCCAAAGAGATACAATCGGTCGACATTCAGGGGAAAGCGTTAACTGAAATTTTGAGTGTTTTCGCCTAGGTTCAACATTTTTTAAAGAACAGTCTCTAGACGAAGTAAGTGTAAAAGCTCTACCAAAATCATCAACTCCAGATGCATTACTGTTTTCATTAGGATCAACGGGTGACTGGAAGACAACATTATTCTCTTCAATACTGCCTGTTAAGTTACTAGTCTCACAATTATCAAATTTATCATGATTTATTAGAATTTTCTCAAAATTTTGATATAAGTCAGTTAGATTGTTGTTGTTTTCAGCATTATTAGCACATCTGTTTATGGTAGATTTAGAAGGGAATAACCAATTGTCATTATTATGATTGAATTTACAGACGGGATATGTATTATATTCCTTGAGAGAGTAATTAAAACTCTCTTTAATATCGTTCTTTAATATTGGACTCAAACAAGGATGTTGATATTGTTCAATGCATTGCTGGATATATTCATATCGAATAAGCAATTCGTTCGAATCGAATAGATAAGCTTGTGAACAGCAGACTTTCAGCAAATAATTTGATGCCTTTGGAAGACCATAATTGATGTTAGCTTGACAGTCTTGTTTAGCCAGTTCAGCTTGTGAGTGCAAAATCTCATTTAAAGCCTCTAATACAGTGGCTTTTTTATTTAGTTCGACGACAACGCGACATTTTTCTGGTGGATCTTTACCATCTAATACCCAAGCTGTAATTGTCAGATGTGTGTGTTTCTGGAGACGAATTTTCAATGATTGGCTTAATTCACGTTTACTAGCTGAAGTTAAGTAACGGATCAAACCATCTGATCCAGTTTGATCTAGTATTTTCGTATGCATATTAGCTATGCGTAATAAACGTAGACGCGCCCATTTCACCTCAGGGTTCGTTCGACAAGCATGTATGATATCTGTATATGGTATACCCGTACAACTAGAATGTTATAAAAAACGTAAATAAGATTTATGAACCATATAATATAACAAGACGAATAATAATAAATGTCCACCACTGGAAATACTTATGGAATATTGCAGTGATCGCCAAAAATCGGTCCACGTAAACACAGACAATCATTTGACTTGCACACTTTAGGCTTTGGTACTTTACAAGGATTTTACTATGTGCTATAATTCATGTATTCCTTCCTATATGTGTTTGTCTTCCTGCCTACTCATTTCCATTATTACGCTGCTTAATTGACCTTCATGTTCCTTACAGTCATTGATAATTCTATTCTCATCCAGTCCACATATCTATACCTAAGACATTGCATATTTCGATATGATCTGACATATTCCTGATCGGACTGCTTGCTGGCTTATTTGTGCTTCCATTAATAAGGAATACAATACTGCTGAGTTCTTGATGCGTTACTTCGTGACTATGATTAAGAATACTGAGTCCTAATATTAATCATAAAACCACAACGGGCTTGCAAGTACAATCATTACTGAATTCTAAGAATACTACATTCTAATAATACTATAAATGTATATTTATCACAACCTTTTTCCAAAAATACAGTTCTAGCTATAATTAAAAATTCATTGCACAATAGATTTTCTTAGTTGAATCATCCCTCAGTATATATCGTCTTTACCATTGAAAAATAAAGCATATGGCATTTCAGGACAGAACAGAACAAAAATGACTTAACCTAGTACAAGTGTTCATGAAATCAAATTTCAGTTGTTTTCTTTCACAACACTAACTAACAATGGTTTTTGATAACAATAAATAAACGGATATACAGACAACAAAAGAAACGTTATTCTCATTATAAATCTGAAAAAGTCAATGTCCAAAAACTAACAGGGAGCCAGCTGCAAAAACTTATTAGATGAACATTCCATGAAGGTTTTACTAAAACAGACCTTGTGAGAGTTTTCTTGTCACTTGCACTTTAAAGAAATGAGTGTCTAGTCAATTATCCACTTCAGGTCCTTCGCAATGGCACACCAAATTCTGAGTTTCTGAACTTATCATAATTTACTCTTTTCTAAGTCACATTTTCTTAAGTCTTATCTCCTTTCCATTAATACTAACTCTGTTACCACCTCCACTACTCTGGGATTTAGTCTGACAATTTAATCGCTATCCGCTAATTGAGGCATGGCAACGTGAACTGATGTACGCATGTACCAAGTTCTACGTTGCAACCAACTGACTATCCACTTCAGGAGTAAGTTTTAATGCACGGTTGTGATTCGTCAATATCGTGCGACAGGCATATAAGACAAAGACTAGGTCTTATATATATATATATATATATATATATATATATATATATATATATATATATATATATATATACTGTATATTAATGATTTATTGTTGTTGTAATACATGCGTGTGAGTGACTAGTTGGCTTCTTGGTAATCAGTCGGATTATTGTATCTGAGCAATAAATTAAGGCAAGGCCAGGTGCTAGCTATAAGACAGCGCTGCGGATAACAGAATTGATAATATCGGCCATCCCTACATCAGATATAACGACTGTGACAACTGTTGAAGGTGTATAGAATATTATTCAAACAGTAATTATTGCAACACATGGTGAAATTATGGTTTATGTACTTTTTATACAAGTAGAGGCCTTCGGTAGTTGATTCTTATTATAAGTGGTTGCTTCCTAAACTGGCCATTAAACAATCTACTACTAATTAACGTAGACGTGCTCCAATGACAATATAATCTTTGTGTTTATAAATTATATCCTTGAACTCAAATTATGCATTAAACGCACGCCATAATAATTATTCCTTCATTGTGAAATTTATTCCTATCTGACAACAGATTTGTCAATTTACCAACGTAAACTTTCCGGTCAGTCAGAACTACTCCTGGAAACCTTTACGCGATGTGTTATTGATGGATAATGATTATTCCTAGGTAATTCGAGTTGTTATGGGTGTTCTTTTGTCAGAAGGCAGTGAGTTGTTGCTTTTGTAGTAAGTTATTGGCTGTAGTCACTTCGTTGTTCTCGTAGTTACTAATGTTTACTTAACTTATGACATTTCGAAAAAGATACTCTTTCTTAATAACTACATTTTCAGATTTCTAATGAGAATAACGTTTCTTGTTGTTGAAAGAAATTTGATGTTCTGAGAGAGTAAGGATTGTCATCTTTAATATGTTTAGACGCATGCTTTGGGCTTTGGGACCTCGATATTATTAACAAGGTGTTTCAATGTGGTGTTATCAAGGATTTGTAGACAAAGACGCTGGACATCCTCAACTTAGAGTGTAGGTTTTACAAGCATAAGACAGAAATATTTACACCAATTTACTCTACGCCCGATACTAGAACCAAACCAATGTCGTGGCATCACCAGAAGTATCCCTAAACAGAAAGTCATTGTGGCCCGCATTTGTTTGCTTTAAACTTTTACTAATACACAATGAAATATTTCAGTCAAGTATTCGCGCTATTACTTAATATAATGGTTTCCGATACAAAAGAGATACCTGGCGATTGCAGCATTTTGAGCATTGATTTCTAATATGGTACTATCTCTTGTGGCTTCAGTGACAAGTAAGTAAGGTAAAATAAGTGGCAGCTCATGAAGTCGACGACTTAGATCATAAAACTCCTCTTCATCACCGGTTTCTCGATTAATACCAACAAATATGTAATCACTCCTGGACTGTAATATATCAAATAATGGTAATTTAGCTGCGGAAATCCAAAGTTGTATCTTGATTTCCTCTAGTGTTGATTCTGAACTCAACTGAAAAATCGTAAAGAGACAATGAAGCTACTTTATATCTTCAGTAGATATGCCGACTCTTAAGCATAAATGATTACATTGACCTTACATAAGATCATAGTGATTAAACATTTAATTAGAATCAAGCACCATGGATTATACAGCAATAATATTTCAGTTTATGATGCTGTACTACACATAAATATAAAATGGGACTGTAATAATCAAGCGAATGAAATAATAATATAAACACTTGATTTTTTTATAGAAATATAGTTAGGCAATTTAAATTACTGGATTATTTGTATACCTACTGGATAGGGATGCCTTTCAGTTAGCTGAAGACAAATGGAACTTCGAATGGGATTAATTAAGCCTGTAACTTAATTAAATCTAGCTAAAATGTTTGGAGACTAGTCTAGATTATTTCATAATTTCTTTCTGCTAGTCTGGTTACCGCAAAGATTGCGATAAACAGTAGTCAGAGACTTCATATATTAATACTAAGTTTGATGTTAGTGTTTCAGAATCTGTCACAAGCTTCATGATTTAATCAGAGTATCTATGACCTGTGTAGTCTTCTTGTTATGTTCCTTAAATATATAACGACCCAAATACTTCTATTGCTTAGTATTCTTAGACACCGAACACTTGACAAGATCCCAAATCAGAACACGTTTGAACAGGAACAAATTATATTCCAAATGACAAGGGTAGACAGAAGTAGGAATCGTTAGTTAGACAAACGTTAATGTATTTATAGTATTTACATAAGAAGCTTCCAGAATCTTCTGCAACAATCCACTGGAGCTGATTGGTTTAGAAGTAGCCAATCAGCGTGCGCCATCACGATCATGCACTGAGCATGCTTTAATCCGGTCTATATCCCACTAACACCTCCCCCTTGAGCAGATTCGTAGGATCTGGTGTTAGGATTCACCTGCAGCCGTTGTACTGGTTTGTGCTTACGATTTGTCCACCTTCTAGGTAATAAGGAAGTGGTACCATCCTTCGTTTGCACAGCGACTGTCCTGTCTGTTTCAGGTATGTTGATCTCAAAGGTGTCTAGCAGAACATCGAGTGGTAGTCTATACCGCGTCTCGTTGTTGGCGATGCAGGTTGGTTTCAGTTGGTTCGCATGACGCACCCAGACTTCTGAGCCAACAGACACCTCGTACACCACATTTCCTTTCTTTTGCACGATCCGACCAGCCGTCCAGGTAGGATGTTTGCCTCGATAGTCCATAGCAAGTACCCTTTGACCCACAGTGAACAATCGTCTTTTCGCCCCATGCCGACGATTGAACTGTTTCTCCATATTTACGTTTCGTTTAGGCTCAAGAGCTGGCGTCGGACGGATGCTATCGAAATGTGTCCGTATTTTTCTGCTCAGTAATGCTTCCGCTGGAGAGACCCCGTTAGTTGTCTGAGGGTTCGGTGTGGAACGGTAGATAAGCAAGAACCTCTCTAAGATCTCTTCGGTTGCCCCCTCCCCTCTTGATTTTTTCAGAGCATCTTTAAATGTACCAACAAAGCGCTCTACTTGGCCATTTGATTGAGGGTGGAATGGAGGTGTTCGGATGCTGTGTCGATTTGAAGACGAGCTGGTATGCCGTTAATCTGGATAGTAACATACTTTCTCTGAATGTCATAGTCTGTTTGAAAGGCTGCTACCAGAGAAAGTGATTGAGATTCGGCTGACTTCACCATGTGTCGAGGACGTCTATGTTTCTTCTTGGGCTGGGACGTACGATTCGGTGGGCAATGATCTTCTTTATGTCCACGTTTATTGCACATCTGACATTTATGCTTCTTAAATGGGCAGAATCGTACAAAGTGCCAATCACCACATAACCAACATGCAGTCGTTGGTTTGTTACCACTTGTTCTCGGTTTTTGAGCTTTTAACCTAGTAATAGCGTTGTCACTACTGCAGGTTAAATTAGGATTTACCTGTTCAATTAACTGATTGTCGTGTCTGATGTTTTGTAGCCGCTTACACTCATCTGTCAATGTTCTGAGTGTGATGTTTGGATCTTGATCCAGTCGAGTTAAGAGTCTAGTTCTAGTCTCAGCATCTTGAGGTGATTGAAGAGCTTTGATGAATATAAGGCATTTAAATTGGTCTTCTGTCAATTAGCGTAACTTGAACCGTTCACACTCTCTGTTGACGATGTCTGCTAGAGCACCATATTCATCAGTTTCGCGTTTCACCAAATTAAGACACTGATAACGAATACTAAACAATGAAGATGATTCGCCGAATATCTCTGATAATTGAGCTACCGTTTCATCGAAGCTGAGCTCTCGAGGTAACTTTGGTAATATATGATCAGCATAGCGTGCATGTTCATTACTTCCCAGCTTACGCATCAGCAATCGAGTTTTCCATGCATCATCTTGTTTACAGAATTCTATTCTGAATGTGTCTTCCCAACGTTTGAACCACATGAGGAAGGTATTTCCACTATCGGGGTCATAATAGAATTCTGGTATGCTGCTGGCAACTGCATCACAAGAAGTACTTGAAAAAGCATGTGAACTTGAACAATGGGTGTTGAGCTGTTGCGTAAGGGTTTCTAACAACCGCATTTGTGCATCAAGTTGTGCTTGCTGTTGTTGTAGTATTCGATTGAGCTGGTCATCTGATATCGGCATTTTGAACGTGTTTTCCTTTTTCCCCGTCACCACTGTTAAGTTTCTAAATATAACGACCCAAATACTTCTATTGCTTAGTATTCTTAGACACCGAACACTTGACAAGATCCCAAATCAGAACACGTTTGAACAGGAACAAATTATATTCCAAATAACAAGGGTAGACAGAAGTAGGAATCGTTAGTTAGACAAACGTTAATGTATTTATAGTATTTACATAAGAAGCTTCCAGAATCTTCTGCAACAATCCACTGGAGCTGATTGGTTTAGAAGTAGCCAATCAGCGTGCGCCATCACGATCATGCACTGAGCATGCTTTAATCCGGTCTATATCCCACTAACACTTCTTAAAGACGCTAACCAACAATCATTTACAACAATATCAAGTGTTCGATTCCTACTGTCTAAAAACATGAGCCTAGCTACAGAATTTTATCTCTATTAAGGATTAGTAATACCGTCTAAACAATACTAAATTAATGACAAAGGCTAGTAACAGTGTAATAAGACGATAGATATAGCTATGACATTTATATAATTGGTGATGAGTGAATGGACAATCAATATGCATAGCAAAGACTTTAAATTTTGAACTATGATTAATAATAATAAATGCAAAAATGATATCATTTTCCAAACATGATTCACAAACAGTTGGTACATTTCAGTACAATCTGCATACTGCCTACTAACACTAGTTTCACTAGCCTTATAATGATAACAATGTGATTAGCACAGTTACGTTTAATGACACTTTAACAACTAAAATTGGATATAATCTATAGCATTTAGTAGTGGCATCGGATCTGCAGTGTTAAATAAATAATGGCAATTTATTTAATTGATGAGACCGTAATGATAACCAAAAAATTTAGTGGTTTACTCATCGGCAAAGAAAATTAAGACGATAACTTACTGTAAGTGGTACTATAATCCCGTTGGGTAAAAGAAATCGTATAGTTATGTCTGAACCAACTAATAAGGAGAATGTTCTTTTAAGTTTCGTAGTTGGAGACATAAAACCGATCAAACACTAAGTATGTGAATGCAACGCTAAAAAGTAGAAAAAAAAATACCAAGAATAGAGTAAACTACATCGTCATGGAGTCTACATTTTGTCATCACTCCACTGAATAAGATTATGATATTTGAGTACTCTAAGTTGATAAATGACCCTCTAGGTAGACCACTCTTTGGAAAGTTATGTGAACAACTATTACAATACTAAACTTTAAGGATGATAAGTAGCAGTCCTGACGAGCATTATTTAAAGTTGACAATCTTGATAGATTTCCAACGGCTCTGACCCGATCAGTAGTATCTGAGTAGAGCCTGCATAAAGCCTATGCACTTCCTTAGTATATCTGTTAATGATAAACACTGCCACAAGAACTCTTGATACACAGAGTCGAATGCTGCTTTCATGCCAGCGAATACCACTATTGTTGGACCTCGATAAGGATGCCTATGCTCCATAAGCTGATGAAGGGTGAGTACTTGATAAATGAACCCATATCCAAGTCTGACCTTGTTATGACTCGAAAGTGAGACCAATCAGTACGCGTACACGTCTGCCCTGCGACTATTAGTCTCCAAAGCCAGAATGAAGAACACAAGACAACTGAGCCAACCACCAGACAAAATCAAACTATATTTTAAACAATCCTTTATATATACATAAAACCTGACCGCTCAATCAACCAATTAGAAGATTAACATTAATGCAAAATAAGAATAACAGCAACTGTGAACTAGAGTAACGTGTGCACAATTGATTAACCAAAGTTCACCGATAGAAAATGATATACTAACAATTAGCATGATAAATCAGAGGATAGAGTCAGGGGGACGTGATAGTAATAGGAATAAAATATCCACTTTGCATATAAACAAAATGAAATAAACTACCGAAAAACAGTTCTAGAAGATAATTAATCTTCCCTAGTTGTTCGACATATCAGACCTACTTGCTGAAACCTACAAAGACTACATCTATCTCAAGCTACAGTTTTATATTCTCTGGTAATGACGCTAGTCTAGATTCACTGGCTGGAAAACCATGGAAGAAAAGTGGAAAGGTGGAACTTCGAAAGCGATTTTGAGGGAATCCAGTATACATATTTTAGTGTGGATTAACTTAAAAGTCAGTTAATGGTAATTTTATCTTTTCTTAACTGTAGGCCTTCATTCGACTCTCTAATTATTATATCATTCTGCGTTTGTAAATTAGTTATAAACATGTCATTCAGATTTGTAGTATAAATGCTTTAGTTTTGAGCACATCGAGATTAAGTACTTAAGATAGTTAGTAGTTTGAATCTTCTGCATATAACCACATGAGTTTTAAGGTCTGGTCTTCTTGACATTTTGGTTAGTATTTTATAAAAGGGATGAGAATATCCCGTGAACCATCAGTCGTTTCGGAACACACAGCATTGACGGGTTTGTAGTTAGAAGATAGTACAACAAGTAGTTGTAATGATCCCCGTTACATAAAACATCAGCACAACATACAGTTTTCATCAACTAACTGTTTCTGCGAGGATAATAGGATGATTAAAATTGGTCATACGTTTATGCCCAGTGTTACACACTAAATTAGTGATGGCATCCAACAAATACCTGGGAAGTTAAAATTACTTCAGCAATCTACTAAACACAAATGAAATGGTATGGAAATTATATCATGTAGGGGTCCGAAAATTCGAAGTTAAGTATCATAAGGACCACTGGACTTGTCTGGTCCAATTTGCTGAAGCAGTTATAGTATAGCTCTTTTCGATAAACGCAGGATATATCATGGATGCGTCTCGCATAGAACTGTTAACTGGTTTCTCAACGGAAAACACTCCTGAGATACCACAGTAGGACTAAACGTTGTTATGATCTTCGACCGTCATTTTGAATAAATCCTCATGAAGTAGGAAAATTCATAATCCGAGTTCCTTTTAAAAACAGAACAGCTTGAGACTTCTTTGCGAGTCTTTCGAGCAATACAGTAACCAATTTTCAGTGACAGCACCGATGACCGGTCTCAATGGGTTCCCGAAAACGCATCCCGCCAGGCTCCGAACACTATGAGGAGCAAAGAGTAATCAGATATAATCTGGCAAAAAGTCTGAAAAACGATCATGAGCAGTGGCGGGCAACGAAAGCAAAGGAAATGGAAAAGGCAGCGGCGTTAGGTAACACTAGACAACTTTTCAAGTTAATAAAAGAAAAAGGGGTTAAAAAATCCAGCGTTAGTGAGACAGTCTCTGAAAGAGATGGAACGCTTATCCACTCTCGGTCTAGACGTTTAGAACGATGGGCTGAACACTTCAAGGAGCAGTTAAGTTGGCTTTCAGCTGCTCTAAAACTTCCCACTATTTCAAGACAGCCAGAATAGAAATTCGACTTAGGTCCAACCCAGACTCTTGTCGAAGTCGAAAAAGGTATAGCTAATCCGAGGCGAGGTAGAGCAGCGGGTTCGGATGGATTATACTAAAATACTAGCTTCTATAATTACCAAACGTTTAACTACAACTCATGACCCACAAATACGAGAAAACCAGGTTGGTTTCAGGACTAGCCGCGGTTGTATAGACCAGATATTCACCATTCATCAGGGTTTAGAACATATTTTTCGGCGCCCGACAATAATGGTTTTTCTCGACTTGACTCTGTAGACCGTGAAGTTCTATGTCAGCGCCTATCATTGAAAGGCGTACCCCGGAAGTACATAAATCTTGTGGAGGCTCTTTACTCAAACACTATTAGTTGTGTCAGAGCATATAGGGAACTGTCATCTGAACTTGTAACCTCAAGTGTTGTCCGTCAAGGCTGTCCACTTTCCCCAGTTTTGTTTAATTTTATAGTCGACATACTGTTGGAAATTTCACTCTCATCGTCTGACTTTTCAGGATTGAACTCCCTCCACGAAATTCACTTATTGACCTAGAATATGCGGAAGGCAATGTTCGACGAAGACACTGGTAAAATGCAGAATCATTTGACAGAAATAAGCAACAATGAAAGCATATTCGGAATGCGTTTCTCTTCCCTCTAAATGCAAACTGTTGATTCAGGACTGGTCTTCGTCAACACCTGAACTAAAGATAGAGTGAAGTAGTTAAACACATCAACCACTTCACTTATCTTGGAAATTTGATTAGCCCTCACGGGTCGGTCACTGACGAAATCTCAGTACGAATTCAAAAAGCTTGTTTGGCTTTTGCCAACTTTCGTCACCTATGGCGTAGACAAAATATTCGTCTCTCAACGAAGGGAAGAGTGTACCACGCAACAGTTCGCTGTTTTAGTGTATGGGTGTGAGACGTGGCCATTAAGGGCACACGACCCTCGAAGTTTATTCAGTTTTTGACCATCGATGTCTTCGTAACATCGCTCGCGTTAGCTGGGATCACCGAGTAAGTAATAAGGAGGTTAGACGACAGGTATTATGGAAAGGTGGTAAATCAGTCGATGAGATTGTGAATCTCCATAGACTGAGGTGGTTGAGACATGTGTTGCGTATGCCCAACCACCGTCTGCCAAGCAGACTTTGGGCGAGAAAAATGCGATCTCACTTGTATGATCGTCGATTGATGTGAGATTTTCTGGTGATCCTCCTTCGGGTTGGAACGACTGGAGAGGTGAAGGACAAGCTTGTAAGTGTTCTGAGGTACTGACAATGTTGCAGGCAGTTATTAGGCCACCCCGAAGTCGTTATTTACTAGTTATAAGGTTGTAGTAACATTGATGAATCCAGTGTACAGTAGATAAGAAACTCACTAGACAAGATAAATCCAGTAACCCAGATGATATCCACTATTAGAAAATGAAAACAGATGTAAATGTTGTTGGATATTGGGGGCAACCGAAACTCCCAAAAGGTTGTAAAGATAGTTTCAAATAGTTGTGGACGGAATAGAAAAAGTTGTCGCTTTACGAGCTTCCGCGTCTAATAACAATAGATCACCAATTCCACCAGATACATACTTAGGTATATAAAAAATGTATAGATAAAAGTGTTAGCGGGCTAGTAAAAGAAATTGATCTGAGTCCTTAAGAATAAATCGAGCTTTTTCTCAAAGGTCTTGGTAGAATTTGTATGAACTATTTCGACCGGTAGGGAGTTGCAAGATTTGACTGTTTTTAAAAAAGAAGTTGTGCTTACAATCCAACCTACCGCATTGTACCACAAATTTTTGGGTGTTCCTTCTAAGGTGTGTCCAAATTCATTCTAAGTAAGTGTCCAAATGGGTCCTCAGGAGTGTTTAGGATTTTATAAGCTATTATGAGATCGTCTCTAAGCTGTCTGTATTTTGACGATGACAGGCGCTCTTCATATGATTTGAACTTGAGTCTACAGACGAACTTCGTAGTTCTTCTCTGAGTTCGTTCCAGAGTAAGGAGGGAAACAATATGTTTCCATATTCGAAATGAGAACGAGTAAAACTATTGAAAATTATATGGAAGATTTTATCATCAAACTGGCCGAAAATGCGCTTAGGAGTTAGAAGTGCGAAGCTGGCTCGAAAGGCATTTTCGTCGCAGTTAGCAGTCGACTTGAAGTAGTAGAGGGTTAAGACACCGAAATCTTTCTCTACTAGTGACTCAGTCACTTAGTTACAACGTAGAACTTGGTACATAGGTACATCAATTCAAGTCGCCATACCCAAATTAAGAGATAGAGATTAAATTGTCGGATCAAATCCCAGAGTAGAGAAGGTAGTAACAGAGTTGGTATTAATAAAAACGAATAGAGATCGGAGATAAGATTTAAGAAAATATGATTCAGTAGGAAGAAAATCATGATAATTTCAGGAACTTAGAATTTGGAGGAAGATAAAGAGCAGATGCACCTGCGTCATTGCCAACGATTTTGAGCCATATCACACAAGGTCTCTAGCCATTTATTACGAACGTCACGCAGACCCCAACCAGGTAGTCTGCACCTATTAACATGGCTCAGCCCAACTGTCAATGACTTCATGGACTGGTGCCATGTCTTGGTTTGGCCGCCTCTAGCTTTCCTCCAGCCTACTCCTACACCAGACAACATTGCTCGCCGAGGTAGGAGGTGGTCAGGGAAACGTAACATATGTCCTAACCACCTCAGCTGATGAAGATTTACTACTTCATCAACAGACTTACCATATTTGCCTAGTACTCTATTTCTAACCCACGTATTGTTTACACGGTGATCCCAGCAAACACGAGTAATGCTTCGAAGCCAATCAACCAATCAATCAATGCCTGTTACCCCATGTAAAGCATAGGCCGCCCACCAGCATTCTCCAACCAACTCTGTACTGAGCTTTCCTTTCCAGATCTTCCAAAGTGCTCTTCATTCTCTTCATATCTGTCTCCAATTCCCAACGCAATGTGTTACGGGGTCTTCCTCTGTTTCTTTGGCCTTTAGGATTCCAAGTTAGTGCTTATCTTCTGACCCAGTTTTTGATGATTTCCTAAATGTGTGTCCTATCCACCTCCAGCGTCTTTTCCTAATTTCTTCCTCGGCTGGAAGTTGATTAGTTCTTTGTCATAGAAGGTTGTTGTTGATGGTGTCTGGCCAACGAATCCGAAGTATCTTACGCAGACAGTTGTATATAAATACTTGTATCTGGCTAAGCATTTAGTCGCCCACAACCAACAGGTTCATCTCGAAGTAGCTTGGAATGATTTTAAAGCAGGTCTAAACGCAGCAGCGTTATCTGCATCTAACCCCAATCCAATGGTTATGAAAGACCATTAGATCTCTAGAACTTCTAGTGAACTAATGGAGGTTCGAAAACTCGTTCCAGCAGGCCCGGAGTATGATGAAGAGCGACGACAGTCGAAACTTAGACTGACAAAGAGTCTGCGTAAAGATTGTAAACAGTGGTGGGCAACAAAAGCAAAGGCGATGGAAGCATCGGAAGTGGCGGGCAATAGTAGACAGCTGTTCCGGCTTATCAAGAACACCGGTATTAGGAAATCGGCGGTTAATGAAATTATC
The DNA here is from genome assembly GCA_034768735.1 of Schistosoma mekongi. NCBI lineage: Eukaryota > Metazoa > Platyhelminthes > Trematoda > Strigeidida > Schistosomatidae > Schistosoma > Schistosoma mekongi. Next base: position 67,667,773 of record CM068306.1, on the reverse strand, counting down.
TCTGAGAAAGGTGGGTCTATGATTCACTCTCAGTCTAGAAGATTAGAACGATGGGCAGAACACTTTCAGGAACAGTTCAACTGCCACCCAGCTACTCTTAGCTTACCTACTATCCACAAGCTACCTGAATGGAAAATTGACACAGGTCCCCTAACTCTCAGTGAGGTTGAAAAGGTTATAAGTAAATTGAAGCGAGGGAAAGCAGCAGGACCTAACAGTTTGTCTACTAACATCTTTAAGCATGGTGGTTCAGTCTTAGCTGGCAGGTTGACTGATATATTAGCCAAAGTCTGGGAACTGATCACCATCTCATCTGACTGGTCTCGATCGCTGATCGTTCTAATTTACAAAATAAGACAGAAATCCTCTTGTGATAACCACAGAGGAATCAGTTTGACTAACATAGTATCTAAAATATTAGCCCCTATAATTATTCGACGTTTATCCAACACTAGAGAACAGCAGACTCGAGTAAACCAGGCCGGTTTCAGACCTGGACGAGGTTGTATTGGTCAAATATTTACCCTGTGCTAGATCCTCGAAAATAGACATGTGTACCAACGTCCGACTCTATAGATCGTGAAGTCTTGTGGCAGTGTTTGTCATTAAAAGGCGTCGATGTTGTCCATTGTATTCCGAGAGTATCTTCAGATGTTGCAGTCTTCATGATCCAGTCGATGACCAGTAGGAAGAGGAAGGGCGGGAGTAAGCAGCCTTGTCTGACACCGGTCTTCACTTCGAATGAATCTGTGAGCTGACCTTCATGCACGATTTTACAATGTAGTCCGTCGTAAGAATTCGAAGACATCTATGATCAAATACTATAAGCCCACGAATATCCTCTATCCTCAATGGCCATGCTGCACATCCATAAAGTAAAACGAATCGAACTGCTACGCAGTAAACGCGTCCTTTGGTCAGTAGTCGGATGTCTCGCCTACGTCACAAGTGACGCAAATTCCCAAAAGCTAATCTGGCCTTATGTGTACGAGCAGAGATTTCAGTAGACACCAGACTATTAAGATCGATGAGGCTCCCGAGATAAGTGAGGCGTCGACACATTCAACTGCTTCACTCCATATCACTAAGTTTGGTGCAGAATCAAGCCAATCCTGAAACAATATTTCGCATATGGGTGGAGAGAATCGCATCTCAAACATCCTTACATTCATGTTCAAGGTAGTCAAGAGATTCCGCATTTTATCAGCATCTTCACCCAAGAGAACCATATCATCTGCATATTCTAAATCAGTAAGTTTATCTCCTGAAAGGAGGTCAACCCCGGAGAAGTCAGAAGATGAAAATATTAACTCTAAAAGTATGTCAATGATAAAATTAAATAAAAATGGGGAAAGCGGACAACCTTGACGAACACCACTTGAGGTAATCAGTTCTGATGACAATCCGCCATAAGCTCTCACTCGACATGTAGTGTTCGAGTAGAGAGCCTGTATGAGGTTAATGTACTTCTCTGGTACGCCTTTCAATGACAGACATTGCCACATAACATCACAATCGATAGAATGAAACTCCGCCTTAAGGTCAAGGAATACAGCTATTGTTGGGCATCTAAAAGTGTGCCTATGTTCCAGAACCTACAGAAGTATGAACACTTGGTCTATACAGCCACGTCCAGGTCTGAAACCACCTTGGTCTTCTTGAGTTTGCTCTTCACGAGCTTCAGTTAGATGTCGAAGTATTATTGAAGCCAATATTTTAGACACTATATTCATTAAGCTGATTCCTCGGTAATTGTCACAAGAGGACTTCTGTCCTTTCAAATAAACTGAGACGATTAGTGTTCGAGACCAGTCAGATGGGACTACATCCAGTTCCCAGATTCTAGCCAAGATCCTGGTTAATCTCGATGCTAAAACTGGACCACTATCCGTCAATATCTCAGGGGTTAACCCATCAGGTCCTGCTGCTCTCCCTCGCTTTAGATTCCCTATAGCCTTCTCAACCTCACTAAGACTTGGAGGACGAATGTTAATTTGCCATTCAGATTGCTTGGGAATGGTGGGCAACTGAGATGAGGCCGAGGGCCAATTAAACCGTTTCCTAAAGTGTTCTGCCCATCGATCCAACCTTCTGGATTGACAGTGAATAATCATCACATCTTTATCTGAGATAATTTCACTCACAGTTATATTTCTGATACCCGTTTCCTTGATGAGTCTGAACAGTTGCCTAACGTTACTTATTCCTGCTGTCTTTTCAATCTCTAGCTTTCGCCACCCACCATTGCTCACGATCATTGCGTAAGCTTTTAACTAGCTTGTGTTTAAGTTGCCTTCGCTTCTCATCGTGTTCAGAACCAGACGGGATGTGTTGCCGAGCATCTATCAGTTCAGTAGATGCAGCTGAAATCCATAGAGTTCTCTTAGCTTTATGGTTTAGTTTACTAGTAGATATTACTACTGTTTCAACAGCTTATTGGATATCATTCCAAGCTGACTCGGGATGGGTATCGCTTACACAGCTGACTAATTGGTTTTTTAGTTGTTCCTGAAATGTTTTCTTGACTTTTACATCATTGAGTAAAAATCTGAGGGGAACCTAACCGTGAATCTTTTACGTCCTGTGAGACGCAGACTAATACGCCCTAGTATCAAAGCATGGTCTGAGTCTAAACATGTACTCCAAAATGAGCGGCAGTCTTCTATGTATGTATGTATCTATGTATAATCAACATAGAACGTGGCACATGTGCGCATCGGTCCAAGTTGACATACCTCTATGGCACTGCAGTCTTCTATCGAACCTCTCCAACGATGGCTGATAGCAATGTAGCCTACTTGAGTCAAGCGTTGAGTTGATTGTGTAAGTCGCCATGTCAATTGATGTTTATCCTTATGTTTAAAGTTGGTGCTTGTGAGAAATAGACAGTTATCTGAACAAAATTGTAACACACGGTCCCCATTATCTGTTCGTTGAGCCTCGACACCAAAGTATCCACCTGGGTGCCTTTCGGTTACGCCTAATCTACCTACTTGGGCATTAAAATCACCAGCCACTATCACTACGCTTAGCTTTTCGAAGGAGGTCGGAAAGCTTTCTGTAAAATTCATCTTTTACTTCATCTGAGTTGCAATCAGTGGGAGCGTAGGCAGAGATAACAAAGAGGCAACGGCGTGTGTCCCTATCTTTCCTAATTCTTACCGTCCCGTTTAGACGAACAGTGCATAGGCGACTGTCTATGGGAATCCAGTCAAAGGGAGCCTGTTCGGCTTTTCAACTTAGTGCTATACCTACACCAGCGAGGCCTCGAGTGGTAGCGGTGGGGTCTCCGTAAATACGAAGGATGAACCGGGCTCGTTCTTTATTTTCACAAGGTGAGGTCAAGCGAATGATTGTACTTGGATCCAATATACACGTTTCAGAGACGCAGCAGACATCGATGGAGCAAGAATCTAGGGTCAAAGGTAAGGAGGCTTGTTGTCCTATTTTACATAAAGTCCGAACGTTAAAAGCACCGATATAAAGTTTAGTGCGAGGTTTCAAGAGACCAGGAATAACGTTTTGTGAACTCAAACCATTAGCATTAGAGGCGTTAAGTGATAAAGTTATACTAGACGGGTCAATCGTGGGAATAAGTGAGTTATGAAGAGTTGAGGGTGGGATTTGACCTCGAACAAGATGATCTCGTGTGCTGTTCGAAGTCTGAGGGCGGTTGTCACTTCCTGGCTGCCCACACCATGGAAGGATATTACTTCTTGAGGTACCTGAAAAGGAAACTGGATTAGTATTGGTCATAGTGACCTGGAAGCGCGATCGCAGAGATCAAAGGACAACTGCTTGAGGCCGATCACGCACGACCTTGTTATGGGATGTTTTCGAAGTTTTAGCTCTGTTCTTTAGAAGGCCTTACTGCCGGAGACAGAAATCCGTGAAGTAAGGTGAGGTGAGACATTTTTAGGGTCGACCTTTTCTAATCCCTTTCTTCCTTTGTGAGAAGGCAGCATTACTGCAGATGCTTGTTATGCGAAAGAAACACCTTACTGCTATCACACTCCGCTGCAGTCAGCAGTACGACCTCGTCCTCAGATCTTAGATTGCTGCCTTTAGACTTATTCTTCTCCAACAGACATGCTTGGCATGGTAGGACCTAGAGGAACATGCGTTCCAGTCAATATAGCTCGGTTGGGTTATCACGATAGGCAAGCCCGATCACCATGTCAAAGTAGAAGCTACAGTCGGGACTAGTGACTCACTTGAAGTGAGATTATTCGAAGTGTATGTGATCCATTTTGTGCCACAGATGGACAACTTTGTCTAAATGAGAGTTAGCCCATGTTCATCTGCCCAACTTTGAAGTCGAGTCAGATCGTCATGTAATGACAGCCTGTCCTCCTAGTTACAGACTCCCCTCCAAAATTCAACGTTGTTGGCAAAGAGTAGTAGTTCAGAAGAAACCTGTTGAGGTAGATCGTTTGTATAGATTAGAAAGAGGAGTGATCTTAGGGATGAACCTTGGAGAACACAACTGCGTGCATCCTACTGCCTGAAGAAACGAGTAGTTTACCCTAACCTTGAATTGCCATTCAATAAAATAAGACTTAAACTAGTCCAGTAGAGGAGGTCTAATGTCTATCTAAATCAGTTTGTAGATGAGACAAACGTGATTAACTCCGCCAAAGGCTTTTGAGAAATCAGGATATACTATGTCGATGATACCATTTCGGTCGACGATGCTAGCCTAGTTGTTCACTGAAGTCACCTGGTTTGTGATGCAAGTGGCCTTCCCTAAAACCATGCTGTTGGGGTGCAAAGGAATTGATAAATTCTAGATAGTCACTTAAGCTGTTACAGATTAGGGATCCCATAATTTTAGACGGTATAAAGAGGAGAGTCACTGTCTGATAGCTTGCCTCGTATAGAGATTAGAGTGATGTGAGCCAGCTTCCATCTTTCCGGAACCACGCCTTAACTCAGACTACGTGTGGACAGTTAGCTGAGTGAAGGTGTCAAGAGTTGAGCTCCTTCTCTTAGGGTAGATGGGTGAATTTTGTCCGGCCTAGGGGGCGTGTTTATTCAATTGTTTCAGCTTTTGAAAAACCCTTCTAATAGTTAGATTAACTTCGGAGATCCCTGTAGATCCCGATTTAAAACTCTCATACGTGTGACTAAAGGCTATCGGTTTGAACGCCAGACCGTATTGGGTGCCTGGAAGCTCTATAGCATCGGCATCACTCACAGTAGAGAGACTCCGACTCTGGTCTGACGGAGAGAAGTAGCGTGATGAAATAAGCTTTTCGGGTTAGATACAAATGTACTGATCAGCTAACGCTGACATTGGTGTTTATCTTTTCGTAAAGCCTTTGTGCAGATGTTTCTAGTCTGTTCAACCTGTTGTACTACGCCCAATGGCACCTTTCCAGTTTCAGCATGTTGAGGGTATGACTGCATATAAATCACGGCCGCTTAAAACGTTTAGGTACCGACTAAGTAACAGACTGTCTGGTGGCTCTTAAAATGATGCCCATCAGGTATTGTTAGTGTGCACTGACATGTCTGGGCGAGTTTCCCAATCTGTCTGAAAATATTCGTTAAAACAGCCACGCCCAATCGATGGTAGTTCAAGTGTACATTATCGACAGGAAGTTTTGATCCCGTTTTGCAGATGACGTTGAAACACGAGAGAGCGTAACCAAATACTCTTAAAGAAACTAGAATTGGAAGGTTGCCCATTAAAAACTTCGTTGGTAAAGACACAATCTAAACGTGATGGTTGCTGACAGCCCCTCTGAGATTCTAACTTTACATGTTCAAATAAACCGGAATCTTTGATAAGTTGGAAGGATCGAGCTTCGATCGAATCATTCCCTCCACTATGTGTGTTGGGAGACTGAAGTACCATAGGTGCAAAATTTGAGTATGTCCTTATTTGAGAGATCGACTTATTGTTTCTAACATCCAGTTATCATACCGGGTATAAGTAAAAGGCTTCCTATAAATAACCGTGACTAGATTGTTAGGTTAAGTTGTCCCTATTGCCCCGACAATATTGTATGAATCCCGTTTAGTATTCTCTGGTTCGACAACGACAGTGACTTGATCCCAAATCAGAACAAGAGTAGGACAGGTAGTAAAATGTACTGAGAAAATAACAGCAGAAGACAAAATGTAAAGCAAACCAAATAATTACACCAGAGTTTATATAAACATCGATATAGAAAATTCCAGAAACTCCCTGACTGTTCGCTGGCTCTGGTTGGCTAAGAATGGACCAATCACGGCACAATTTCGTGACCATGTTTTGTGAATGTTTTAATCAGGATCGCTTCGTGCTAACATAGATATTTTGTGACATGACATTAAACAGATTCTTCAAGACTGGATAATTCGGGGATGCTAACCGGATATGTCACTAAGCAGAAACTTACGTATAATGCAGTGCAGGACACCCATCAACTTCAACGATCGTTCTAGGAGCCCCCATTCTCGTACAGTACGTCCTCTGTATCCGAGCTCCCAAGTATCTCTTGGACACATTCCTTCCTATATTTCGGATGGTCCTTTGATAGATTGTGTTGGAATGTGGGATATCTAGCAGTATTCGCGCGTCCTCTTCAGGTTTCAGCATGTAGCCTGTTAGTAGGATACCTTTCACTTTCTCACTGCCAGCAAATGTGACTCCAAGGAGCCGTGGTTGACTAGTGGGTGGAGTTCATGCTACGAACGAACCTAGTTAGTGCCAACGGTTTAATTTTTGGGAGTTTGAGTTTGTGATTACTGTCCTTCCTTAGTAATCTAACATGCCTGTCCTGAAGACTTAGAGGCAGATCTGGATTGTCATTGAGGTTCGTGATTACGAAAGCGTCATTCTAAACGCCTGTACTCCCTTCGAACAAAGTCACTCCAAGTCTTGGAGGACTTTGGTAGTCTCTTAGAGAAATCCTCAGATGCACCTGCAGATTGACGACTGCCTTTGAGTTTTGCATTGGTCAAATTGCATGCTACAAGTGACAAGAAATCTACATCCTAAACTCCAGTATGTTTTTCCTGACTATGATTGCAAATATAAGTAACATGAGTGAAAGTTGAATATAATTCGGATACCGAGCAAAATTAACAAATAGGACTATTACAAAACTTAAAAGTTTAGCCAACCAGAGTAAAAATGCCTAAACAGGAAGACAGCTGCTAACCTAGTCATTCAGGCCTTCTCAAGTTCGTCGGCAAAGTTTAGTTTCATCTTATAACCAAAACAGACAAAAATTCATGCGTGAAAAATATATATTAGGGTCTCTCTTTGTAAAGGAATGACACCAGTAAAAGACAGATGTATACTTCAGCTGTTGTATACAACTTTTGCTAACTGCATTTTTTCAAAACAAATACCAAAGCGAAACAGATTTATCGGACTCAGTTTCAGAGTAGAATCTTCTGAGCTAAAATGATGCCTTTGTTGCATCCAGCAAAACACAAATTTGAGAAAAATCAAACACGTCAGCTCAAAGCTAACCTTTCAAAGGGAGCGCGGCAGTTAATCAGTAGTCAACCCATTCTATAAAGATCGAGACAGGCACTTAACTAATAATTATTGTTCAATCAATCACGTTAATAATGTTGTCAAATCAATGGAAGAACTAGTAAACATCGAGCAAAACATGCGACACGAGTGAGCGCTTAGGAAGAGAGCCAGTATATCTGAGGCTAAAGACCTTGCTGTTATATGAAAATACTTTGTACACCTGAAACTTTTTGTTCTTTTGATTACATACAAAATTTTAGAAAAATTATTCCCAGTAAGGCTTTGAATTCATACCCCAAACTTTGTAATACTTAGGACTTTGTATCGAATGCAGGACTGCGTTACAAGACTCCGCACGAGAAATTGGTTGCAATTAAGTGACTGTATTTTTGTGCAAGCACTTCGTTTCAATCACATTAAGGCCGAGTTGGTTTGAAGGTTACGCAATCATCATGTTCTTGTAATATTATTATGCAAATAATCCAAGAAAGTGATGAAGTTGTACGTGAAACTTCTAAATTATCGACAAAATTCTGTTAGTTTGTTTTGTATCTTAGAGTTTACTTAACCCTTTTACTGAATTCAAGGCTTATTATACCTTTAATTTGCTTAAGACGAGACTTTTGTAAGGAGCGTATGAGCCAAAAAGTTTTCAGAAGTCAAAAGCCTGTATCACACATTTATGTAGAACTTTCTTAACTGCACACTTAATCAAAATGCCTACATTATTATTGAATGTTGTTTGTGGATTCCGCAAAAGTGCATTGTCCTGAAGTGCATCCGATATATGACCAGGTTACGTTTGCAGTAACACCAGGGCAACTTCTAACGTTTGAACCCACTCTTACGAATGAGAATAAATCATAAGGCAATGAAGGATGGAAAAGAAGTTATATTCGGTCGTGAATAGAGCGACAATAGAATAGCAACGTCTAGGCTGGCAAACTAGAGAGAGATGCTTCCCACGATACGGCGTGACGTGATCTGGTGATGATGCGTGGCCGAGCGCCTTCAACTAGTAGTGCCCGCTAAAACAAACATGGTCAGAATCAATGTCGAGGACCGACGTAACTATTTATTTTGGGGATTATTAACCGCTACAGTCCTTTAAGCCCATTTAACAAATCTCCAAAGATTTCACGATAGGTAAAATAATGCAAATATTGTTCCGATAAGTATCCTGTGTGCATTCTTCTCCTACCATTTCTCAGTACTCAGTCTTCCTGTGGTGTTTATATCGACTCTTCTCTCTCGTCGTACTTATATTGCATTAGGACTTGAGGCAACTCACATTAGTACCATTTTTGACAACTATGAGTGACTGGATATATAGCCTAGTACAGCCAAATCCGAAAACACGAGTTTCTATTCATACTGATCCTGAATGATGTTTACCTGTTTTATCCACAAGTTTACGTCATGGATGATAATGATAGTGCTATCAATATATATATAAACTAGTCACGCACGGTGGTTGTCGAAATTGGCGGACCAGATAATTCATGTAATCATTATACATCTGATTGGTTACCATCAAGGATTCAAAATACACGACTAGTTGCAGCCATCTCACAAAATAATCTACCTGATATCAAATCGATCTCCCACATCTTACCATGAACGTGACCTTGTTGCTCACTCACAAGTAATTCTCTCATCTGCATGGGGTGGGGAGGGCCCAAGTCAGTAGCGTCACAAGACTCGATCCTCGGGTCATTGATATTCTGCACTTCTATTAACAATCCACTATCACACGTGTGCTTGCCAATTCTTATTGTCGCAGGCAGCGTAAAGCTGTAGAGGGCTGTTAGAAACGACTGTGAAACAAAAAACTTTCAACAAAACCTAACGTGGAACGAGAAGTGGGCAGAAAAAATGGCCTGAACCTCAACGTTCACAAAAGTCCCACGATGTAATGCCATACTCCAGAAGGCTCATTATTATCTAGGTGGGTGACGAATAACTAGTATGAAGTAAGAACGTGATCTGTGTTTACTCTTCACCGACATACTGGACACTATGGTTAACTTCTGAGTAGGTAAAGCAACAACATGCGACACGCTACACCAGGTCCCTCAGCAGCCGAGTATGATGATACCACAACCATCCTTGACATTAATTGAAATATACATCTAAGCTCACTTGAAAACTCGTTGTGTTGTTGGTCTCCCCCCTACTCTAAGAAGGATGGACAACCTCTTGTAGAGGGTAGAGGGGCCGGCCACACGGTGGGTCGCTGAACCCAGTAACAAACAATACACCGACCATCCACACCAAGTGTGGTTGTTTATTTTGAGTTACAAGTGATTAGGATGTGACTTAATTATGGTCGTAATATTCTGACCACTCTTGTATACGCAAATAAGAGTATACTGGCCGCACTGGGCACTCTCATACCACGAGGAAACCCCCCTGTCCATTGCTCATCAAAGGGTAAAAACACAGGTGGGGACTATATTTTCACCATTAATAGTTTGCCTCGCCTGGAGAGTATTGCCTGATGTAACTACGGGCACACATTAGAAAGATTCAAGAGAAGACTTAAGGATTATGTGCTGCACTACTTTATATCAAAAATTTCCTAGAATAGAGGGATCAGAACTTGCTACTAGTTACATTACCTCAAACGTCTCACTGCATATCACCGTCCTAATAATATCACTTTTTGAATTTGATTCTTCGTTCTACTTGTTCAATCTAGAGCAACATTCTGAACGTTATCCCTGAAGCTGACGACCAAGGACTGCATGAGAGTGGGTTAAAATCTTCAACAAATATATGCAAAGAAAACAGTCACAGATAAAGGGCAGGAATGTAAAAATAAAAAAGCATTAAAAATATATATACTAAAAACAAAAACCATGAAAAATATGAAACAACAGCTAAGACTATCGGGATTAAGGCAGTCGTGAAGTTAGTAAACTGTAATTGGAAAAAACCTAAAATACACAACGAAAACCAAAAAATTCATTAAGCTAGTTAACAGAAATCAGTTGGGTTGAACTGGTGAAAATAATTCATCGTTTGCACTTTTGAAACTCTGTCTCCTTATCCCTTTATATCAAACTACTGTTGATGACAGATAACGAAGTATTAAGACGGAGTAACAACTCTATATTTTCCAACCCACTCACAGTAACCAGTGGAGCGCCGTTTTCTGGAGTCCAACAAATAGAATATTTTCAATCATCTAACTTCATTGAACAGGAAGTATAGGAACTCTAAATTTCACGCTCGGATATTCCTTTATTAGTTGTGAGATGTAAAACTTGATGCCACATCAGAGTCTCCTTAGTAACGACTTCCACTGGAATGTGATAAACGGAAGGGGTTTCCGGAACATTACAGACAACATAAGTCCTCCTCTACTAAGCGATATCCTCTCTACCAGTTGTGCTCTTCATAACCCGTTAGGTACACAACCAAATCGTAGCACTTCTAGGCGATTAGTTTTTGTTAGCTTTTCCCTTGCACACTGAAACATCCGCCAACGATACGTTTATCACTAATCAGCAACTAACTGACAGTCGCACACCATTTGTTATAGTCGTCAACAATGCCGACCCGAATAGTAATATTGCGGCTTACAAAACGGAGGTTGGCGACATCAAGTCAACGCTTACCAAGTTGTTGTATGCCCTACAAGAACAAGACTAAATATAATACCTATTTGGTAAACACAATAAGGTTGACATAAAAAAGTGAAGCAGGCTGAAATTTTCTTAGATTCCATTTTGACTGAAGTTGTGAAGCGTGGTAATTCGCTCCATAAAACAATAATTTGCAACATTCCTGAGAATTCTCCTTCAAATAAGGCAAAGATAACTCTTTTGAAAGCTTGTGGCATGTTCAAAATGCTTTGCAAATGCAAGAGGCTGAGAAAAAGAGTAGTAACCTAGCTGCCCAGTCCTTTGTTATTTTAAGTCTGTGCAGGATTTTATAAAATTTACCGAGTCGGTTAACCATATAAGAAACAGCTAATGGCACAAGAATATACTAATAGTTGCTGACAACTTACCACTACAACGGAGAGCTCGTAACGGACAAAACGTCACAGCTCCTAGCTTAAAGGAACCCAAACATGAACTGTAAAATCTGTTGTTGCTTGTGTGAAGAGCCCCCCACATTTTTCTACAGTGTGCAGTTCCTTAACTTGTATTTTGTCACTTTGTTTTTCTCTGACTCTGTAGCAGATCTTGTTTCTGTTCGTTTATTCCTTTATTATAACAGTTATTGGATTTTGCTCATAATCTGGTTCTTATGTTTTCTGTTAGCATATATTGCATGCCATTGGTCTTAAGCTTTGATTTGATGGGTTTAAAGGTCTTGTCGTAAGCCATATCGTTCTCGATACTTTGCCTATCTATGCCTGAGTGATTCGACTAAGTTGGTTGGTTGCAGACGTAAATTGTTTCTTTCATTTGTTAGGAACACTTCTCCTCTAACAAGTAACTAATTTGATGTCTCTTTACTACCTATTTATTGTATTATAGATTAATTGCACAATTTGCTTGAATCCCTTTGGATGTATATGAGAAGGGAACTGTTGAGGTTTGTGTAATAAATTTGTGTTTATTGCTAATTACAGTACCACGTTTAGCACCAATAAATTGTGTTATTGGATATCCTATTGTGAATTCGTACGTGGCTCAAGAACCAGCCGGCCCCATACAGAGACAACGTCAACTTTCGAACGTTATCAGTAGTTTTGGCCTTTACATAAACTAATAAATCGGAACAACCCCGGCAAAGCAAGCCCTACAGCAGGCAGTGGTGATGGCGGCACACCGTCAGAGCCATCACTCTCGCCGACTAAACTTAAAAATAAAGGGACCACCTGGTTTCAATGAACTGATTACATTCCAGACTACGGCACTAGCATTGGAAATGGCTTCTGACTCTATACATTCAGACATTAATCCCCCCCAAGGAGTAGACTGATTTTCAAACAAATCCAATGCATGAAGTAAAGGCATACACCGCAGTGCATTTCCACACTGTAAAAACGAAAATGGAACTGAAACCTTGGTCTAAAGATAGTTATAAGTACCTACCCACCTGGAATAGATTCACCTCCCTTGTCATCAGGCAACGAACCTAAGACCATCAGCACCAGCAAGACCAAAAACAGTCGGAGCCCTAATTGATCAGACAATAAAATCAACGGCAAACCCAAAAGTGCTAGGCAAATTAAATCACTGCCACCTAAACTAAATGTCAATGCCCGATGTAGTAATAAATGATCTCTATTCTCCTGTCCTCATGTCAATCCACATAAATGCTCTAAAAAAACGCAGCGGCACCCTCTACAACACCAGAGTACTAAATACTATTCCTCCATAAGAACAATACTGTATACAAAAGTCATCCATTACCACTTATACCATCTCGTACCCAAATCACTAGTAGCATGGCTCACTACAACCATGGGGACTATCCGTACCACCAACACAGATGGCCGCCTAGACACTAGAATCTACAACCGAGACAATTTCCTGTAGCAAACGCTTCTGCTCATGACTATATGCCTAGAACTCGTAACGTATTGTACAACTATTGTGAACTGCATGTCACATATGCTCACCTATATTCTTTCTTAGCGTATCCTCCTTTGATACTTCACAACCTCTCTCACTCCCGTCCACTAACTGTACCACTATTTTTGAACCAACAACTTGTGCAAATTGTGAATGCTCCCAACCCCTATCACCACTAAGGAAAAACGTAGCTTCCATCTCATATCCGGTTAACATGAGCGTCTTAAGTGATTATTACAGAGATAACAGTGACATACAGGACACTGATCACATGGAACAAACGCCGAGCATACATCCACTAGCATCTCAGCTAAGTAAATGCCAGAGAACCCTGACATCCAGCCCAAGTTATATCCATAATTATAATCTCAACCCCTCTAACAATGACAATTTAACCTACATGAATACAGATCTTTTTAAGATTATGCGCATCAATGCCCTTTCGGTACTTAACAGAATGTCAGACCTCAGAACAACAGTTCTTATCACTAGACCATCAGCCATATTGGTAACAGAAACATGGTGGCCGTCTTCAGTACTGGATACTAACATAAACATAGATGGATATTCTTTGCATCGTACTAGCCGAGATAATCAAAGGGGGGTGGGATGTATAATATTCATTCATAGTCACGACCTTGTGACAAAAGTAGAAGAACTAACACTAAGTACAATCCCTGACCCACTTGTCTCATGGTATGTAGACGCAGAACTTTGTAGCCTATTTTCACGGGCCTCAACCTTAGATGCTGATAATAAAGTGATTGCGGGAGATTTTAATCTGCCTCACATTAACTAAAAAACAAGTGGTGGCCCACAACGACATAATTAGCATCACATATTTATATGGATGGAATCGGGACGTCGCGCAACCGACACGCGGTAATAGTATCCCAGATCTGATATTTTGCCAGAATATCATACCTGATAGCGACGCAAGTCAGTAGAGAGTGATCTACTAGCGACTACAGAATAGTTTGTGTCGTTTGCCAATTCCCTCGCCAAAACGCACCATAGCCCCAAAACGATATACATACCCTCCACGTAAACACCAAGCTAAACTCAGAAAACTTTCGTGTTTACACCCAATCTAGAAAACCCTAGAGTCCGTTAGAATGTCACTTGATGGAGATAATAGGAACAAAGAGCTTAATGCACCTAGAAGTAGTACTAAAACGAATGGTCTGATAGCACTCCTGAGTAAATGTACATGCATTCCAACAGATATCCCTTTTTTGATCCAGGACGACAAGGTATACAACGACCCCAGAGCAACATGAGAAAGTTTTGATAACTTGTTTGGCGACTGTGAGGCCAAACTACCTACAAACTATATGCGTATGGTACTTCTAGGCGGTATATTATCCAAAATACCTTTCTGCGCTAAGTGAATATCCGAATTTATCGAAAATCTTAGGTCTACAAAAGATTCAGTAATCGATGGCCTTCCATCAATTCTCCTCAAAGGATGTGGCGAATACATGCCACTTTTACTTCTTAAACTATCCATCTTGTCGCTAGGCACAGGTGGATATCTAAACATTTGTAAAACTAGCTACATCATTCCCAAAAATAAGGTCGGTGGTAGAGCATGTGCAAGCAATTGTAAACCTATAAGTGTTGCCTCCGTTCTTTCACAAATCATGGAAATGATAACGAAAAATGGAATCTCAGAATGCTTGTTAGCGGGAAGCCAAATATCTAAATCACAGTGTGGCTTTATAAAGAGTCGACTGTGTTTAACCCATCAATTTGACTTCTTTAATCACATTGCATTCCGCCACAACTTACGCAAAATAGTCTGAGTCCTATACTTTGATAAATCTAAGGCTTTTGACAAAGTATCACACAGCACACTCTATGAAAATTTATACTCCATAGGAATTCGAAACCCTTTGCTTAGCTGGCTTAAATCATTCTTAACCGGTCGATTTCAGATAACAAAAGTAAACTCAACACAATCATCTCCTAAGAGAGTAACCAGTGGGGTTATTCAGGGAAGCGTACTAGGGCCTCTCTTGTTTACAGTATATATCAACAGTATCATTAGCTGTTTTAACGCTGGGAAAACCTTCTTATATGCAGATGACTTAAAAGTTGTCTACTCATGCAACAGAAGTGAGCTACACAACACTGTTAAAATCGTACAGCAAGAGTTAGACAAAGTCACCGCCTGGTATATAGAACACCAACTTCACTTTAACACTAAGAAATGTGGCTGGTCCATCATTGGGTGCCGCAACCTCAACCTACACTTTGTAGCAAATGAGGAACAAATCTCCGGATGTAAGACGATTCTGGACCTAGGCTTAAGATACACTACGGAACAAACAATATCTGTCACCTCAAAGGCACGCAGATTTATGGGTTGTACTATCCACAATTTCTATCAACGTGAGTCTAGATTGGTATTATGCAAGGTCTGTGTATGCCCGATACTTTAATACTGCCCACTCATACTCAGCAGCCTCCGAATAAGTAATAAGCTGAAGACAGAAGGGATACAGAGATACTTCACAAAAAAGACACTGGGGATGGATTGTGGACTAAATTACACTACACGTGCGATACATTGGGCTTAGAACCACTTTGGAAAAGACGAGCTAAGCTCAATCTGACATTCTTTTTCAAAGTTTTACGCCGTTTAGCATACTCCCCCGACCCTATATTAAGATTTATCGATACACATAATTATAGCCTTAGAAACTATGCAGGTACAGTGCGGGTGGGACATTGTAAGACTAAAATACGATCAAATGTTTTCGTGCATAAATTCACTGCCATTTGGAATAGTTTACCGGCAGAAATCCGTACGCTAGATAGCATAGATCACTTTATACGGGCGATAAACCAACTATTTAGTGACTCCAAGGCACTGAATAAACTACCAATTTGTCTAAATTCTAGCATAACGTGCGAAGTGCTCCGTAAGCTCAATGTGTGACACGAGAATGCAGACTAGATAATACGAGTATTACATGGAACAATATGTCTAAAGTTCTGTACCAAATACTCCGCGACTTACTACAACCTCATCAGAGATAGTTCGTAAAGTTCTAAACCTTTAAACACTCTAAGCATGAACTTTGTAGTAGGAAAAATAACAAAAATAAATAATATTTCTGTTTAAAACTATTTGTTTCACAACTACTAGCTAACTTCATTTATTTTTATTTCTTCCATTTTGTATGTTGCTCTGTATCATCTCCTCGAGCTTATGGACTGCTATCATAAAAAATGGGCCTCCGTAGCGGCAAATTACTTCTAATGCCGGTTAACAACATGATTAATGCATCCATAACTCACTGTTCATGTCAACCCGAGCAGATTCCACCGCTACGGAAGAATACTCTCTATATTTGTGTTTAGTTGTAGTCCCTATCCAAGTTCTAAATATTATTCGCCTTACCCCGTATCTGGATAATCCCTATTCTGTTCGGTCCCAGCCGGCACTTTGTACCTACGGGAGCGAGATATTCAACACACAGCATTCACGTGGAAATACAAGCGGAGGGAGAAGTCGTGGTGGTCCGGAAGAAAAGATGTATTATTCAAAGAAACAAAAGTACATATATATATAGGGTAAAGTGGCGGGGGTTCCAAATGTGGGAGAGGGTCAACTTTATTCCTTCAATCTTAGACCCTCAAGCTTCTGGGAACATTCTTCCAGGTTTGCATTCGAATTGCCTGCAATGCAAGAAAGTAGAGATAACATCAGCGACCATTTACAGCCCCTGCAGCGCCCTTGTCTCTGTTACATCTTGGAATCGCAGCACCAGAGAAGAAAAGCGCTCGCTTGTTTGTCTAAAATGTACTGTACTACAACTCGTAAATCTGGTACCCTAGTACTGTGATCCCTGATGTCGTTGGCGTTGTGATTAATTAATACCTTCATATAGTGTGAACCCCCATCACATCATACTCTATGAGAAAGTATGCTCTGCTTAGCTGGCTTAAATCATTCTTAACTTGTCAATATCAAATAATCAAAGTAAATTCATCGCGATCATCTCCTAAGAGAGTAACTAGTAAGGTTATACGAAGGAGGGTACTAGGGTATTTCGTGTTTATAATATTCATCAAGTTTTCACTTTAGGAAAACCTTTTTGTAGGCAGATGACTTGAAAGTTATCTACTCACACAGATATGAACGACACAACACTGTTGAGAGCGCACTGCAAGAGTTGGACGATGCCACTGCCTGGTGAAAAAATATCAACTTCACATTAAAACTAAGAAATGTGGCTGGAACATCATTCGGTGTCGATATCCCAACCTACACTTTGAAGCAAATGGAGAGCAAATCTTCGAATGTAAGTCGATTCTGGACCTAGGCTTAAGACAAAATACGGATCTTACATTCACGGAACAAACATTATCTAACATTTCATAGACACGCAAACTTATGGGTTGTATAATCCACAATTTCTAC
This sequence comes from Schistosoma mekongi, assembly GCA_034768735.1. Classification (NCBI taxonomy): domain Eukaryota; kingdom Metazoa; phylum Platyhelminthes; class Trematoda; order Strigeidida; family Schistosomatidae; genus Schistosoma; species Schistosoma mekongi. The sequence goes on along the minus strand of CM068306.1, from coordinate 67,650,327 downwards.
AAACGTGAGTCTAGATTGGTACCATATTAGGCCCGTGTACGCCTGATATTTAAATACTGCCCACTCATAATCAGCAGCCTTCGAATAAGTGATGCGATGAAAATTGCAGGAATACGGAGTTCCTTCAAGAAAAATACACTGGGGATGGATTATTTGAGAGTAGCTTAGCACTTTTGGTGTAAAAGACAGTTTGAGATTAGAATATGATTGATAAATTTATCTTAATTGCGAAATACACCCGAGATATGGCCAAATTAAGTTTGCCGTTTTACCACAGCAACTTTTAACGATTGAACCCATTCTTACAAATGAGAATAAATCAGAAGGCAATGAAGAATGGAAGGGAAGTTATATTTAATTGTAAATAGAGCGTCGATGGGATAGCAACATCTAGAGTGGCTAACTAGAGAGAGAGATGCTTATCACTGTGCGACGTGACGTGATCTGGTGATGATGCGTGATCAAGCGCCTTCAACTAGTCGTGTCCGATGAAACAAACATGGTCATAATCAGTGTCGAGCGCCTATGTAACTACTTACTTTGGGGATTATTTACTGCTACACATACAATATGCAAATTGTTAAATTTTCATTTAGTAACGGTAGTTCAATGAGAAGTCGCAACTAGTGGCACCAATACTTCTTCATTTTTTTAAGTGTCATTTTATCTGATACTGTGTTTGCCTTCGTTTCTCGTACTGTGTAATCGACTCAGTAAACATCATCGATCTGATCATAGTTACTACTATCTACAGCACGTGTCCCTTTTTCACTACAGTCAAGTAAACAGTTATCGCTCATTAATACAATACGCGAATCAGTTGCATTTTAAAACTTTTCTTTATCATTATCACTGTTACGCAACATTCTAGCGATTATTTTGATACTATGAAAAATTGCCTTCTACCTTATTAACTTATTTTCTATTATATTAAAACGGATGAATAACCTGTAAACATGACCTTACTACATACGACTACAGCTATAGTATATTATATAGTTAAAGTGGAAATTTTATTTGCTAAATTGTTTTTATTTTCTTCCTAATGACATTATAGGCTTATTCCGTCAAACAAATTCAGTAATAACAATAGTTTCATGAAGATATTGTTTAGATTAAAAAAGATTTCATTTATACCAGTGAAATCGTGTTGACAATATAAAGAATAAGTAATTCAGCTGATGGCATAAAGGGAGCTTGTAACAAATTGATTGATGGTAACTTTTTGGTAAACAACAGTGTGTGTAGAACAGTTGACTGATAAATCTAAGTAATGTAGGATGAACACAGAAGCCAATAGGCTGCAAACAGTGTTGTTATTACCAATCAAGTAAGTGTTTGTCGCTACCTATGAACGACCAAACAAATGAATTTATGAGATAGTCAAATATTTATGTGATAGGGAGTATAGAACTAAAGTCTTAGGGTTAGTTGAAAAAAATAGTTTAAAAAGTTAATAGATGAAATATACTGTATCAGTAACCTTTCTGTTTATGCCTTATTTGCCCCACGTTTTTGTGACACAAGAACAACTGTGAACCTTTCTAAATATGTAAGTGGGTAGCAATCTAATTTATGTAGTAAATTATATGCCTAGTAAGTGTAGTCATGGGCACTTTCGGATTATTACAAGATATTCTTTGATTTATGATAATCGAAATATAATTAACCAAGTAGTTCTACGCTCCGCACAAAAATTTTTAAAAAACACAAGAACAATGTTTATAAAATTTGTAGGCTTTATATATTGATGATTAGCAAAAAATTAACGAAATAAGCTAGTCATTAAACGAATGCATTCCGTATTTTTGGAAGCCATGAGTGTAACCCAGTGCCTTACATGCTGTTTTTCCCAAGCTTCAGCAACTGTGGACCAGCCTTTTGGTTTATTTGAATAAATGCCCTCTTTGCACTTTCCTAACCCCTGTTGCTTGATTCCACCACGTCCACCTTGATCTACTAGGACATTTACCAGAATTCAGTATTGCCGGGGCAGCAGGAATGTCACTAATTTATTTCATGCTTACATCAATTAACATTTCCATTTACAGAAACATTCGGTGAAGCTAAGATTATTTTAAACCGTGTCAGATTAGCATACCAAAAGTCAATGGATTGTAGCTCAAAATCGTCAACAAGCACTATTCCGATGCTAAGACCACCGAGGGAAAGGTTTGTCTATCATTAATATGGTAATCTCTAATTTGTTTTCACAGGAATGTGTTATTCCATGATGAGATTGATAACCACTACCCATCATCCATCAGTGACAACAGCCGGTTCGTATTCAGTCAACGCGACCACAATGACGTTGCTCATCAGTTGTGCAGGTAAGTTCATTCCCAGTAATCATCTCATTTGACTTAGCCAAGAAAGTACTCATAAATGCAGTACACCTTTAAAGTTACCGATGCCCATAAAATACACTTTATAGATCTTACACTAGTAAGGAATCAGATGGTCAGTCATCAAAAACACAGTAGCAATTCTTGCATCAGCTTTTAGTTATACGTATTTTAGTGGAGACCGAAACAATCTTGAAAATGTGATAAGAAGTTTAAGGTCTAACATCGAACTAGCAGTTCGTAAGTTTGTAATGCAACACAAGTAGACTGTCTTACAGGGAATCAGAACAAGTTGCTACAACTGTTGGAAAAGTTGGCTAACAGCAGTAAAATGTCGAAGAATTCAACTGTGATCAACGACCTGCGAATAAGATCTTAAGCACAGTTTCCGCAGCTTGAGACTCGGCTCTCAGACGACGATTCAGCCAAGGTAATGGTTAGCAACCGCTTTTAGTTCACCTTATATAGCACGCACTGGTGTATTTGGTGATGAGAGAAGGCATCAAAATGTCTGTAAAGAAGGCCTTACAACTGGTCTTCGACGACATGTTTATGTGACATTTGTCGTGGACTATCCCAAACGAGAATATGGGAATCCGTAACTCGCCTCGCGAATTGACAATCAAAAGTAAGAATATTTTGTAGCAATGTAAACACTCAATATAGAGGCGATTCTGCATTACCTGCGTTCGAAAATCTTGCCAACTGCCAACCAATGAGAAGTTGGTTCTACAACACTACAGATCACCTTGGAGGCCTTGCTCGTAAAAGACGTACTTCAAAGGTATTTTAATTTATTTATTGCTTTATTTTACCTTCACAGATTGCTATGGTCTGTAAGAATAAAGCAGAGGTTGCAATAGTGGAGGGCACAACTGTAATCACCAAACCTACTGATAACGTTCAAAAGGTAACGTCGTTTCTGTATAGGGCCAGCTGGTACTTGAGTGACGCACGAATTCGCCACAGAATATCCAATAACACAATTTATTGGTGCAAAACGTGGTACTACATTTAAAAATAAACACAAATGTAGTACACAAACCTCAACAGTTTCCCTTCCCTGTACAGCAAAAGGGATTCGAGCAAATTGTACAATTAATCTATAACACAACAAATACGTACTAAATAGACATCAAAATAGTCACTTGTCCTAACAAATAAAGCCAACCAACTGAGTCAAGTCACTCAGGCATAGACAAGTAAGATATCAAGCCAGTATGACGTACAACAAGACCTCGACGTCCAGTAAAACAAAACGGAAGACCAACAGCAGGTAGCATATACTAACAAAAAAGTATATGTAAGAAACTGATTGTAAGCAAAATCCAATACTTTTATAATAAAGACAGTCAAACAAAAAGAAACAAGATCTGTTACAGAGTCAGATCACAACAAAATGATAAAATGCAAGCAAAGGAACTGCACAATACAAAAAATAACATGGAAGGATTTTCTTACAAGCAAATGAGATTTTACAACAACCACAGATGTTGATATGAAAATGTCGGTGTGATAGAGGTTGTAAACTATTTCTTGATGTGCAAATATAATTTTACTTCGAATAAACCACGGTGTTATATAAAAATCGGGTAATACGACTGACTCCTGAGTGGAGAGTAAGGACCAAGTGATGGGTGGGTAATCGAGTTACACAGTTAAGTTTAGAGATTTAAAAAATCATACTACTTAAAAATTGCCAGTAGCCAAAACATTGGGCCACGTATGATAAAACACAGGGCACCTATAGATAAATGCAGGGCCACATTGGAAAAAAACTAAGAATAAAACAATGTGTTAGACCAAATATACGGAAAAACGTTGGGAAGCCCTGCATGTGGACTAGTGTTTTGCATGTTGTTTGGCCCAGCCTTTTGGTTCATTGGGAATTACTCACCGTTCAAATCAACCTGCTCAGATTTCACCACTACGGAAGAATACCTCCATATTTATAATCAGTTGGAGTCCTTATCCAAGTTCCAAATATTGTCAGCCTTATTCAGTACCTGGATGTGTTGTATGATGCATTCTGTTTACTCCCAGCAGGCTCTTGGAATCGCAGCGCCAGGGACGAAAAGCGCGCGTTTCTTTGTCAATAATGCACTACACTACAATGCTTAACTCTGGCACCCAAGTAATGTAAACTATTGTGTCGTTGGCCTTGCATTTAATTAATAACTTTATATAATATGAATCCCCTATTATTGACACTATCGAGTTCCTTGAATATAAATAAACCTATATCATACTGATCATGCACGTAAACTGGTATGCACTTATGTACAAGAAGCTACTTGACGAAAAAATCTACCAAGGAAAGAAATCAAAAACAGGATTCTAAAAGGTCTAATAAGTAGCTATGGCATAAATTCAGTGTGAATAAGTTTATTAGACAATTAATAAACCTAAAATAGTTAAAAGATCAAATTGTCATCGAAATTGTGAATTGTTGTATCAGTAGCGATGGAAGATAGGTAAAAATAGGCTGAAACAAAATGGAAATATGCCTTAATAACTATGTACTATAGACTGAAAATTAATGGGCACTTGGTGCGCAAGTACAACGTGGCGAGATTTATTAGACAATCAATACACAACAACTATAACAATAAACAGGTCAAACTATGCGGTTATCAATGTAATCAAATTATGAATGTTGTAACTTTTTTACACATGATTTATATACTTTAATCTTTGTGACATGATTAACCAGCCACCTTATCCATAGTCCTATAAAACATTATATCCTATTAAATATGCATACTATATATTACGTCATTCTAAGATGGTGAAAATAAATAAAAGTATTAGCTGTGACAAACGATCACGAAGTACTCCAATCAACCCATCTAGGAAGACCAAACCGATGTCCGATAATCTCAATGATACCCCAAATAGCCCTCAGGTTAAGTCCTACGGCATCTTATATGATACTCGCCGTGTTACAGTCCCCAACAGCTATGATATACTGTCACTACAATAATCCCTTGCTGATCTGATACTAAACTCAACCAATTATCACCTCACACAAATATGTGGGAACATAATAACAACGGAAATGTTGAAAACTTTGCAAGGTCTCAGTGTTTGATTGGATTTGTAGCGATGGAAGAGGAAAAAAGGGTTACCTCCTCATTTAATATGGTAGCACGTAATATTCCGAACTACACACCCCTTAAAGAAATAAGGGATACATGTTTAAAAGCATGTGGCATGATAGAATTTCAATGTCGAGAAAAACTGCCCATTATTATTTAAATTTAACTGTCTTAGAGATGTGAGAGTATTCATTACGTCACGTAAAAAAGCTAAGGAACAGATACCCTATAAAAATATAAAAGGCACCCAAGATCTAATTCCTTCAAAACGTCACGTGAAGAGACGTAGAGTACCTACACCTAATGAATGCGCTAAAAGTGCCAACCAGCAGAAAGTATCTCCTACTAAAAAGAAGGAAACTTATCACATATCTCAGGTTACAAACCTATCACCACTCGATACCCCCTTAAGTGGTACATTAAGAGAAACCGATGTTGTTGACCTCGATGTGTCCCCAGCGGGAATATCAAATGACGGCGAACACCTTTCTACGGATACCAATGAATATAAGTGCACTAATAATCCCACTTCGGGTTGTTCCTAAGCATAGAAACTAATCTCAGATCCTATAAACGACTTAAATATTGATATTCTAAGCCAACCAAAGCTCAGTTCTCAACGGGTTACTCCAAAAGATGATATATCACAAGCCTGTATGTCATTAACCATATTAAACCTTACCTTTCACAAAAACCCGGTCTGGACACTACTACTGTACTCTTCCGTGTTAGCCAACCTATCAAAGATAACAAAATAACTTACTAAATGAGCTTTAATATTCCACCTTTAGCATTTCAATCAGTTATTCTTTTCTGATAGCCTAAATAATCAAAAAAGTAAAGCTGTCATAATGCTGCTGCTCCGTTCTGCTGTTTGTTTTCCTTCTTTTCTTCCAGAACTTCGAGATTGCCTTATACTAAAGGGTGAACATCTACATTTTCCGTCAAAATGTAACCCATCGTAATGGTGGCATAAATCCATTTTACCATTCTCCTGCATCACATGGTCGTCCCGAGGGCATGTTTGTGATGGACGCTACATAAATACCAATTTAAAACAACGCTTATCACCCCATTATCTCTGTTCATAATAGTATAATAAGTTTGCATAACAATTGCATCTCTTTTTACTGCCTGGTATGTTGCTGTTGATCATGCCTGTAAAAATTGATTGCTTCTAATATCAGGAAATGAAATATTATTATTATTACAAGTGGTATTAGAGAGGCTCCAGTGTAGTGGCCACGCAACACTATAGAGTCAATATTGTCATACAACTAGACACAAAGTCGTGCAAATACTATATTAGCAGTTAATATAAGTATATATAACAAGTACAATGTCTAGTAGAATGTGGTTTACTTGGATTAACAGAAAAATTCGGACTGAACGACGAATGTCCCACGCGACTACCACACGTTTGTACCTTTTCTGGTGTCCTGTGTAGTTTCGTTCTGGTCAGCAAAGCTAGGTAGAGTCAATGTGACGTTGAGTATGCGATTCCGATGCTATAAAAGGGATTCAGTTATTAATCCAAGCACTCGGTGGAGAAAACTCAGTCAGAACGAAGAATAATACAGCAACAATGTATTCGCGCTTGCGAAAGCAGCAGTTAGCGCCACAGGACAAGTGTGTAAAGTGTAAAGTACAATTATATTAATTATACATTTCAACAACGTTAGCAAAGTATGTATTAATAACATATTAGAATAAGAATTGATAACACATGTAACACCGATAGAGTTTTACAAAATATAATATCATTAAGCCAGTCAGCACACCAGTGGTTTCAAGACCGACAAGGTTGACTCCTTCTAAAATCGAAATCGCCAGAGTTGAGTTTGACTACACGTTATACTTATGTATCATTCGACCCTAATGGTGAACGCTTCAGACAAAGCAATCGGTGGGATCTTTAAATACCTTGTGTAGAACACCTGATAACTAATCTTCTCGAAACGTCTAGCTTCCACGAAAACTAAGTGTTCAACCTTTGGAGGAGATATCCTAGAGATTTACCTGGCCATTAAACATTTTCGACGGTACTAAAGGACGAGAATTTTGTAGTTTACATAGAGCATAAACCGCCCTGAATGTCGGGACTGATAAATATCCTTGTAACAATAAAAAATCTCCAAAACAAATAGTTATATAGGCGCTCGACACTGATTATGACCATGTTTGTTTCATCGGACACGACTAGTTGAAGGCGCTTGATCACGCATCATCACCAGATCACGTCACGTCGCACAGTGATAAGCATCTCTCTCTCTAGTTAGCCACTCTAGATGTTGCTATCCCATCGACGCTCTATTTACAATTAAATATAACTTCCCTTCCATTCTTCATTGCCTTCTGATTTATTCTCATTTGTAAGAATGGGTTCAATCGTTAAAAGCTGCTTTGGTAATGCGACAAACGTAACTTGGTCATATACCGGGTGCACTTCAAAAAGATAGTATTGCCGTGAGTAAGGATAGCAAGCAAATGGGCGATTTGCATAAATGAAATGAAAATGTAATTAGTAGGGACACAACAGCCTAAAGTATCACGCAGTGTAGTGCAGCTAAGTCCACAATCCATCCCCAATATCTTTTTCGTGAAGTAACTCTATGTTCCTTCAGTTTTCATCGCATCACTTATTCAGAGGCTGCTGAGTATGAATAGGCAGTATTCAAGTAGCGGGCATACTCGGGACTTATATTGTACCAATCTAGACTCACGTTGGTAGAAATTGTGGATTATACAACCTGTAAAATCCAAACTAAGGTTTGGACTGAGGAATAACTGTCAGGGTAGTTTAGATACGCGCTATTTCCCAGTTGAAACCAAAACAAATTGATTGGGTAAATGACGGTTCTAATATTCATCATAATTATATAAATGTATATCATTACCTAAATAAATATTACCACTCGGTTATTCCACCAACAATTGTCCAATTAATCAAATCTAAATTACATCAAATAAACAAGTTAATAAAGAATGTAAGGAAATTACCAATAGCAACAAATAAACGTTATTCTATCCTTTCTGGATAGATCAGAATTGTTTGGAAGATAATATTTGGTTGCTTTATAACATAGTGTTTCCAACTCTGGAAGAGTGCTCTAATTTACAATAAAAAATGAACAATTCCTGTCAATGCAAGCAACACAATCAAAGGAGGGACAAATCAATATGGCTGCCGCTAAGACTAGGTATCAACGAAAGCAACATAAATGTTGCTCATAAAGAAACATGGAAACTCAGAGAATAGGCGAGAGAAATTTAGAAACTATAATAAAGTGCAAATATTACCGTCTCAAATGAAACCGAACAGATTAACGAAATATATAACTGAAGGAATCAATGAGAGCGAATTACAAATGTATAAATGGAGGGATTTTCACAGACAAAACATTCAAAACGGATCTCACACAACCCATAAGTCTGCGTGTCTCTGAGGTGTTAGATGTTGTTTGTTCCGTGGATGTAAGATCCGTAGCGTGTCTTAAGTCTAGGTCCAGAATCGTCTTACATTTGAAGACCTTGGAATAAGTGGAGATAATTTGAACAAGTTGGTATCGATGACTAAGGAAAGTTTAGCCAAGCAGTTAACGAATGCCTAATCTCACAAGAGGAGAGTTTGCCTATAGGAAGGCTGTGGTTAACTATGTCAAAGGCGTTAGATATATCTAAGTGCAACATTATTACCAAGTGCTCGTTGCTTTGTTGAGCAAATACTAAATTCAAAGTGACAAGTTATACAATTTCTGGTTTTGGAAAAACCATGTTCAAAATTAGAGATAAGTCTTTCCGAGAGTAAATAATCAGACATTTCGTCACATACTGCTTTTCCGATTAGTCTAGAGATAATTGAGGTGATATTTATAGGCTCGTAGTTACGTGATTTGGTCCTGTCACATGATTTAACTCGAGGGTATATGTATGTGGTTTTCCACCTATTAGAGTAAGTGTCTGTTGATAAGAGAAGCTGGAACAATTTCAGTAGGACCAATCGGATATTAGGTCCACCTAGTTTGAAGTAAACTGATACCATGCTATCTACTTCATAACTACGTGAGTTTATGGATTTACAGATGTTGTCATAAATGAATAAAACGGATTCCATACGTTTAGTAGCTAAGTTAATAGTGTTTACCTCAATGTCATCCAGAGGTTTACCCATGTTAGCAACGAAATTGCTGAACAGCCTGGCTATAATACTATGGTCGTTAATGATTAATCCATCACGTAAAATGCAGGGAATATCATTATTCCAGGAAGGTTTGTGGCGCTACTGAACAGCCGTATCAATAATAAAAATATAAAGTTTTTATTCTCAAGTGTCGTTGTGTACGTGAGAGCATGCCAGTTTACAGGCATGATCTGAATGATATAAGTTTACATACATACAAATATTTCGACGAAGTGTTACTGTCAGGACTTTTATAAAATAAAGATATGCATTGAGAACCAAACCAATTGCAACAAATTTCACAGTATTAGGACACCAATTTTATGTGTTGTAGCATGGTGCATATATGACAAAGTCCCGCGCGCTCCTTGACCAATGCGTTACAGTTCCAAAAAACGGCTAAGGGTTAGCAGATTGGATCACTGTGCATGCTCAGACGCCAGATAGGACCAAGGGTACTTGGAACTTGGGTGTTGAAAAGAATGCAATAGTTTTGTGTCAGTAAGTTCCATATTTGTCTTGCACATAATTTTCTATAACTAGAGGAAAGACAAAAGAAGGAAGAACACAAAACAACAGCACTGGTATTCCGGGGTTAACAAAACTAATGGGCAGGATTAGTAATTATACTTCCAACATGCCACTTATGCTTATAGGCTGATTAAAATGGAGGAATACTATAATATGACCAAGACAGGTGAGTGGTGCTCACACGTTCAGAGTCCCTATTATTTCGCTAGTGGAGTAAGAAACAATAGTTGGTGTAAACATTTTTAACGAGATTTCAGAAGAGGTGAAATTACTAACATGCCATACAAATAAAGGAAGTGAATCTGTTTTCCGAATGGCTTGAGGCAAATGGTTTCAGATTCTCGAGAATTTATTTGTAAAATAATTCATATAAAGAGCGGATTTAGATTGCGATATTTTTATTTTCGAGGCTGAATTGCGTAAGTTATAGCATGAGGGTTCCTCGAGCTGAATTGTATTAGGCGATGAGAACGCTAATTTGTTTAATATTTTATAAAAGAAGATCAGGTTTAATTTTAGCCGTCGCCTCCATAAGGTATCTAGTCTTAACTTAGTGCATCTAGTTTTATAGTCTAGAGTACGATCAGCCTCAAGAATACGAAGAGTAAAGCGACGTTGCACAGACTCCAGTCTGAGTTTATCCCTAATGGAAACATTACTGAGAATAAAGGTGCAGTATTCTAGCAAAGGTCTGACACAAACTTTATATAGCAGAATACGAGAATCGTTGCTATAAAAGTTACGTAGTATACAACCTAGTAGTCGATGTGACTTAGATGTCTGCATATTGACCTGTTCTGTAAAAGACAGGTTATAAGAGTACCTTAGTCCTAAGTCAACTACTGACTGAAGCCTAGATAACTTACTGTCGTTTATGGTGAGATCAAAATTGAGACACTTACCACCAACGCGCGCGCGCTGCGAATCTGACGGAGGCTTAATCCCAAGATCCTTAGGATTTCCTTATTACATACATACACCATACAACACTCGAAAGTATACATGGCCAACAAACCTTTACGGACTATCTGGTAGATTACTTGAAGCACACATCACCTCTCAGATTTATTAAATACAATGCTGCACACGCCCACTAACCACATAATCATTGTCGCACATATAGTGACTGATTCTATTTACTAAAATTACGAAACGATACATTATCCGTCATTCCAATAAATCACACACATTATCTCTTTCTTGGATTTATTGATTCAATTCGGTGAGTTACTGTGCTTAACTCGTATATTTTCTTATTATTTGTTTTCTATTCCACATTTGCCATAAAATAAAAGTATATCCACTCATATTATTAACTAGTCGCATCCCTTGTAAAACCTGACTGGTTATAATGTCTACGGAAATTTTCCCAACATCTAGTCCCAAGCGTCCGGCAAAACGCAGAAAAAGGCTTCGGTCCTACACCCCCACCGATCCACAACTAAAAAAATCCAGCGTCCCACACAATGTAAGTCAAATAGAACCTAACGAACATGTTCCTATCGTCATCGTCGAAGACGTGATGAAGTCTTTCCTAACTAGACAAGATGCAGGTCATTGCAAGCATAGTGACGACTTGAAAGACCTTTATGATAACCTTAAGATTCTCAGCCCTCTCAAATGCCTCATCAATCCAGATAATACTGAAACATCATATCATTTTAATGTAATGAACAATATCATCGACTATGTGGCCTCCGAAGTATTTGAACGCATTAAACGCTCTAACAATGTTATAATCTTAAATGCTTCCGATGCCTGTCCTCTAGAAACTATGAAATGTAACCTTCTTAAAGCTAGCAATAGGACTAACGCCCCATGCTCATGTACAAGAATGAATAAAGGCCCCCATGGCCTAAGTACACCGGTACTATTCAGATTCAACACACCAACGGAAGCAAAAGAATTTCTAAATTCATCCAGTATGATCCGACTAGACCCTGTGTTCAAAAACATAAAGTTAGTACCAGATAGGACTCCCTGTCAACGTATGTCGGGCAAGTCCAGCAAGAAAGATCTATTATTTAAGCGTCACGATAAATCTAACATCGATAGCTTAAAAAGTTTACTTGACAAGAAGATTATAATACCGCATCCCTTAAAAGCATCGGTTGTACCCATTAAAAGTCGAAATATTGTAAAAGCTATTGAGGAAGATATCAACAATACGCCTAGTACCCACGTTATTGACTTGGATTTACCAGTTCCAAAAAGCAGCACTCTGCGTAATAATGTTGGCAGGAAACTCAAGATGAGCTCAGTAACACCAGTTTTACGCTCATCAGATAAAACTACTAATAGCTGGGATGCTGCAAGAAACATTAAAAATAATAATAGTAGCTACACACTAAACACCCAAGCGGTTGACTTGGATTCATTGGAAACAATAAGCAATGAGTTGGCCCCTGCCGTTAGCTACAACACTTATACTAAGCCACAAACCCAGACATCTGACGACGATTTCAGTATCGAACACTTTATTCAGCCTGAAGGGCAAACAATAAATGGTAAGCCACAGGCTTCCCAAAAATCATCACAACATCCATGGACAAATAAAGAAAACGCACCCTCCAGAAAAATCTCTATAACACAAAATATACATAAATTCGACTATACAACATTGATAAACTGTCCTCGCAGGTGTGAGGGCATTCTTGGGCCTGCCCCACACATACCTGAACTCTGCTCGGCCGGCCAAAGAAACCGCATAAAACAGAACCATTTTTTTGCAATCACGCCGGTTCCCCAACCGGCGACCTCATCCACACTAGGATTCACTACAAATATTATAAATTGCTTCCACTGCTTGCAGCTACCCTACTACTCCAGACGCAACTTTGACAGACGAGACAACCCAAGACACTTCATCAAAGATCCACTCGGAGATACGAACATCAGCCAACCTATCAATGAACCGGCTGGCCGTATCGATTGAAACATCAGGTATCCAACCCGATGATAGTTCCAAGTCATTCACCTCGATTAATGCTTTGACACCCAACTCGTTCAAAACACGTGTTCTGTTGCAGGACCTTACACATCACGAAAGGTCACAGTTGCTCGTCGTCTCAATTAATGCTAGGTCACTTATAAACAAAATCAACTATCTCAAATCTATTATGATCATTACTAAACCCAGTGTGGTATTGATTACCGAAACTTGGTGTAAATCAACTATATTAGACGACACAATTAATATCGATAATTATACCCTCTTCCGAACTGATAGGCAAAACACTAGTGGAGGTGGCACCATAATCTACACGCGTTCCGATCTGAAGGCCTGTAGGTTCAATAACGAACAACTCGGTGACACAGGGGTATTCAACATGGGTAAGTATAGCCATTGGCTATCAAAAGTACCTACTTGTAGGATGTATATACAGACCACCCAACGCAGACAGCATCTATGACAAAAATCTAAGCACTCTGTTCTTCCTGGCCTCACAGCAACCCCACGTATCCAAGCTAATCGGTGGAGACGTTAATTTGCCGAACATCGACTGGATGTCGCCACACACTTCACAACGATTCTCAAAATTGATAGAGATGATAGAATTCAGTGGATGGACACAACAGGTTCAAATCCCAACTAGGGGCAACAATACCCTTGACCTCCTTTTTACTATTAACTTTAACCCAACCTCAGTTAATGTCAGCTCGGAATTTCACAATAGCGACCATAAAGTAGTAATAAGCACGTTTAATCGCCAACCCACAAATAATCTCAACCCGAATGGACCTAAAAAATAAAAATATCGAAGGTACACCAATGAAACGTGGAAGCATATCGAGGCACTCATTCGATGCATAAGATGGGACTCTTATCTCACTACTGGAAACATCGACACAGCCATCTCAGTCTTCTACAGCAATCTGATCAGTTGCTTAGACTGCATAGCCCCATACGTAGAACGAGTGTCTGATATTAACAATGCACGCTCACATATCCCGAAATGTCTTAGGAGAAAATTGAGGCACCTGAGGCTTCGATACTATAAGCATCATGACATAACCGCACTATATAATGTATTCAAAATAGTCGAAAATCTCGACAGTGCCCAGCACAAATACTTACTGAATATGGTATGGAAACAACAGCACTGAATAGTATCAACCCAATTTCATCAATGATCAAGCTATTTAAATCTCGCCTTGATTCAAAATCTAATAAACCCCCCACACTATTCATCACAAAAGACGGTATTGACGACGACCCAGCTTCCATTAGCGAACAATTTAGTAGCTACTTCTCCTCATGCTGTTCCACAGAACCTGGAGCCACCGCAAACCCCGTATCCATGATGACATCTAAGTGTCGTGTCTCTCTACAGTTGAATTTACCAGCACAAATATAAAGAGAGCCATAGCCACGCTAAAAAAATCTAATGACAATGGGCCTGATGGCATTCCTGCTTCCCTCATGAAATATGGTGGAAAAGATTTACCACTTCTCTGCCTGAAACTTTTTACTTTATCTATGGACAAAGGGCATTATCCAGCCATGTGGAAAACATCGTTCATAACTCCGCGATTCAAAAATGGATCACGCAACGTTATAGAAAATTACAGGCCAATTAATACGACATCCGTGCTGTCCAGAATCATGGAGAAAGTCATTCATAAACAGTTGTCATCATTCTTACTTTCGGAAAATCTGATCAATCCATCTCAACATGGGTTCATGGAAAAACGCTCTTGTGCTACATGCCACTTGGAATTTTTTGATTATATAACACTTGGAAGAGACAAAGGTTTCTCAATTATTGTACTTTATTTTGACTTCAGTAAAGCATTTGATTGTGTCCCCCACAACCTTCTCCTCTCAAAACTACACTCCTATGGCATACAAAATCCACTATTAAGTTGGTTTAAATCATTCCTCACAGGGCGCCGCCAAATTGTAAGAATCGGCTCTAGCTACTCAAAGCCAGTAAATGTATCTAGCGGAGTTGTACAAGGAAGCGTAATTGGACCATTGCTCTTTCTTCTCTTCATCAACGATGTGTGCCAGCAATTTGTGCATGGTAAAATCTTCCTCTTTGCAGATGATCTAAAGGTTGCCTATTTATTCCCACCCACTACAAATGAAAACACTATTACTAAAATAATACAAAAGGAAATTGATGACTTATCAGAATGGACCAAAATATGGCATCTCCCCCTAAACGTGCACAAAAGTGGATATATTTCCACTGGTCGCAGATGGAACCTCAGTCTCCACCTATGCGAAGTGCAAATAAAACCTCTAAGCGTCGTTCAAGATTTGGGGCTAAGATATACTGATAGCATTAACTTCTCGGAGCATGTTGCATTTCAAGCTTCCAAAGCGAGAAAGTTAACTGGGTTTATAAGAAAAAATTTTCTCAATTTACACTCAAAAATATTACTATACACAAAGTGTGTTCGTCCAATATTAGACTACGGTTGTCTACTCTACAGCAACTGTAGACGCTTAGATTTGATGAAAATTGAGCGAATTCAACGAACATTTACTAAGAGCTTATTATTTGACTACAGTACACAAACTTATCGCCAACGATGCAATAAACTAAAGCTACAACCCCTTTGGCTCCGACGCTTAAAACTAAACCTTACTCTCATGTACCGCCTTATTAGTGGCGCAACTTACGCGTCGACATCACAGCCCATCCTCTACGCCTCCACACATAACCTACGTAATAAGGAAAATACTATTACTATCCAGCGATGTCGCACTCAGCTACGCCAGAGCTTTATCACAGTGAGATATGCGACTCTATGGAATAAACTTCCCAAGCATATTCGCTGCAGCAAGTCGTTAGCCGCGTTCAAAACATTACTTCAAGAATACCTCTCAGGTGAAGGTCTATGTAACCTCCTCAACTACCCTAAAATAACTGATCATCTATATAAACATGGTCCCAACTCCGTATAAACAGTTTTAAAATTTATCAAATATATTCATAATACACCATATGCCTAAGGACTCATAATTAATAATGCATATTTTCATATTGTTCCAATCTACACGCATACACCTTAATTCACTTATGCGAAAGCTGATAATTTGATTTGATTACACCGACATTTAATCTTATCCATCTTCTATCATCAATTATACACCAATTCACTACTTCGATGACAATTTGACCTTTTATTTATGTTGGGTTCATTAGTTACCTAATAATCCTATTCACATTGAATCCATACTGTAATTATCCATTGATTTTCAACACCATATACTCATTCATGTACACACACACACACAAGCACACTTCTTTATTCAGAAATTTCACCCCTTTAATATCACTTGAGTGAAAATTCACAATTTCATCACACTCTTAATTGCACTGTATGACCTCTCCATTAATATAACTCTCTATGTATTTTATATGGTAAACAGTGTATATTTCCATTCTGTTCCAATTCAATTTATTATTATTATAAGTATTATTATTATTATTGCTATAAGTGTTACTACTATTATTATCTGTCATCACTTATAAACTATTTCACTATTTCGTTTACAATTTGACCTTTTATTTATGTTGGGTTCATTAGTTGTCTAATAATCCTATATACATTGATTTTTTATACTGTAATTATCCATTGATTTTCAACACCATATACTCATTCATGTACACACACACACAAGCACACTTCTTTATTCAAAAATTTCACCCCTTTAATATCACTTGAGTGAAAATTCACAATTTCATCACACTCTTAATTGCACTGTATGATCTCTCCATTAATATAACTCTCTATGTATTTTATATGGTTAATAGTGCATATTTTCGCTCTGTTCCAATGTACTTTATTATTATTACTATTATCTGACTTCTGTCATCACATAGAAACCGATTCTAAATATTGATTACAACTTGACCTTTTAATTATATTGGGTTTATTAGTTGGCTAACAAACCTATTTATGCAAAGTCCAAGCTACGACTACGCATTGAACTCTTTAGAATTATTCTTTATTTTTTTTCTTTTTCTTCTTTTTTCATTTTCGTTTTTTTTCTTTTCTTTTCTTTTTTTCTTTTCTTTTTTTTTATTTACACGTCCTACATTACATTAGCGTTTATACTCTTAATACTATTTCGCTAATTTGATTTATTGAATTATTATACTCAACTGATGAAGCCCAAAATGGTTTCTTCACAACGCTTATTGTAAATGAGTAGTATGTGATTAAAATAAAATAAAATAAAATTACTGAGAATAAAGGTGCAGTATTCTAGCAAAGGTCTGACACAAACTTTATATAGCAGAATACGAGAATCGTTGCTATAAAAGTTACGTGGTATACAACCTAGTAGTCGATGTGACTTAGATGTCTGCATATTGACCTGTTCTGTAAAAGACAGGTTATAAGAGTACCTTAGTCCTAAGTCAACTACTGACTAAAGCCTAGATAACTTACTGTCGTTTATGGTGAGATCAAAATTGAGACACTTACCACCAAAACATATCCAACCACACTTAGAAGCATTAAGATCCAACTTCCATTTTGAGCACCATACTGCGACCTTGTTGAGCTCGGCAGTGACGCCACTGAATGTATGTGCAAATTCGTGAAAGGGGAACGAGTACACTATTTTGAGATCATCTGCGTATAAAAAGGGTCTACCCATGCTGAAGCATTTGCATATATCGTTTGTGTAAGCTATAAAGAGCAATTGGCCTAAGACACTTCCTTGCATAACACCACTTGTAACCGGTTCGGCCTTCGAAAGAGTGGAATCAATTTTAACTATTTGATGTCTATTACTGAGGAAAGAGTTTAACCATGCAAGTAATGGATTCCTAATCCCATAAGAGGAGAGTTTGTCTACAAGAAGCTTGTGGTTAACCATATCAAGGGCTTTAGATATGTCTAAGTATAATACTAATACCAAGTGCCCAAGGCTTCGTTTGGTGAAAACTAAATTAAAGAATTCAAAGTGATAAGTTATACAGGACCTAGTTTTGAGGAAACCATGTTGGGAATTAAAGATGAGTTTTTCGAAGAGTAAATAATCAGACATTTGATCGCCTACTATTTTTTCCATTATTCTAGAGATAACCGGGGTGATATTTATAGGCCCATAGTTATGCAGGTTTGTCCTGTCACTTGATTTAAATCGAGGGCATATGTATGAGGTTTTCCATCGATTAGGGTAAGATTCTGTTGTTAATGAAAGGTCAAACAGTTTTAATAGGATTAATGGTAGATTAGGTCCTCCGAGTTTAAAGTAAATGGATGCTATGCCATCTACTCCATAGCTACTTGACGTCCTAAGTGAGTTTATGGATTTACAAATATTGTCATAAGTGAAGGTAACGGATTCCATATGGTTTGTAGTTGAGTTGATAATGTCTACCTCATTGTCATCCTGGGGTATACCTCTGTCGGCGAAGAAATCGCTGACCAGGTTGGATATGATATTATGGTCGGTAATCATTAATCCATCTCACAAAATGCAGGGAGTATCACTATTCCGAGAAGGTTTGAGACCTTTATTGAACAGCCGTACCAAGTTTTGTACCTTGGAGCTACTGTGGATTGCTGATAATTCTTGTTAATCGCCTTTAACCTGTGGACTTCTTTTACTTGATTGAAGGTCATGGTAATTTCCATAAATGCTGAGAAGTCATTTGACTTAAGATAACTCTTCTGTAAACGTCTTATCTTCTTACGGTAATGAAGTGGTATATACAAATCATTTGATTTAATTATATTTCTTAGTTTGATAGGTGCAATCGTATCTAAACATGAGTTATTAATTTGGTAAAAAATATCTAGTGCATCTGTAAGACTGTTAGATAAGAAAAAATTGTCCCAGTCAGAGCAACTTAGAAGGGTGTGCAGAAGATTCCAGTCAACATTTTTATAATTTCGATATTGTCTAGTTTTTTGTAATTTATGAATACTAGAGTGACTAAAATCCAAAGGAAGAGCGCATAGAACCATTTTGTGGTCACTGCTTTCGAGCTCTTTGCTGACTTGAAGTGACAGAGGAGTAACATCATGACAGAAAACTAGGTCAAGAATGTTATGATGTCTAGTGGGAGTGTGTACACACTGTGTCCAGCAGTGTATGTCTAATGTAGCAAGAAGGTTTTCTTCATCGTATGACAGTCCTCTGCCAACATTCCAGCCTATCCTAGGAAGGTTAAAGTCTCCGAATGAATTTGGATATCACACCAGCTTGTGTATAGGCAAAAACTCGGGATAAGAAGTTCTTCCTACATTCGAGAAAGTGCTTGACTCACCAACTTTGGCTGAACGCATGCTTCACCGTTTGTGGCATCAACTGTCAGAAGGTGGTAGATAGTCAGGATGAAACCCAATAAACAGTGATCCGTACGGGAAGCTACAGATATACATCCATGTAATATTGGAAAAAGTCGACTTGGACAAGGAAATTGTTTGTTTGGTGGAAATACAGGATGTCATAATTAATATATGCATCACTTTTAATTATCTATTTTCGCGCCCTTTGATGTCCTCAAAAAATGTCGGTTGTAGCCTTGCTTCCCTTGGTTATCTTCAACGCATTGTGATCCGGCTTTGCTCCTTGTCGTCTCGTAACTCACCTTATTTACTGTTCACTGTTTTCACTGCCACACGACGTTCCGCTACCTACTACCTATAGACGACCTTAAGAGCAGTAGCCACCACAGTATGACAGAGCCCACTGCTATGACCGTCCGGGGGATTTTCTGATCTTAACATTACTCACTAGGCGAACGTGACGTTAAAGACATACAACATTGGCAGTGCTTGTTACCTAGGATAAAGTCGGGCATCATAACTACTAACCGAATGTCTAGATTACCCCATCCAATCCATGTTATAAATGTCAGGTTTCTTCCAGTAATAGCCATGAATTTCAGATGCGAGGCAAACCTGACTATAAGTTAGAAAGGAAGGTAAACTGTGAAACAGGGCTTACACAATCACGTCCAGCATTGTACGAGCGTGTAAAGTTAGCTGAGTATGAAGTATTCAGGGTACTCTGAAAAATGGGTCACAGAACTCTTCTGAAGGAAGAACGAGGATTGGCTACGCTCCTTCTGCTCGTTTTCACCTACCTACAAAACGAGTTTGGCTTTATAATGTAATGTAATGTTCTGTATAGCTTAACAGACCCGGAAAAAGGAGACATTATCCAGGGTTTACAATTATTTACAAAGAGGTAACCCCATAAGAACCCACATTAAAAAGTGAGAATTCGGGTTAGGTCGATATTATTCTGGCTAAATTTGCCTGATTTGGAATTCTTCAAGATTTTCCTAACCTTGGTTGAATCTCTAAGAAATTTTAAGAAGCTGAATGACTATGTATGCACTCACAGGGCTCATTCAGTAATCTGAGTAGAGGTTGACAACTCTTCATTAGTACACGTCATACTGTATATCAATTACTGAAAAGAAACTACTACCCATTTGTGTACTGATTTCAGTCCGCCTTACTCACCAACTTGCCAAACTACACTTTACCTTCTACTCATTATCAGCCTTCATTTTGTATTTTATTTAATTAGGGTGGGGTGGTTCGTGATGACTGGCATTAAGTTCCGGTTAACTGATTCATCGCAGATTGATGTTGGTAGGGTACTAATTAATTTGTTGCAATTTTCTCCCTCCAACCAATACTTCCACATAACACTACAAACTTCAGATTAGCCGATCTACCTATTACTCACTAATTTGATAGCTACTGGTTTTCGTAAACTCACTACCCTAAGACATGTAAACATCAGTACTTGAAACAACGGCAACAGCGGAATAGATTCTACAACTAACCATCTAGAATTCACATTTCAGACACCACTAAAGTACTGGACACAACTTTGACATCAAGATACGAAAGTGAAGAAATCAAGCGGCTCAAACTAAATATTGCGTATTAGCTAAACCTATACAAATATAACTAGTAAAGTCATTCTAGATACCTGTTATGAAATCGAATCTATACATTTCACTAAGGTTCCCTTTCTAAAACGTGTTGAAAATTAATCCAAAAACTCTTCTTTAGCTGAGGAGTTTTTGCCATATTTTAGCAAATGAATTTACGATTTCGTAATCTGTTTTAATCCACAATTCAAAAGTTTACCGAAGCAACCATCAACCCAGTAAATAGCGCCGTCTTCAAGTTCCCTTTTGTTAGTACTGACTGTTTTCTGTCTTTTGTGTTGATTCTGATCCTGGAAAGATGAGAAAGTTCCAGTGCCCAAGAACTGGAGAAGCATTTTACGAGTCTTTCGAGGGAGCCCCTCTTTTTACAGCCGTACTAACCTATATGAGCTTCTTAATTCTTAATATCTTGGGGCGACTTCAAGATTTTCTAAGATTTTTTCATGTATTAAAAAATCACGCAGTCATGGAGCCATCTCGCACTAGGTTGTTTGTACCTCTTTATTCCTCGTATGAAGCATTTTACACTCGTAATTTATATCGAAGAATACAAGACTGTTGGAATAGACCTGTATGTTCAGCTCCGGGCAGTGAAATTGTAGTGATGGACCGTCAGTCTCCAGACTGTGGGTGGACTTTGAAGTGAGTTGCTTTGAGTTTTCAGCAATGTAAATTTTATATACTGTTCGTTCTAACGATTGATTCGTATGTGTGTTTGATGGTATGTGGTTGATCAATAGCAGGAATAAACATAAAAAAATTTCGAGTAGAATTATTACTACAGCTTGAAATAACTTCATTGGGTGCTTTTGAGTTTAGAAAGACAGTATGATAAAATAATATTGGCAACAACAGGTGAATGGGTGCCGTTTTGTAACATTACTTAAAGTTTAGTATTTTTTATGAGTATGTTATTAATATTAGTTCGATTGCTTTAGTATTCATGTTGCAGGGCTAGTATTGTGCCAAAACTGATTCGCACGTGTTTTAGGTTCCGATTTTTTCATTAGTGACTGCAGCTGACCGACAGCCAATAGTATGAATAACTGAAAATCATTATCTGAGTTACATTTATATGGTGAATGTCAGTTTCTTAGTTACATATATCACAATTTTAAAAACAAGGCTGTATTTCGGAAAAATTTGGCCTAAGAAAGTTATTTAATCGATTAGGTCAAATATATGAGTTCAGATTTTGCAGATATGCAGTT
Source organism: Schistosoma mekongi (assembly GCA_034768735.1). Lineage (NCBI taxonomy): Eukaryota > Metazoa > Platyhelminthes > Trematoda > Strigeidida > Schistosomatidae > Schistosoma > Schistosoma mekongi. The sequence continues at coordinate 67,628,073 of CM068306.1, read as the reverse complement.
TAAAGTACGTCATTTTCTTACCTGATTCTGAGTACCAACAGTTAGGATTCGTCAATGAGTTGGTTCAAAAATCATCTGTTTTGTTTTACATGGTTATTGGTCGTTAAGTGGATATTATGAGTATGCAAGAAACTGGTGAGAAATCTTAACTGACAGTAGTAATCCAATGTTTTTATTACGAACAATAACTCATGTACTCTTAAACTAAGGGCAACGGAAGGTTGGACTTACAACTAGCTCCAAGTTTACCACTCGTCCTATTGGAGCAAACGATTTTAGCTCTAAGTTTCTATAAGAAATGGGTATGAATAACTTAATTACAGTTTGTTTCGAAACCGCTCATATTACAGCGGTTGACCTTACGAAAGAGATCATTCTATACGGACTAAGATAATTTATTCAAGTAACTCTAAATGCATCCGTCCTAGCCAATTTATATAAAAATACGAAATGGAATTTGATTCGCAGTTGAATCTAATTTACTCAGCGATTGGAGACTTGGCGACATAAATATGTACTTGCTAGTGAGCTCTCTTTTTAAGATGGATTCACTAAACACATTTTTTGTAATACCTTTAGATAATAATTTAGGCTTTCGTTACAGTAATTACGTCAAGAGACCGTTTCACTACATTGTTTTCTGTTTTGTCAATACGTTTGTCTTGCCTTAATTCAAGCCTCTGTGAACTGGGAACTAGATGGGTTGCAAAGTATAAAAAAGTTACTTAAATAATATTTTCGTATTGATAAACATATTCGTGAATATATTAGTCAATTACTACCACTGTAAAGCGAATCCAAGTGAACTGCTTTGTTACTGATCGATGCAAGTCTACTTATTGGCTTAAATAACTATCACGCTAAGAATTTATGGTTGCGCGCGTGAATTTTAGGTATGATTATAACTGACAACCATGGTTTTCGAAGCTTTTTTCCTACTAGTCATAAGCAGTCGCGGTCACCAAGACATTTTATCACTGAAATATCAAATATGTTGACATATGTCAAAAAGCAATCAGTAAAATGTTTCTAAACATTCCAAAAAAGAGTTTGTTATTTAAAACACCAGATAGATCTATCAGTTGTTTGGTATTAATACTACGAAATCGGCTTCAAAGAAACTTTTGAAACTTATAAATTGATTTGAGATGAAGGCTGACAGACTTTCAGTAACAGTTAACAAATTCAATTTTTTATGATGATTATAAATACCTACAAATGTAGTAAAATTAGTGCTTTTTCTCAAAATTGAAACGGTTTCTTGAAGAGAACGCCGTGACTAAGTTACTGTAGTTGATTAAAAGAAGTTCATCGGTCTTTTTAGGTGACATCCGAACAACAGTCTCTTGTTTACATCTACAGATAGTAGCCTTTTCAACTCGACTAAGCCTGACACTGGATGTGTTACGTTGTTTATTTGCTTGATCATGTATTATTCCTCGGTTAATAGGCACTGATCAGAAACTGTGAGAGAAGTAATATCTATTTGTCTTTTTAAGCAGCTGGTTTATTTAAAGTTCAAACATATCACCTATGGTAATATTGTATACGAAGTACAGCTGGTACCTAACCAAACATTTGACTCTCATTTGGATAATTTCATGTATGTTGAGAAGACACACATTTATTGTCTAATTTTACGTTTTTTTGAAACTTATGGATTTTGTTCCGTATTTAAAATAAACAAGAAGGTTATAAAGGCCTTTTGAAACAAAATTTCAACACATTCAGTAATCTGGAAGTCCGTTACATGAGTCTGGCTGCAAATGTGTACGCTGCATTTGTAGTCTCAGTGTATTCTCATTTCATATGGAGAAACTTTGAAAGTGCAGTATACTAGATCTCTATGAGTAATGCAATGTTTTCCATAAATAACTTAAGGGTTAATGCATGATATTGCTAGTTTGAAGCATCTTGGTATAAATCTCATCTTGTTTATTAATTTTTATTAGCAGTAGTAAACAGAACAAACTTACCTATCACCAAATGCTTGACTTTATGGTTCTGATAAATATTTTTATTTCAGTTTGACAGGAACAACATCAAAGGTCTTAAACTTGGGGTCATATAACTATCTGGGTTTTGGTGATCCGATTGGGCCTTGCACTGATGCTACAGAAAAAATGACACGAAAATTCGGTGTGGGAGTAGCAAGTTCTAGGCAAGAAGCTGGGAGTTTAGTATTGCACAAAGAACTCGAAGATTTGGTTGCCGAATTTGTCGGACAGGAAGCAGCTATAGTGTTTAGTATGGGATTCTCAACAAACTCACTTAATCTTCCCTGTTTAGTTGATAAAGTGAGTCGTTTTATGTCATGAGCTTATGAGCAAACGTTAAGATATTTACTCACTAGGGTTTTCCTGCTGTTGATTATCAGGCCTAAAGTTTTGTCGATTTCTTAGTATGTGTAAGTGCATGCCTCTTTATTCGTTTATAGGTACTAGCTTTTTCTCATTTGGCTTGGTCTAGAATTTAAATCCGTGACCTACATTTTGCATCATTCGGGGCTCCGGCTGAATGCATTATCATCATGTTTACGTTTATGTTAAGATTAAAGTTAAAACTTCATTCCTAGATATTTAAAGGGTCAGATTGTATAAATCAGTTATATCAGTATCAACTGCAATATCAGATGTATACCAAAACCTTCATGGCTCTCACACAAGATCGCATACTATTAATTACTCACATTAGATTTTAATTGTCTCCTCCATCTTTTTGTCAACAAGTGATGTGGATTTCTTATATAATTTTTCTACAACATAGAATATGAACTTGTTTCACTAGTTAGCGTAAATAGTTCATAATTTTCATTTAGTCTATAGTCTCTAATCTCAATATGTGTCTTAGAACTAACCGCAAACGGTATCCTTTACATATTACTAATAAGCACCTCAATTTTTTTCGAAAGTGCTGACTTCACAATTAAACTTCTCAAGTATGTCTAAATGCATTCTTTTCAGAGTAGCATGGAGCTCAATTCCCGATAGATTGTTCAGCTAACTGCTGTGGATTTCCGCAAGCTAAATAACCCTTGATTTTAGTTTGAATACTAGTTTGAATACTAACTGCATCATAGAAGCGCGCTTCTATGGTGCAGTTGAAATTTGTGGTCTTTCCACCATAAGTTTGATGTTTTAACTCATTTGTATCACAATATATATCTTTTAGTCAATCCAGTGGTTTGAATTTAAACCGTTATATATGCATGACTTAACCTGGTTAGTAAATCTGGTTTTTATCTATCTTATTTACCTGTATTTAGACTGAAATATAATTATCCTTTTATTCAGCCGATGTAATGAAGTACATCTAGACCGATACAATTTGTGTACGACAGAGTTGGTTTGTGGCAAAATATGAATACACATACATTTCCTTTTCATTCATAACATTCATGTACGGAACTTAGTGATAATAATTTAAATAAATTTTAAGATGGAAGTTGAGTCTTGTAAGTTAGCTGACAGAGTACGGAAAAGCTGGTGAGTCAGCGGGGAGAGGACATTAGTTAATGGTGGAAAACTGTGATATCTAAGGTAAATTATGTCAGTAAACAAAGTGCCTCCATTAAAATATCATGAAGATTTATTAGAAAAAACTGATTTAATATAAATTCAGGTAAGTAACTATTAAACTTTGAGACATGTAATCACTAATGCAACTAAAATATCTCTAAGTACCATTAGCCGAAAAGTTGAAGGGGGAATATGCAACATTAGTGATTATCAAGCATTACAAATAAAAACACGTAAACATTTTTGTAAATGTCAGGTAGGCGAGTAGTAAAACTTCAGCCGCAGTAAACAGAGAGATGTAACAAGGTGTTCTTGTAAATATAACTCGAACTTTAACTTGTAAACATTCCATTCTTAGTTTTGAAACTATTTCAAGTTTTAACATGTAACTCATAACGACATTAACATTACTGATGTGCAACGAGTTTAGACGACAGATATTAGGCAAATATAGTAAATCAGTCGATGAGGTTGTAAATATTAATCGATAGAGGTGGTTGTCACGTATGTTACGTATGCACAACCACTGTCTGATATAGGAGTAGAATGAAAGAGAGTTAGAGATGGCCAAATTAAAATATGATATCCGTCCATGAAGTCACTGACTGCTGGTTTGAGTCGTGCCAGTAGGTGTAGACTACTTGGTTGGGGTCCTCGCGAATGCCGTAGCCAGTGTTTGGGTGACATGAGTCAAAATCAGTCACAGTGTCACGGGTGTATCCACTTTTTATCCTCCCTTAAATCGTGAGCTTAAAAATTACCTCATAGTTTTCCTTCCAAGCACTAATTCTTTCTCCCTGAACCATATTCTATATGTTTACTTTTTTTTCATTATTATTATTATCACTGAAGTAACTTCTATTTGTACTAATGTGATGTTAATCTTACCGTGCTTTGCGGTGTGGCAACTTTGACCGATGCACACACGTGCCAGGTTCTATGTTGATCCTACACACATTAATGCATACATGCATACAACTGCTACGAATGATTAGTTCATATTTTAGAAAAAAATGCACTAGACATGGAAATAACAGTAATTATCTGTATACATGACTTCATACAGATGTCTTTTCAGAGTTATTTTTCAGTAGATCGATGAATGATTTTGTAATCTTCATGCCTGGTCACTTGGAATTTTTCTGATCTACTCTTATGCCACTTAGCATTCCGATAGGCAATATAAGGGTATTCGTAACATATACCTATATACTAAGTCGGGGAAATCACAGCGTCACCAGACAGTACAGCGGGTTATCCAAGTACTAGACATGTCACCTCAACACTGACTATACTGGGCCTCCACGTATTATCAGATATATAACTTTATTTTTACTGATAAAATAAGGGGCTCTGGTGAGTATCACTTGATTGAGTCTGTTTCGACTGTGGTATTGTAGTTTCTGGCTCGACGAATAATATTTGAATAATGAACCTCCACCAGGTTGATTTAGCTTGGTGAGCACTCCATTTACAAACACTAATACAAGATCTTTCAATTAATGGTGTGGAGTGCTTCCTTCAGTTCAATAATTATGGATGCAACTTTATATTTTAGAAACCAGGTCAGCAACAATTATTACTAATATTTTAACAAGAAAATCAGTGTCTTTTCATGTAAGCTGAGCTGATAGCCAAGATCAATTTAGGAATTTAGTCCCTCTTCTAGATTGAAACTAATTCATACGTTATAACTTTAGAGTCACTGGAGGCCTAGGTAATTAATCGACAGGATCTACTGTTGTTTATCGCTTCAAGATATACCGAGTACTTGGTCGATGTAGTGTGTTGTCTAGTGACGTTGTGATTTCATCAACTTAATTTATTGGTATGTATGTTACGAACACTTTTACTGCTATCGGAATGTATAATGCTATGTAGAATCGCAGTAGGTTAGAAGGAAGTCAACGGTGGCTAAACAGTAGCTTTAACTGAGCCATATCTCGAGGTGTGAATTTTCTGGTTGGGATTAACGAGATAATCACAACCTGTTGTTTGGCGCCATACGTGATATCTCTTGAAATGGTTCTAAGGGACGTAGATACATTCATTCTTTATGTCAGTCCGTTGCGATTATTGTTATTATTTTAGTTATTTTGATTTTCATCTTGTTAACTCCTTCTGACTGGTCATCTAAATAGGAATGACTGAGATAAATGCACAGTTTTGGCAAATTCTAGGCTATTGACGACTCTTAATCTTCCTTACAATGTAACCAAAGAAGCATATTTGATCCCTTCTCGGGATAGTTGATTCCAACGATTGTCTTCAATACAAGACGTGGATGGTTGACTACATTAGTTACTTGTCATCAACATAGGACTTTTCCGAATTAATTTATTCTATTTTTGAATACTACAGGAAGCCACCCTAGCAATAACCCTCTCTATGATAAAACATAGTATGATTAAGTCCCTATCTTTAACCATCAGCAAACATGTATCTGAAGTTAGGAATGCAATAAATTTCTTAAATACAATACATACTAGCAAATTATTGACAAAAGTAATGAAAACATATAGTCGCATGCATGACAGTAGCTAGAAACGATCATAAGATCAAGTGAAATCAGTATGACCCCAAAATGATTTATAACCAATTCTTTAAAGTTTTCTTACTTAACCTTACTAATTTTCACAAATTGGTTTGCTTTTCGTTTCAGTTGTGTAATCACTAATTGTATATATATATATATATATATATATATATATATATATATATATATATATATATATACTTATAACTCTTTTTAACCTAGTCTACTGGTGTATATTTGATTCTGTTTTCGGATGTCATCATTAGTTAGCCTATGATTCTGTGAACAGATTGCTCATAACGTGATTGTCTGAAACCGTTTATATAATCAAAATAAATTCACCACACTAAAACGTTTATGAGTTCACTTGACAGTGGAGCACAAATGTGTATTTTGGAATCATTCGTATTTGAATGTAAGACTAAGAGATATAGAAAAGATACATTATCTTTGTTAGTTTTGAAGATAGTAGACAGTATATAATCTCATTCAAATACCGAATAGAAACGGTGAATTTAATAATTTTAGTGGCATAGAATTCCATTTACAGCTTGCAACGTCATTACTAACTGACAAAACAGTTATATGCTCGCTGCTAAATAATTTACATTTTTGTACTCAATCTTACTCAGTACGGTACAAAATAGAGCATGAACAACAATCGGAGCAGAATAATATGAATTCATTTCGTTGGTTTTCATAAACTGTATTACGACCGTAATTCGTTATTGAATTAAAGTCAGTCATAAGCATTGGTAATTTAATAAGAAATTATAGTTGTAATGCAGTCGAAATGACGTCACATTATTCAGAGCCAATTGTTTGATGTGTGCAAGACCATTTAAGAAGTCAACATTGGAAAGATGAAACGGTGGTGAGAGTGTGGCTACACTTCAGAAACCGATAAGATGGTGTTTGTAATATTCATTGTATATTTCATGAATAGTCATATACCTTTTAAAAACTGGGTGATTATTAGAATGATTATAAAGTGGATGAAAAATAGTAAATGTGTATTACATAACGTAATGCAAACAACAGGACAGCTAAAATGAGTAACGTGAATAACCGGTTTAATAATAATAATAATAGGTTTTAATTAAACTTACCACCGTAATGATAAGTTGATGACTGCCTGTTTTTAACTACATAGATTTGGACTGAGTTTTTTATTGCTACTACCTAATGCGAACAACAGTAAATTTACATTCCTTCGTCTGCTAATTATTTTATAGGATTGATAAGTGTCGATAGAGTGCCTGCTATCAATTAGATAGTTAGCTACTGCATTATTCAGTGCTATGACACCATATATTTTCAAACTGTTTGGGACATGCTTGAAATTGAATTAACTGATAAAAGTCTACAAATCAATCTTACAAAAAATCAACACAACGCCTTTCGCTTGATTAAATGAACGATTGTATTTTTGGGGATTTTGAATCCCCAACAGATTCAATATAGTGAAATGTCAAAAGATGCCATATCATCTTATTGATTTCCGTACTCTAAATAGTCACATTCACCACCATTTCACCATTTTAATGTCAACCTTGCATATATATATATATATATATATATATATATATATATATATATATATATATATATATATATATATTGAACGGACATTCAGTCACTTCTATATCTTTGTTTTCAATTACCAATGCTTATGACTGACTATAATTCAATGAGAAATTATGGTTGTAATACTGTTGATGAAAACCTACGAAATGAATTCATATTATTCCGCGTCATTGTTTATTCTTACTTTATCCAAATTCATAATGGGGAGCAATTGTATGGTACAAAACAGTTGGTTTGAGTAAATAACCTTGAATCTCGCATACTGAACACATTTTGTAGTGTCTAAAGCCAAGAAGCTTGAGTTGTTTGATCACCATTAACAATAGTGAGGAAGTTACGAGCTAATAATAAATATTACTGTTCACATAAACGTGTATTACGGTTACCATTTTCATCTGAATGCGTTTGTCAGAATAAATTATTCGACTATATGAATATTCTATTAAACTGAAATTTTCACATATTCATACAAATTTACTAATTTGTTTTCAGTGTTCAGTGGTGTAGACAACTAACTTCTAGAGATTACATCCAATTTGTTCCCTTTACGAATTTAAATAAGGCTAGAACGACCATATCTGAAGAATGCATTGAATTCATTATATTTCATTACTTTCTATTCAAGTACATACAACAAGTAATTAAGTGTAATTAGCATAACATGTGATTATCATTGTAAATTTAATGGATATGCACCGTTCATCTATAAATACTCTATTGAAAACCCTTTAATTCACCTCTATTCCATTTTTGTATTTCTCTTGACAAATGATGTGTATCCATTAAATTTACAATGATATTCACATATTATACTAATTACAATTAATTGCCTGTCGTACATACTTGAAGAGAATACAACGAAATACAATGAATTCAATGCATCCTACAGATATGGTTGTTCTAGCTTAATTTAAATTAGTGACGAGAAAAATTGTATCCAATTTCTTAAACGACATCTCTTTAGTCAAATCGCTTAATCAATTTGTAACATTACGTGAAGAATATCTAGAGACATATCTAAAGTCAATTCCGACATTGAAAACGCACAAAGTAGTCGTAAGCCTCGACAATTCTTAAAATATTCTCGATCTATTAAACTTCCATCGATTGTAAATAATCTCCCTTGTATCACCAAATCTCATATGCAATCTGTCAATGAAACAATTATTGATATCAGAACAAATACCAGTCGATTCGACGAATTTCTTGATGAACTCAGTATGATTTGTCCCAGAGAAGGTTTATTAGTTTTCTTCAAAATGTGCAAATGAAAACAGCTAAAACGACATACCAAAGCTTACCTAAATCTTTAATAAAAGTGAAAATGATTGGAGGATTTCCAAACAATCCTTAAGAATATTTATCTAACCCATCTAATGCAAAATTGAACAAAATACAAACTGCAGCCTTAGTAGGTGTTCAAATTTCAGATTCCTTACAAATCCAGCAGCAGAATTGATATAGAAGCTAAGCTTGGGAACCGATATAACCAATTATGTGACCTAAAACTATTAAGCAACGATAAACTTGGCTAGTTTAAACCGAAACAGGTCAATATTGTTAACCAATTTTTTATTACTCCATCCTCCGTCCAAAATCATGACAGAAGCTCATTATGACGCTGTACAAAAGATATGAAACGGTGAAAACGTAATGTTTATCAAACCTGCTGAATAAACCGGATTATATACTGGTGATGACAATTCTACAGGATTCAAGCAAACTCAAGGCTAAAACTGTAAACCTAAGCAAAACAAAAACACTAGAAAAATGAGCATCTTAAGGACGTAAAGGGCTCCTAAAACTTAAGATAATCGATGGACAAACAATGAGCTAAAACGACGTAGATCACGTCTCTTATTCATGTATGGACAAGCTAAACCTACTTGGGTGATATCTTCACTTTCATAGTTTTGTCCATTATAAACATGGTCTGGTCAAGTCATTTTAGTATAGAGCTCTAAAGTTATGCTCGGTAGATAAGCTTGATAAAGAATATAAAACGATAGAAAAATGCTTACAATAAAGTGGATATTTTCACGCAAGTATATAAAGAAATACAGTAACGAGCATCAAGCAAACAAGGCAACTAATAAACCAGATAAACAACCTGTATTCATTCGATTAATGTTTAAAGGTGATCAAGTAGCAAGGAAAATTAATCATTGACTAAAAACAGCCATAAATTACATATTTCCTGTCACATTATATGCAACAAGATGTTCAACGTATCAAAGGAAAATTGACAGATACTCGTCACATGTCGCCAACAGCATTCATCAATTTACATGTGCCTGCAAAGACAGGTAGATTAGAAGGAGAGAAAGATGGACGTTTTGTCGTTTTAGTGAGCATGTCCCCAAGAACCCAAGCCTAGGAGGATCAGACATCTTACACAACTCAATTGTAAGTCACTTAGTAGACACGGGACATATAGTGATCACGATGGAAGTACTTAAAATAATAAACAAGCAAAGCACTTCTACAATGTTAAAATTTACTGAAGCCGTCGCAATTAGAAGCTAAAAGCCTAACCTATGTATCCAAACGGAATCGGTGATAAATCTTTAATTGCCTTGGTAAGTGATACATCTTCTTCTTCTTCTTCTTCTTCTTCTTATTATTATTATTATTATTATTATTATTATTATTACCCAGTCATTGTTTATTTATGAACACTATTTTTACTCTTCAATTTTGTGCCTTAACTCCGTTTTTCTATATTTATTGCGCAATTGATCACATCCACTTTATTCCAGATCGAACACTATTATGTTAAACTTTAATCTGTTTATTTTAGTATGTAATATTATATGACTAAATTATTAATGTTTTAGTAATTTATTCGTTCTCTCTGACCCCTTATCTATTTAGATTAATAAACGTTTTTCATATTACGTAGTCGATCTAATCCAAATTTTTCCTTGAACTATCGCTTTTTTTTTATCTATAAGCACTCTACTGAAAACCCTTTTAGGTTGCCTCTATTGCATTTTTGTGCACCTCTTGATGAACGATGTATATCCATTAAAATTACAATCATAGTCACATATTCTGCTACGTACTTGATGAGAATACAACGAAATACATGAATTCAATACGTTCTACTTATATGGTCGTTATAGCCCCATTTAATTTTCAGTGATTACTTGATTGAGGTGGGGGGGGGGAATATCTCCTATGCAGTTGAGATTTTATCGATTAGCTAATCACTAGCTTTTCCACATCAAGCTGATGTATAAAACGGGTTACTAAGTTATGCCACTTATAGTAGTTATCACTAAAACTGTGTTGTATTAAGGTTTAGCGATGGCCAGTTTGTAGTGTTATCAATGACCATTGGTATTAAATAATTTAGAACTATTACGTCGACTCAGTTTGTTGTATACAACTTTGTTTTCCTGCTAGTTGTTTCCGTCTATCTATGTTTATGAGATCATAATGTAAATATTTTAAGAAAAGTTTTAAATCAGTCTGTTTGAACAGTATTTGAAGAAAACAAATTATAATCGAATGCGTGAATAACTATGGCAACTGTTAATATGTAAATTTAAAGGGTTACGGGCATTTTAAAACTTATGGATCCAACTTTGACTTCAATGTTGACTGACAGTTGGTTTGAGTTCCAGATGTTTTTCAGTTGTATAAATGTTGCCTTGTCTTGCCAATCTGCACATTCACATCTACATCAGACCCTCTTTGTTTATGGAAGATGCTGCTCAAATATGTAGAGGCTTTTACATCTTCGAGAATTTCTCCGCCAAGTGCAATTGTGTTAGTGTTCGTTGTTTTGTATCTAAGGATCTTGCTTTTCCCTTTGTGTATGTTAAGACCTACTGCTGCCGATGCTGCTGTTACACTATCCGTCTTCACCTGAATTTATTGCTCTGTGGGATAGAAGCGCTAGGTCATCTGCAAAGTCTAAGTCATCTAGTTACATCCATGTTGTCCAGTGTATTCCGAGCTAGCCTTGAGATGTTGCAGTCTCCATGATCCAGGTGATTGTCAGTAGAAAGAGGAAGGGCGAGAGTAAGCAACCGTGTCTGACACCGGTCTTCACTTCGAATGAATCCGTGATGTGACCTCCATGCACGATTTTACAGTGTAATCCGTCATAAGAATCCCTTATGATACTGACTATGCTTCCATGTGTACCATAGTGTCGAGGTGGACTCCATAATATTCTCCTATCCACGCTGTCCAACGCTTTCTCATAGTCGAGGAAGTTGATGTAGAGTGGTGAATTCCATTCAATTGATTGCTCAACAATGAACCGTAGGTTCTCGATTTGGTGCCTTGGCTTTCTTTGTTCTTGTCCGTCTGTAATTAATTGTTATCTTATTGCTCTCCGCCCTTTCTTGGATCCTAACAGAGTATCAATGGTAATCTATTCTCTATTATGATGGCCCTTGCAACGCAAAACCTAACACGTTAAAGTTATTTTTTCTATAATCATTTTTCTGTAATCCTGTTTATATATATATATATATTTACTTACTTAGTGCAAAGAATTCTAATTTTGAGGCGTCTTTCGTATTGTAGTTTAATCCTTTTCGAAGAAGCTGTTCTTCCACATTCGACAGTGGTCGTTTGGACATGTTGACTATACAGTTGGTATTAGATTTTTTCCTTTGTGACTTTGAGATGTTGATGAGTTTTTGCTTGAGGATGTTTCTTTCCTGTTCTTTGTGTCGCCTGCAAAATTTTTCATTCGCAGTTGCCAAGGTTGTCAAGTGGTCCGATGTGAATGCTCCTTCAAGTCTCTATTCAGCTATCCATGTCATGTTAGTATATACGGATCCCGTAATCGTAATGGGCATCAGTCATCATCATCAGTTGTACTATTCACCCTACACTTGCTTCAGCAATTTTTCATCACACTAAACGTCTAATCGGTGGTCGGTATCTAACGCTGGTGAGCAGAACATGCTGACGAAGAAGGTTGTGGAGAAAGTATAATTGTTCCTATATAGAAGCTTGGATTTTGGTGAGGTTCTTCCATTTTCGAGCAGTGAGATGCGTGATACGCTCGTATGATTTTGAGATTGTAGAAAAGATTTGTAGCTCGAGAGAATGGTTTTGATTTGACTACGTTCTGTGAGCTAAATGGTATGATTGTGAAGCTTACATCGTCATTCTGGACGATTTCGTCGGCGTAATTTTGGACAGAGGGATCACAAGTGAAACCAGAGAATTTTCAAAAGCTTGACATTCAGGTCAATTGGCAATAAATAAACACATTAAGATAGATGAAATTTGTCAACCAATTAGAAAATTAATGAACAATTACAATATTGTGTATGGATAAGTTCCAGAGGGAATGGAATTAAAATAAATGTGCAAAAAGTGTCATGACAAGTGTTAGTAATAATCATTCAAATGCAATGTCAATAGAATAAACTGATAGTCACTTGTGGAGAAAATTGCCTAACTCATTTCTATCAGAAGTTTGCACCGATGAAGTTATGCAGAATGAAGACGAAACCTCCATAATTAAACCATACAGCTCATGGGAGGCAATTAAACCAGAAGATATAATTTCATACCGGTGTAGTTACGGCGGAATTACGAAAAATATCTTATCTGTTTTATTTTACATTGGAGATATTTTGGCTGCTTATACTCGGTTGACAGGTATTTTTCACTTTTTCTGTTAATTTTTCAAATCATAGCTTTTTATGAACTACTTCTGTCGAAAAACCAGGAGTGTGCTTGAGTATCATAGTCGAACGTTCAGTAGTGCTGAACAATAAATTATAGACACAGAGTTCACCTTAGTTGCATTTAGTGAATAAAATTGTTAATGAAAGTAAAATGTGAACATGCATTGTTATGCTTATTAATTTGTAATCAGCATTAGGCTATTAAAACCGTTATAAATTTGATTGTGTAATTAATCAGCTATACTTATCTATCAACTATTAAGTAGTGACTATTTCGTCGGGCATAGTATGAATGTTGATGGAAGTCTATTGACAAGGTTTTATAGTGAGACAGTTGAACTAGCTATTATATTCAAAACTGGAATGGTTATTAATGATAGCATTTACGTAACTACCAAGTTATACCTCTATAAGTTTGCTATCAGCTATCCAATATCATGGTATAGTTAAGTTACAGTAGTAATTCTATTACATTTTCTATGTATCAATTATTTTTCTGTCACGCAGTATACTCAATATTAATTTAGTAACATTTTCTAGTTTAAATTCATTCTATATCAATTTTACTCATAGAAATTATTGATTTATGTTCGAATTTGAAAAAAGAAAAAGAAAAAAAAGAAATAAATCGATTTATTTTGTAACCAGTTGACAATGTACAGATATGCAAACACATTTATGTAGCAGCATACTACTAATATGTTGAAATGTGTATACAAGTTATATACAATGATAATATAATGAATGAATGATATACCTCTTAATGAATTCTATTATTTACATTATTCTATTTACATTTTCATCTAGATTACACATTGTGTATATAGATATTTAAATATGAATGAATAGAACTGAGAAAAAGTCACTTTTCTTTATAATAAAATAAAACAAAAACTACTAAGTATCATTTAGAAATGATTGAGAATAAAGAAAAAATTAATTATAGAATTTGGATTGTGACTGGCAAGTGGAATCCAGGACGCGCGTTTCGTCTTATTTGGGACTCATCGGCTGGATGTACCTGAATCCCAATGTTGATGTTCACACGATGATTCGAACTCAGTCTGTTTCGTGTCGAACGCCACCGCGATATATATATCGAGGCAATCCGCTCAGGATGCACATATAGCAACAATGATTGACCAACTTCAGTCTATAACAAATCGACGGAAATATACAAGCCCTTCCTAATACCAATGTACCCGTTGCACAAGTGCGACCGTCTGGACTCAGTAGTCTAGTGGTGAACGCGGTGGCGTTCGACACGAAACGGACTAAGTTCGAATCCCAGTGTGAACATCAACATTGGGATTCAGGTAAATTTAGCCGACGAGTCCCAAATAGGACGAAACGCGCGTCCTGGATTCCACTTGCCAGTCACAATCCAGCTTATATAATACTTGTAAAAAATTCGCTATATCGAGGCAATCCACTCAGGATGCACATATATCAACAATGACTGACCAACTTCAGTCTATAACAAATCAACGGGAATATACAAGCCCTTCCTAATAAAAAATTAATTGTTATTTAATGTAAACTAGCATAATCTGCAATGTTTATCAAATGAATTGAAAGGTGTATTAAAGTGAAGATCAAATTACTAAGAAGATAGCAATTCCGCTTTAATTGTTTATAGAAGTTTATAGAACTGAGTATAGTTGTCTTGTAGAATGATAAACACTAGATTAGTCACTGTTTCACCTTTCAACTCAAATAGTTCATGATTTTGAACATGTCACGACTAATTATGATTAAATTAACAAGGTTGACTCCAAGTGGCTGATCTTTTAATAATACTACTACCACGAGTGACTTTTCAATTTAAGGAAGCGTCTGAATAACTTAGATGTAAATTATTTGTAATTCGGTGTTGTGAAGATTGCTGAATGTTAATTTGATATCAAGAATTGGTCTGAATTAGACAACCATTGATCACCAGAAAGCACTGGACAGCTGTTTCGCCCTAGTATGGAACTATTCAGCAGCGAGCATCCACGACTCCATCAGGGCTCTAACACGGGACCCTCTGGCTCTGTGGAGAACGCTTTACTTTTAGACCACTTAGTCGGCTCTTAACGGTTCGTAAATGAATTAATCTGCTCCTTCATCCTCATTGTAATCTTCAGTTGCTTTAATGCTAAAAGTTCCGACTACTTATACTAGTAACTGACTCCGGCTAAAACGATTTCTAAAACCATGCGTTCGCTTGATGATTGTTGGATTTATTCTTTAGGTCTTGTCTATTCAGAATAAAACTAACTGCCTTGACGCCACTATCTCAGTTCTTCAGCAATTAATTTGCCGCTTATCTGGAATATATGATGCTTATGAATAACAAAGAAACTTTTTTCCCACTCGTAAGTATCATTCATTTAAATCAGTAAAGCGTAAATTGTCTAGAAAGCTTATATATTGTTTTGAATGAAGCGATTGGTAATTTGAACAAAAAGTATTAGATATTAATTAACAGATGGCAATACAGTGATACGACCTGGCCGAATGACAGTCTCTCATGAGATACGATTATTAACTGAGACTCCCAAATGAATTGAAATCTAAAACAAGACCATAAAGGAGAAGGAAATAATCTTTTTTCTGTTAAAATTACTTGCTTATATATAAAATACTAAGCACAACATAACATGACTAGATAACTTAAATGATTAGACGATATGGCTACTGTTGTCTACTCATTCTCCAATCAATAAAGG